>VWZO01006679.1:1822-19080 GCA_013396975.1 Bucco capensis
CCCCAGGTCCTTCTCCGCTGGGTAGCTTTCCAGCCACTCATCCCCAAGCCTGTAGCGTTGTCTGGGGTTGTTGTGCCCAAAGTGCAGGACACGGCACTTGGCCTTATTGAACTTCATACAATTGGCCTCGGTCCATCGATCCAAGCTTTCCAAGGCCCTTTGCAGAGCCTCTCTGCCCTCCGGCAGATCAACACTCCCACACAATTTGGTGTCATCTGCAAAATTACTGAGGGTGCTCTCGATCCCCACGTCCAGGTCATCAGTAAAGGTGCCAAACAGGTTGGTTAAGCAATATCTCCCTTTCATCAACCCATGCTGGTTGGCCCTGATGCCTTGGCTGCCCTGCAATTGCTGTGAGACCTCGCTCAAGACGATCCTCTCCATGATCTTTCCTGGTATTGAAGTCAGGCTGACAGGCCTATAGTTCCCCAGATCCTCCTTCCAGCCCTTCTTGTAGATAGGCATCACATTAGCAACCCTCCAGTTACCTGGTACCTCACCTGTTGACCAGGACCATTATTAAACTCCTAAAGATTTACTTCTCAGCATGTAATTTGAATGTCAACATATTCAATTAAAAACACTTAAGTAATGAAAACAGGAATTATCACAAGGATGGTAGCGGTTTTATAAAAATAAAAATGTGAAATGTAGAAATACTCAGGGGTCACTGGAGTCAGCTGCTGAACTTCCAGTGTTATCTATGCATCCCAAAGTCAATGACTATAACATTTGAAGCTTACATGTTAAGAATTCCAGTGCTGAAATTAACAAGAATAACCTAAATGTTTTTGTTGCTCTTCTGTAAAGATTGCTTCTAAATTAATTCAACAGAATGGACTAGATACTATCAATAAGGAGATATTAAGAGAGAAGAATACTTTAAGTGTTTGTTTCACCACAGATGAAGGAAGGAAAGAATGGAGAAAAATTTTGATAATGAAGAAATTATCATGCCTTAATTTTTATTTAGCTGGAAGATATTCCATAACTGAATATATAACTGACTTATTAAATCTGAGCTTTTATTAAAACTGAGCTTTCAAACTCAAACTCATGTTTCCAGTTCAGATAGTTTAAGGAGGATTAATTTGTTGGGGCTGCTCTGTTGGTTTATGTTATTTGCTTTTCAACTAATATCATAAAGAGGGAACTGTTTAATAGAACTTTAAAAAAAATAATTGGGGGTTAAAATATAACTACAGGATAAACATTCATGTGATCTATGAATACTCCTCACATTTTCTTACCTCTGAAAGGAAATGTCAATGCTCTCACACCACACTTCAGGAAAGGAATTTGAAAGAAAACAACGTAAAATTTATGTTTTCTGATGGGATTTAGAAAAAATGCTCAAGGGCCAAGAAACTATTTCAACATTTTTTTTTCTTGGATAAAAAAAGAAATCTCAAATCAAGGAAACTAATTTCCAGATATATAAAAAGCCATTGCATCTTTTTTTTTTAAAATCTATTTTCCATGTCTATGGTAGACTGAGCAGCAATATTAAGTTTGAAGTTGCTACAGGGTACATTCAGTTTGGAATATTTTGCACAATATCTAACAGTAAGACTAATCAAACACAGACCTCCATTGCTTCAGAAAGTTTTGGAACCTGTCATAGGCTGCATAACTATCAGGAATGACCTCCAGGCAGGCAAGAATAGAGCTTGCATTGGACAAGGGGAAGAGATTATATGATCTCTTCAAATCCTCTTTCAGACCTAGAGGTATTCTGTGAGTATTTGAATGAGTTAAAAAGGAAAACTACATGAAAAAGCTGTGGCTATTAAAACAGATAATTACAATGAAAAAATGTAGTTCTGTACTAGATAAACCAGTATGTCTTTAGACAGAACTTTTGCATGTATCACATTCTCCAGAAAGTCAAAATCAATGTACAATTATTTCATTAAACTTCATGCAGAATCAGTCATCAATTCCATAAGAAATTGTGTAATACAGAACATGCTCATGAAGACACAGAGAGACATACTACTCAATCATACCAGAGTGCCTAATTATGGACAAGTCTTATCATCAAAGAAATTCAGAAATGTCAATCCAGGAAACTTGGAAAGGAAGAATGTTTCTGAAAAGCAAATTCCTGGCAATAGGAATCAACTATGTAAGAGAAGAGGTGCTGCTTGTGGGAGTCTGGAAGTATGACTGCCCTGCCTTTACCCT
Source organism: Bucco capensis (assembly GCA_013396975.1). Taxonomy (NCBI): domain Eukaryota; kingdom Metazoa; phylum Chordata; class Aves; order Piciformes; family Bucconidae; genus Bucco; species Bucco capensis. Next base: position 4,010 of record VWZO01006679.1, read on the forward strand.
GGCTGGCCAGGGTGCAAATGAAGACAGTAAAGTTAAAAGAACAGATGCAAAACTCCATCCTTAACTTTATTGCCCACCTACAAAGAAACCAAAGCCTAACACCAATTTAAAAACCCCACGTCTTTGTTTCTGTTGCAAAATGAGCTGACTCTTGGCACTCCCATCCTATTCAAATGGCTTGAAAGACAAAAACTCAAAAATTACACACATGCCCCAGTCTGAAAATCATTTGGGGTCTCCTGTGGCCTCTGGTGCAATATCTGTGCCAACAGCAGAGGGAGCANACATGCCCAATGCCAGGAGGAAGCAGAGAGAAACAAAACACCAACAACAGTACTACAAGCTAAACCTCCCAGGTTCTCACAGAATGCTCAAAGTTAAGCTTTTTCTAACATCAAATTCCTTGAATGAGAAAAGAAATAATTCTGGAACAGTATTTATACTTTAGTCTAAAGATCTAACAGGAAGGCAACAAAATTAAAGTCAAATAATGGCAGTTTTGTAGGAAGCCATATGTCTTCTAAAATGCCAAGCAGAGATGTCAGTGACAGTTAAGGATGCTCTGCAGTGTACTGTTGAGATTAATGTCAGTAACTTGCATGATGATATGCTAAAAGATTTTTTTCAGAGTAATTGGACAAGTATTACACAATGTCAAATAGCTAACAAGCTGCTAGTCCAAAAGACTACATTACTCAAGTGTAAGTATAACGAATATCAACCTAGGAAGTGTTTCTTAGACAATTTAAAAAAAATCAAACAAGAAAAATCCAGGTAAGTTATAAAGAACAAAATTAGAGCATCAAAAAGGCAGCAAAACTACAAAGACAGTAATAAGCCCTTAAAATCCTATAGGGAACTGCAAAATCTTATGCATGGAAATCAGCAAAATATCCAATAAAGTGACAAAACTGCCAAATAAAAATAAAAAAGGATGAAAATAACTACCAACAAGGGAGAGGATCTGAGTTATTGACCAGAGTTACAAAAGGCCCTAAGGAAAAGGAAAAAAAAAAAAACACATCAGAGAATACATCTGTGATTAGTGGTGCACTTGGGTTACAATTCAACAAAATAAAAATAATCAGATGGCATAGGATTTCTTCCACAATGACTGGTATTGGTATTTTCAAAAGAAGAAAGATGACTACAGCATCCCTACACAATTTACTTCAGTAAACAAGTCAGAGGAATGGTGAGCTCTAGCAGAAAATGAGTGCAGCCCAGCAATCCAGTCAGAATTCGAATATTTCCAATGATGAACACAACCACAATCTCACTTCCTCCAGTGACCCATACTCTCATAAAAAAATTCTTCCTTATGTCCAGTCCAAATTTACCCTCTTTCAGTTTAAAACTATTGCCCTTTGCCAGGCACAGTCTGAAAATCACTTGGGGTCTCCTGTGGCCCCTGGTGCAATAACTGTACCAACAGCAGAGGGAACATTAAACTCATTGCCCACAGAAAAGTGTGGGGAGTAAAACCCATGTTCCTATAATCCTTGTATGGGTAGGATAAGCTCATTAGCCTTCTGGCAGTCATCCTAGGAGAGGGACAACTCTGATTCTAAACCAAGGCAGATGGAGCTCGTTTAGCCCTGTAAGGCCTTCCATCTAAGAGGTTAAACCTCCATCCTAAGGACTTCACTGCCAGCGTCCAAGCTTGCTAGGCCCTGGCAGATGAACCTTAGGACTAAAGGGTGGGTCCAGCTCTGCGCATGCTGTGTCTCACCTAAAAAAATCCACTGCACAGGCTCGAGGGTGCTATCCGCTAACCTCTGTTTATCAGCGCATTTGTAAAAGGCACTGATGATGAGCGTGGGTGAAGCCCTCCCTGGATCTTCGTTCGCGAAGCCTAGCCACGACTATTGCCCTTTGCCCTGTCACTACTTGGTAAAAACTCTTTCTCTGTCTGTCTTATATGCATCCTTTGTATGTTGAATGCCGTATGATGCAATCTATTTCCTTTCAAGTTAACAGAAGAAATCGAAAGACAATCATATTGGAAAGCTTACAAGCTGCACCCCCACCCCAAGAAAAATAAAAACCCAACAGCAAAATAATCTCTTTCAAAACCATCTTCTCTGCCTATGCAGGCTGATTTGCCTTCATTAGCACCTTGTGTTCACAGTTGTGAAGAAGCTTGCCTGAGCATGGGAGGCTCCTTCAATGAGCCAGTCTCTTTGAAGTAGTAAAAAGTATCTGAAGAGTCCCTGTCAAATCTGATGGCCTTGGATGATACTAAGACACTTGTATTTTAGCAATAATGATATCCAGAGTTCTGCTAAAGAATCTGTAAATAAAAACCTATGCATTATTTTTCGGTGCCTCCTCCCATCACCATCAGAAGAGCAAAGCTTCAAGCCATGATTTGTGTTTCTCCAGATAAACATTAGCTCCCTCAGTTTCTCCAGATCATTTTGAAAAATGCCTACTATTAAAGTTATCAACTGATTTTATTAAATTCTTAACAGAGCAGGTCTTCAATGAAATAAGCATCATAAATTTTCCATGGCAAAGAAAAAGAAAAGTATGTTGCTTATTGGATGGCAGTTCTTAATAGGTTGCTAAAGTATATTTGATGTTTCAAACTGAAGTAAAGGTGACTGCCTCATTGCCATCCTGCAGACCAGGGGAAAAAAGATTTCAGAGCAAACTGTCAGTAACCTGAGTGTCAGTAATCTCTTCACTAGACCAAAAATAAAACATGCTTCCCTTATCCTAACTTTTACTATTTGAGCTTCAACTTTTTCACTCCCCATAAGCCACTCCAGAAGCACGGCACAGGTGTATTACTCACTGAGCCACCTGACTACCTCTTTCAGCAGCAGCAAGCCATCTTCAAATTCGTTTAACAGAAGGAAGGTTCATTTCTAAAACAGAAGGCAAGATCAGTAATCATGCAGGAATTTCTTTGTATCATAAGTGAATGAGTGATACAAAGTTTGACTTTTTCACTCGAGCTCTCCAGTTCAGTGCATGTGCCTGCAAGACAGTCCCCAGCACTGTGTTCCTGCCTTCAACCTGCCAGTCCTGCCAAGCAAAGCGGGGGTAGGTGTTCGTCAGCCTTCTTTCTCCCCATCTTTGCGGCATTTGGCACTCCAGAACATACAGAGCTATCATTGCTGTGCAAAATACTTCAAGGACCACAACTGTGTCTTACTCCAGAAGATGACACTCCACTTTGTGAAATATAATTTGTCCCACAAAAGGCATATTATTTATTCTTAGACAGCAGATTATACCTTTCTAGCTATGCTCCAGGAAGATCACGTCATATCAGCACATTCAAAAGAATCATAGGCAAAAGAAATTTTTTTTTGCATTAGCCAGCGACAAGTGTACTTCTGCACTTTTTTCCTGTTTCTGAAGCACATTATAAATACTGCTAAGCACTCACTGCTCTTCTCTGAGAGCAAGTATTACTAGCAATAATGTACTATGCATGGGCACTTACTTACCACCCCACTACTGGTTTAGGAAAATTATTAAAGACCAAAGTAAAAGCTCTCAAAGCTAAAAGATTAGTCTTCAATGAAAATTAAATAGATACTTCAGTGTTTGGATGGTCAAATGCACAGCAGCTGTCACCAGCCTAATTTGGACAGATATTAATAAAATTAATGTCTTGCAAAAGAGGAGTCTTATGATACACTGCATTTGTTTACTGTGTCTTCTTACTATTAGTTTCCATAGAAACAGGAGAGAGCTAGAAAATTTCAGCACAGGGCAACAAATTCTAATGATTATTATATATGTATATTTAGTGCAAAGAGAATACACCAGCAAGACTTATACCAAGTATATAAAAGACATGGATCTCTACTCTTAATGTAGAGGTGCTCATGACTGTACATGATTTCTAAGTCTTCATGGCTACAAAAAAATAGGACACCTCCTTTAACACACATTAGTAACAGCCCCATGCTGGTCCTCCCTCTTCAGGCTTCCCAGTCTTTTATTGCTTCTGCCAACTGCCCTCTGTGCAAGAAGGGGAGCAAAAAGTACTGAAGCATTTTCAAAATACATTTCCCTTTCCCTGAAGTTTGTATGATATCTTATCCCATACATTTATAATCACCTACAGCTCAACCATGATGTAATCTCTTATGCCTTGTGGGTTGATTTCTGTGACTCACAATTTCCATATATATTTGTGAAGGTGGTTCATGAATTAAATTTCTGTCAGCTGAAGCCTCCAGCATTGTTCTGCCCATGTTCAGTATGAAGGCTCCTGGCTCACAAGAAGTTTTAACAGTACAGAGCAGAGGATTTGTCCTCAGTTTATAAAGGACATTCAAGAAGCCATTATATAAGGTAAGAAAGATTGCAAATGCCTCCGTGGCTTTTTGTCATGCCATTTTTATTCTATAGTAGGTTTAGATTTCCTTATATTTACCACTGAGTCCTCAGATGATTCATTGCTAGGATTTGCTGTCAGATAAGAACAGTTGTGAGTTATACTTCTCCTCGTTTTTCTGGTACTGTGCTCTTACCCCTCACTTATTCTCTGATTTTAAGCTGTCCAGATAAAACCTAGGGGACCCTAGGACAGGAGCTTTTGTCTACAAATTCACACTTCCTCACTTAAGCATTTAACTACCTAAGTCTAGCAAATCAACATATTTTAATAAAATTAATACAATCTACATGTGACAACATGTATCTAATCTTATAGAATTAATTTCAGGGAGGTATACCAAAACATCACCTTCCTTTATGGTGAAACATCTTCACCTTCTCTGTCCCCTCCCTGCCCCAATGAACCTTGCCTCAAGAAGGATAAGCTAATAGGACAGATTTTGCTCTTCCTAGGTTCTGCCTCACCTTTTCCTTGCTTAACAGCATCATTCCTCTCATCTGGCAGTTGAGGAGAGATTCTCTGGAGATACAGCTGGTGTATTACCAAATGCAGAGTCATACTGAGACAACTGAATCACACACGTGGAAGCATTTGCTACTATTTAATCTCAAGTGCAGAGGGTGCAGCACTGCCTCTGGTAATATAATTTCACAATAAGCACCACTAACAGCTTTGAGGATCATATGCATTATTGGTGCAAAAGGGTTTGTTATTTCCCATCGTTACAGAAAGGAGACAAGTGGTTAAATTACTGCCTGCTGTGCATGATCATAGATATTAGCAGCTGTTATTTATAGTACCTATTATGTTATAGTATCCCAAAAGACAGGAGAACCACATCATAGAGTATTACTACAAATAAAATCATTCTATCACAGAAAAAAATTAAGCATAACAAATATCACTGTAGTTTATCTTTAAACGGAAATCATGAACAGCTCAGATACAACATGTATGTTTTAGTACTCCCACTCCACTAGTTAATACAAGAATAAATGGGAAGGACAGTGAAAAATGTACATTATGAAGTCAGCTGAAAGAAAAAGGTATGTCTGGAAAAGTTTTTGCCAGTAGGTCAATGGAAGTGGGATACCCTTTTCTGGAAAATGAACAGCTGGAAGAATGAGAGCTCTCTTGGTTTTAATCATGGAGAGGCTTGTACACTACATCTTTTTAAATCTAGCATTTAAATACCTAGGATTGAATAAAAGTCCAAAACATGTGGCAGACTACTCCAAAATAAGCAGCATGTCTTAGAGCAGAAAAACATCACTCAGACATCTTATTAAAATAAAAGTTATCTAACACTGTGAGCATCTTGGATACAGAACCTTATTCTTCATACTCTCCCACTCATCTAGTAAAAAGAGGTGGTGGAGGAGCAGTGTGGGTGGAGACAATATAAAGCAAACAAGAGTTTCTTGAAATAGATTTCTTTCTGTAAGTTAGCAATGTAAATTCTAGTCATTATTTTCAACTTACATGCTTCTTGCAAGAATGTTTTTATGACAAAAATCCGTTATTCCCACATCCCCTTGGAAAAAAAAGTTTTGCTCTTCAAAACCTTGAAAAGCTTCCACAAATTTCAGAGATTATGATAAAACTGAGGTGAATCTTAGAGAAAAGACTGATGGTCACTTCTGATGCTGTTTCTATTGCTTACTTCTCTCAGGACGGGGAATCTTAGTAGATCATGAAAAGATATGGTTTTAGGATAACAATTCACTTAAACAGTTGAATTGCAGTTTAAGGGGAAAAGGAATATAACCAACATGCGAAGAAATCAGTAGCAAACACAATATATATTACTTCTATACTTAACACAACTAAATTATGTACACGTAACACATACCAGCCAAGAGATATGTCCTTGCTTCCAAGTTGCCTCCAAGTAGCTGGAGAGAGGCAATACACTACTGAAGCAGGGAATGCAGATACTTCTGTGGACACTCCTGAGACCTTTAAAAGGTGAGGGAATAGTTTCTTTTGGCCTACTATCAAATTCCTCTAAATAAAATATCAGTGTGGTCTACTGTACCCATGTGAAATCAATGAATCCAAGACTCCTCCAGCATTACAGCTATATTCCTCTGAGACCTATATGAATACCCTGTGCTCCTCACCACTGACTGGTAGTTGTTCTTAAAACCAGTAGTAACATTTTACATTACTCACTGTACAAGTACAAATATCTTTCTTTTGATTTCTCTGCTCAGTTACACACTCTCTAACCCTTACTAACACGCTGTACTGTGTTGGCCAAGTTGTACATTTTGGCAGTGGACTTCAAAACTCTGTAATGCTCATACGTATCCAGAGTCTCTTGGCTTGTCCAACTACTCCAAGTAAAACAATGTGTTCATTAGCTCTATACCTGGAAATCTTGATACTGAAGTCTGAGGACCTACTGATCTTGAGATAAAAGACCAAAAACCCTTGAAGTCTGAGTCTGCCCCAAACTGCCTATATTTTGTACCACAGATCAAATTGTAGTGGATTAAGTTGGACAGTTCTAGGTAGATACAAATCCAGTATGACAAGACAGTCTTCTGGCTGGTTTGAAAGTGTATCATTCCCTATTCTAGCTAGACATCTAGCGGTACTAAGAAGTCTAAAATGGCCTAAGGGATGCAAACTAACTCTAGAACATAATTTCTTCAACAGGCTACATGTTTCCTCTTAGTATAACTGAAAACTACCTGCTTTTCAGTGTCAGTTGTGTCTTATCCAGATTCTGAAGCCCTAGGAGAAGTGGAACTCAATGCCCTGGTCTCTTATGGCTATGAGAGTTTCCATAGTGTAAAAACGGTACATTAGACATTAGCTAATAAAAGATTATGCCATGTTAAGAGATCTGTGACATGTCACATTACAGAAATACTACAGGGTACATTCCCTTCTAAACAAATCCAGGGGGTGAAAGAAGGCATATATTTCAATGAGTTAAAACACATCAGGCTTAGATGTGTACTGGTGCAACACACATGCAAGAGGTGAAATTTGTTAACCTAGATGAAATCTAGCAAGAAGGACTACAGGGTAAACTGTCTTCAGGTAAATAAAAGGTTTCTCAGCTTCTTGCAGATACAAGAGCATCTGTCATCAACACAAGTTAATAAGCTTAAGCTGCAGTAAGGAATGCTCAAGTTACATATCAAGAAAAGTTTTTGGTGTTGAGGTTGAAGCAGGATAAAAGACCTGGAAAAGCCACATAACCATCTGTCGGGAAAGAGGCAGGTATAACTGATCCTTACTGGGACATGGCATAGGCCTGTTCCCTCCCAGCTCTGTGGTCAATTGACTGGTTACTTATGGCCAAAATAAAAGAAACAGAGGCCTAGCCTAAAGATCCCAGATCTCCTCTTCCCAAGGACAGGTTAACAATGTTGTGGCTGGGGTTCAGCCACTGGGGAAAAGGCAAAAGAGTGTATATAAGAATATGCTGCTTGCAATATAGTTTTATTTCACCATACATTAATCTGTACAGAAATTGCTCTACACTCCTAATTTTACTGGTATGGTAGTGTCAGTAATGTGGAGGAAAAGAGGAGAGCAGGAATCTCTAGCAAAACATAAGAGCCTTAAATTATGTTCCAAGTGCATTAGATGATATCCTTTGTTTAACTTTTAGTCCAGAGTATTTAAATCTGCAGACTAGATGTTTTCCTACACCCAGGTTCATGTGGCAGTATTCAATTACTTACTGTCAACATCTTTCACAATGCAAGCAGCTCTTTCACAGATTATCACTTGGTCATCGGGTATTGCTTCACACAGTTTCATCAGCTTATCCTTGTGCAGGTCAGCTCAGTTCTCCCTTCTTCACCCTTTACTGATGATCCCTGACACCTCTACAGAGTTTCAGTAACAGGTATTGCTCATAACAGCTCTAATGACAGATTTTTGTTTTGTTTTGCAAAAGTTGTCATCATATGCTTAGCCAACTAAAAGTAAAAAAAAATTGATATCAAGGTAGGAGAATTCCCAGATTAACTAGAAGACTAAGAAAATACTTACTCTTGCTTTATGTTCACCCCTCTAATTCCCGTTTCCATGGAAACCAGCCTGGAATGTACCAGCAGGCAGCCTGCAGTTGAACATCTGAATAAGAATGTTCATGTTGAACTCAGTGAGCAAACAGCAGGTGAAATATGCAGGAACTGTCTAAAACTCTATAGCTACATTTTGAAAGTAAGAGTACTATCTCAGTTTAAGCGAAGAACTTCTGAAGAGGATGATACAGAATAGAGTAAATATTCTTGTATTGCACCAGCTGATAATCTCTCTCTTCTATGAGACGTAGGAAAAAAATTCCTTTACCTCTCAGAATCACAGAATTGTTAGGGTTGGAAGGTACCTTAAAGATCATCTAGTTCCAACGCCCCTGCCATGGGCTGGAAAACCTGTTCTGATGTTCAGAGCCCCATCCAGCCTGATCTTAAAACTTTGAGGAATGGGGCTTCCACCACCTCTCTCTCAATGGCACAAGACAAGAAATCACAACAATTAAGTACTTAAAAATGTTGAGACGGAAGATGATATGCTAGTGAATATGGCAAGTTATTTTTGTAACAGGACCTTGGCTTCTGAACGTTGTCCTGTAACAACTTCTGTGAAAACAAACTGGTTGCTGTACAGTTTCATACACATGCATTGTGAGTCTGATCATTTGAATGGCTCTTCTTACAAATATTCATTGCATTTTAAATAGACATATAAAAAACCCTAGCAGTTGATAACATATTATCTAGTTATAAAACATTAGTTTCGAACACAAATTCATACTCCTTTTATTTTAAAAACTACTAAGGGAACAGAGTTGTAGATAAGAAAAGAACCCAACAATGTTAACTTTATCCAATTTACCGAAGTTTAATGCAGGAGTTTTTAAGACCACCTTAGATTTTTTGCCTGTTCATTATTTGCTCTTCAAGCAACAGGAAGAAAAGCAAACAAGCAAAGGATAAACATTACAGTCTTGGACTATACTTTACGCAGTGTAGAGATTAGTAATTATTAAATCTCTGCTTTTGTATAAAAAGCAGTTACCATTCTATCAAGCAGATATTATTCATTCTTTGCAGAGAGCAAAACATTGGTCACATTTTTTTTCAATTTTCAATGCAGTGGACAAAAGAGAATGACTATAACAAAGGATTTAATGTATTGTGGAAGTTCAATATCAGCACACAAGAGCTAACCTGAAAACGGATGATGAAGAAACTTGAGACAGCATAAACCTTTTTCCTTTTTTTTTTTTTTTTTTTTTTAGAGAGTGCTGTTTAAAGTTTAAAAGATCTGCTTATCAGAATGAAGTCATCCAGATAAGCATAATAAAGAGCATCCATACCTACGTCCTCCTTCACTATAAGAGAGAAAATCCAAGCTTAAAGCATCAAAGAACAAATCAACCCAAGCAGCCCTTAGTGTCTATGGAGCCATTCCTTCTTTTGGGATCTTCAGTGGAAAAAGCAAGCCCAACTTTTCAGTTCACAACAAATTCATAGCTATGACCGAAAAGGACAGTACAGAAAGCCTTTTGTGCAATTTCCTTGCATGACCAGAAACTAATAATTGTGTATCATAACAGCAGCAGCAGCAAAGCACACAGCTATCAGCATCTCCGCAGTGTAAGAATGTCCATTTAACAGCTGAGGCAATAGTAATAATTGCAGAGTGTCTCATTGATAGCTCACATTTTACTGCACCAAGTATATTTGTGCTCACTTGAGGACTGTTTACTGTGCTAGATCTCAACACAGGGAGCTCTGGGATAAAGAAACAAAACTCAAAATAATTCAATTACCTGGTCTAAGAGTGCTTAAACACAACATACAAGAAAGCATGAGCTTGCAGATACATCTCCTCTTTGTATTAAAGTATCTATAGCTAAACAACCCACATGTATTGACTGAATAGCTCCATTTCAAGCAAGACTGGAAATAAAAATAAATTTAAGCAATACATAAACTTAAATAAAAAGCAACTCATATTAGGGTACATTGACATCTCTATTTCAAAGCTTCATTCCTACCTCTCAATTTATTAGGAATGCCAAAACATGTTGTATTTAATGGCTACCTTCATTTTGAGGGTAAAAACTGAGTGTACTGCTCTTATGTGTCAACAACTTTCTAAACCATTACCATAACTAAGAACATTTCTGAGGATAAAGGGAGGAGGGAAGGATGTCATTAATATCTGTCTAAGGTTTACGAAAATGACCATGCAGTAACAAGAAGGTCTTCTGACTTGGTTGAAGAGTTCCCAATGGCAGAGGATAGTTCATTGCTGGGAAATATTTAGAAAGGGAATTAAGAGTTGGCTACATGTGTACAAAGAAGGTGATGGAAGTCTATCAAAAGGTTTGGGTTATTTTGCCCAGCTGGAGCTGACGAAAGAGAAGGTTATAATACAAGAAAATAAGCAAGTTTCTCCCCACCATGGCATTACTGCCTTCATACTGTTTCCCCTTATGATCTTGCTAGTAACACCTGTACAGCACCTAACTGCTTTTCTCTTTATTAACTTTAGAACTGCTAATGCATCCCAGTTTCTGCTGGCTAGTTAGGAGATGGAAAGAAACTGAGAAGGGACAGCAATACAGCTTTTATAGCATGCTTATGACATATAGGAAGGGAGCGCAGAATAAAAATGTCTGGTCCAGGATGATTGCTTCTTGAGGCACAGGGTATGTGACAAATACAGGTTCTGGTTACTAGCTAACAGGATAATAAGCATACATTTTGCCAGTGCATGCTATATGACCTTTCAATTTAGTAATGAAGATATTTGATTAATGGAAAACCACAAATAACACTTCAGAAATGAAGCATCACTGCTTATTAAAGCTTAATGCAAGCAACCCGCTAGCATCATTCAGTGTTATTTAGACGTTAAGATTTTATAAATGTCTTATATGTTTGAAAAGTGAATAGTTCTTTAACATTTGAAACACTTATTGTTAAATATCTATCTTCTTCCAAAACCGCATTGCTGTGGAACATCTGAATTACTTTTTATACCTTCCCTTTTGAAAGGCTCTGCAGGAGATGTGTTTACAACCAAGTTATAAGCAACAAGAATAAAAGTTTATGGTAGAAGTACTAACACCATCACCAGGGGAAGGTAATCATTGCTCCCATATACCTTTCATTCCATGCATAGCTCTCTTCTCCGGTTTACAGATACCAAATATCGATACTGACAGATTAAGTGTTGCCACTTCAAACCCCTACACAGTGTAAGAAGAGACTGCAATATGCAATTTTCTAAGGCATAGGCAATCTAGGGCTGTACTGCTTTTAAAGGCTAGTTGCATTTATTCCCCAAGAATCGAAGTTAGGCTAGATCTGAAGGGTAGCCAGACAAAAGGAGAGCCTGGTAGCACTGTCCCCATTGCTCCCAAGGGCTCGTTTTTTCCTCTGGCATGCAGCTTCTGTGCTAACAGCGTGAAAGAGGCTTGTTCCAGGGACACTCTTGAATGAGAAGCCCAAGACACCCAAACTGGTCGCTTTCTTTTCCTTCCACCCGAGTCTGCACATTTCTGAATTCCTCCAAATATCAGCAGCTGAACACAGACATAGATCTACAGCTTGCAATCAGGCAGTTTCTCTGGGCTCACTTAATGAGAATGGAGCTAGACAAGATTACATACAATGTATACATCTGAATGCAAATAGCATATTCCATATTAAATCGAATTTAATGAATGTCATGTAATCATTTTAGTTTGGATTAATCAATTCAGATTCAATCAAACAAGAAAATGCTTCACCAATCTCTAACAGACTCAACGAAGCAAACTTAAAAATTCAGTCATTCTTTTCCTCCAGAAAGGAGCTGAAAAATCTCCCATGTTCTGTCTGAACTTTTGTCCTTCTTTCTGTTTAGTATTTAAACACTGTAAATGGGAAAAATGGAGCACAGACATCATTTTGCACCTGATGACCACTCCCAATTATATAATAGGCAGGCATCCAAATACTTACTGCAGCAATCACACGGAAGTAATAGTAGTTATTTTCATACCTAAGCGTGCTTTAGTAGTACAGCAGTTGTTACATACCAAAAAAGACGTTTCTGCTTCAAAGAGGTACAAAATGTTCAAACCGAAATTTTACATTAGCAAGCTTCTTCCTTCTATTATGTCCAAATGATGACACATTTGAAGATGCCTGGGATTTTAGATAAATGGCTTTCTTGATATCCGTTATGAAGGCATATTTCACCCTCTTTAGTTAAATGGTCAGTCTTACTACTCAACTCCATGGAACACTGGCTTTGATATCCACTTGATACACTCCGGTACAAGTCAAGAAAAATGGAACACAGACATCATTTTTCTTTCTACTTCTCTGAAATTAGTCTGTTAAATCAAACTCACAATTGCATATACAGTCACTTTCACCCAATTTATAAAGTTATAAAAAGGATTTTAAAACTGATTTTAAAATAATTTGTTCTTGTAATAGAAGAACGTAAAATTAAATAATCACTTTCTTCTCATCCATGTTACTGTTTTCATCAACTGATTTGTTCTAGCTACAAATGTATTACTCTAAGTCTCCTCCAGCAATACAGCAATGCATCATTAGCGATATTCTGGTCTACTCCTCTAGTTTCTGAAAAATAAGCATAAAACATAATTTATCTGCAGTCAGAGCTGTTCATAAGACTTACTGCTTAGCACCTTTGTGCATTGACAGGACCAGACTGCAGACTCCAGTATTAAATGCCTCTTCCTTCCAAAATTGTAATTTTATAATTAACAATAGAGATGCTTCAGAAATTCATTCAAATACCTTTATAAGCAAGGCCTGATAGCAGTCTACAACAGAAAGTTAATAGAATACACAAAATTTTCACATGAAAGCAGGTAGTTTAAAACATTCAAGCTATCATTCCCTAGCAGGGAACTTCAACAAAAGTAAACAACAAAAAAGACTTCTCTATATTATCCAGTGTTTGTACTTCTTTAAATCATATTACAATATTAACTCATTAAGAAAAAAGTTTACCTGTGTTCCTGTCAGGTAAAATACAGCAATGCTTCTGCAGTATGTCAGGCAGAACCTATTGTAACAAAGAAACAGACATTAATGTACATATATGTTTAACATTATGTGAAGAATAGCTGATGATTGCTGAAGTGCAGAGCTGATCAAGATTTGTGCTCTCATACTGCATCCAAATTACCTGTCATGCAATGCAAATGTGAACCCTGCTCATTAGGAACAGCACACAGAGAAAAATCTTACAAAATTAGCTGTTTACTACCTGCCTATAGAGTTAGTTTCATCCTCTCCCAGAGGCTACAATATTAAAAAGATGAGTAAAAGAACATAACATCATTATGAAACATACTCAACTTAGAGAGACAGCATGTTATTAGCTAATGACACTGCCGTTCTTGATTTTGAACATATGACCCTGGGGTTATAACAAATGACTCAGGACAAAATTCCAAAGCATAGCATTTCCCACTTCACACAGCCAGTTCCAGCAAACAATACAGAAATTCAGAAGTTTGAATAGGAACGTCAAAGAAATAACAAAGATTCAACATTTGTGGTTCACCACACTGAGTTCTGCCAGCAGAACTATCTCTGGTCTTTTCTTATAGGCAAGACCTCAACCTTCTTCACAGATTTAAGCATTTAAGTCACCTGTTTTAGTGCAGGCAATTAGCTTTGATGTTCCTATTAGCAGCAACCTGTCCTTGAAGCACTTAAGACCTTATTTTGATTTGATTTTTAAATCTGAGATGGTTTATTTACATTTTATTTTGGAGGTCAGCATGCATCCTTTAAAGTCTTAAAAACTAAACAAAAAACAAACCGTTTTTACAGACATGAGGCCATGACCAGTGTTTGGAAATGCTGAGCTTCTAACCTCTAAGAAGACCCCAAGCACCATCATAGCTTGCATTGAGTTTCAGAAATTCAGGAAGGAAAATATTTTAGATAATAGAGACATTTCCATTTTTCACAAAGACTGCTATTGCTGTCTGTCCAAGGTTAATAGCTAGGGATGAGCACTAAGAGTCAGGCATGTACTGCCCCTGCAGCAGCACTGTGTATCCTCATCCCTCACTGCAGGATTTATCTGATACATGCAGCAGTAACACCAGGGGGATGAACACCTTAGTTTATGTGTCCTACAGCACAACAAATTAGAGCCTTAAGAAACTTGCTGCACCATGCTTCCTCCTGAATGCACATATGTGTGCAGCGCCATTGCAAAACTGTGCTTTTATAGGCATTATAATTTGAAGAGTCAGACTATGGTCAGAAAGCTGCTGTGGACAAGAAGCAGTGGGTAGAACTGCCAGTGATAAGAACCGCCGCCCTCAAGCTCCTCTAAAATATACTGAAAGAACAGCATTTAAATGTAAGCCTCTACAAAAATAATTCACTTGTTCTGGCATAATTCTGAAGTTAAGCTTGTAGATAAAAGGTAGAACAAACTGGGTTTAAGTGGTATATGTTAGGCAGAGGTTAACTGAGTCAGATAACCAGAGATACGTCTCAGGAGATACCCCAAACAACTTACCAAAAACCTGCTTTGTTCCAAATAAAATTTATGGTCACATTTGAGGCTTTATCACATTACTGTGCATATATCTTAGAATCATAGAATGGTTTGGGTTGGAAGGGACCTCTGAAGCTCATCTAGTCCAACCACCCTGCAGTGGGCAGGGACATCC
>VWZO01006679.1:19566-47103 GCA_013396975.1 Bucco capensis
GGACCGTGTCAAAGGCCTTGCAGAAGTCTGACTTGCCAAGTAGCTTATTTTTCTGAAATTCCTTCTAGTTTGCTCTTTCACACTTGTGCATGTGGACTTTTGTCCTGGAGAGGTATAGGTCTGTAACTCCCAGTGTTTCTACAGGCTGCTTAGACCAGTGCTTCCTTTCCTAGGCATGACATAAGACCT
This sequence comes from Bucco capensis, assembly GCA_013396975.1. Taxonomy (NCBI): domain Eukaryota; kingdom Metazoa; phylum Chordata; class Aves; order Piciformes; family Bucconidae; genus Bucco; species Bucco capensis. Next base: position 19,756 of record VWZO01006679.1, read on the forward strand.
CACGGATCACCCATGGCCATTCCTGAAAGTCTATAAAATTTGAGTCAAGAAGGAAAATGTATATTAGGTTCACAGCCACCTACCTCCAAGATCTATGCCAGTCTTATACTTCATTGTGTTGAAACCCTGTTTAAGCGGCTCCCACCACCCTGAAGTTAAGATGCTTGACATTACTCCCTGCCTACAGAAAGACCCTCATCGGGCGGCAGATCAATATGAGGTACACATACGGACATACTGTACTTCTGAATTTCTGTATGCTCAGCTATAATAGTGAAGTACTGTCCCTCCTCATGTCTTTTGGATGACACAAGACCTTTCAATAAGTAAATTGTTTCCTTAAGTAGAAATCCTTCTTACTTGAATTAGTCTCAAAACTAGTCTGTTGGCTTCAGAGAGAACTATTTGAGGGAACAAATTAGGACTTGAACCAAAGTATCAGTTTGCCTTACTCATTCACAGGCAGCAGGCAGCTTGCATTTAAAGAATCAATAACATGAATAACAATCTTCTGAAAATCACACTTGTCATTTTACAGTGTTTCTTAAATTTTAAAATTTTAAAATTAAAACTTTTTAGCAATACAACATCATATGTATGAACTATAGCATCTTCCTTATGGCCATGGATATAAATAACAGCACAGTCTTATAGGCATCGAAAGAATAAAAAATAGAAGCAGAGAACAAAGAAATGAACAGAGACAGTCTTTCAAAGCAGTGTAACACAAAGACTGAATTTTTAAAAAAACACAGTCTTACTCAGACATAAAGTAGCATTTAGTTCCTAGCGAATCTGTCACATTTTCTTCTCCACATTCACGAACCATGGAGAAGCATTATCAATTTATTATGAGCACCCAGTTAATAAAATGAAGACTGAAATTAAAAGATGAGACAGACAAAGCAGATCTGGAGTAGCAAGACAATTTCAATGGGGGCGGGGGGGAAGCTCTAGAACATAATTTTTCCTTCCTCGAAGACTGGCTAAAGATAAAAGTCATACTGAAAGGCACAAGCTGGAGAAACGTTTACTTGTCCCTTCCCTTTGCTGTCTTAAGTGTTAAGTAGGCAAACAGCATAGCAGAGGTTAAAACAGTGCTTCCTTCTCCCCAGTCCTTTAACATGTTCACCCTGCACAAAGCCAGTTTCTGGCTGGTAGGAGGCTGATATCAAACTCCTACTTACTTATCTACAGTATACAGATTTCTACACTGTACCTATCTCCATGGTATCCAAGGGCCTCTTCACACTGTTGTCCTCCCACTTTCTCCCCATTCTGTTTCTCTCCTCCCTAGGGAAAATNATCTTTACCCAAATCAGACCTGGAGTGATCTCTGCTGCAAAAGTCAAAACATAGGAACAACTGTGGGCATTCACAGGCAGGAAAAAAAAACCCACAACCAAACACAGAGAGAACAGAATATGGTTTTAGAATATTATTCTTTTTCCTCATCAAAAGAGGAACAGTTTTCAATTATATTAACTGATGATTTAACCTTCAGCTGTTTTATAAGCTCTCAGCTGGGAGATAAGGCATTGCAATAATAAATTAAAATTGGGTGCATAAGATGTAGAAGTAGAATAAATAATACAGCAGGTGGTATGTCTTTAACATCAAGGTGCTTCCCTAGCAGTAGCCAAATTAGCTCAGGTCCACAGTATACAGTTAGGCAGTCACGTGTAGCAGGAATAGTGGTTTTGCTCATGATGCCAAGTTGAGAGCTTCTTCACACTCAGTTAAAAATTCTAACTGATGCCAGTAGACATTGATCAGGACCTACTTATATTTGTTTTCACTACAGCTTGCCGTGCTCAGAGATATATAAAAATATAGCTGCCATAATTATCATTCAAATCTTTACTTGCAGCTCTATATAATACAGGTACGCAGAAAGCTCTTCAGAGTAGCACAGGAGTTACATAGCTGTTTACAATTTAGTAAAACTTGCATTTTTCTGTTTTCTTGGAACTTTGCTTTATTTCATGAAAATAAAACATCTGGGCCCTCTGAGTGTTTAGCATGCAATACTGTTTTAGAGTGGTTTAAAAGGAACTATAATTAATTGCTTTAAAATAATTTTAAGTTTGGAAAGTACTAACCTCTAGCACAGTTGAAAAAAACACAGAGAAGCAGAAACATGTGAAGCAAAATAATTCCAGTATAGAAAAATGCCTGTGAAATGGTTTTCTAATCACTTAAAAGAATATTCTGCATGAAGAAGTTCAGGCCTCTTTATGGTACTGAATGATGAAAATGTTTTGCTTTCTACTCTACTTATAATTGGACTGCTCAGATGGCCAGAGAAATGTGAGCTGGATACTATTTTCCCTTGTTCATTTCATTTTTTTTCTGCTGAAAAGTCAAAATGAATGTTTTGCTGGTCCAAAATTACATAACACTCAACTCAGGAGTGCAAGTGCTCTATAGGTGAAATTCAAGGCAGAAGGTAACAAAAATTTTTACTTTGGTTTCTAACTTGCCAGGAGGGAGGAAACTCAACTTTAATTTCAGGTTCCAAGCTGAGATATGATAGTTGTCCCTGCATTTTACACCCTAGAAATCCAGTGATCCCAAAGACTAGAAATTCAGAATATATCCTTTTGGCCATGCCAAATACACAGGCCATGTTTGTGGCCCTTGTGCTCATATTCAGCCACTACCAAGGTGACTGCCTCTGAGGTAGCCCCCTATCCTCCTAATTCTCTCCTCCAGAAAACTATTACAATTAGTGTGTGAAGCATTTTTATTGCAAGAATATGGTAGCATTCAAAAGGAAATGTGTCAAACATTTAGTGGGCAATCACATTGATTTATAACATTTCAGAGAAAGTGTGTTCCAGAATTTGAGCTTTACTCATGCACCAGTTGTTACAAAGACATGTTTTTCGGGCAGAGTCATCTTATCCCATGTGCCCTGCATCTTCTGTGGACGTAGTGCAGTACTGGAGAGAAGTGAGATTAGATATTATAGTGTGATCCAGTGAGTTCATTTGTATCTTTTTGTCTTTCAAATGTTGTGTCACTTCTTTAGAAAATGTAGGCACCTCCTAGACCTTGCTATCTGCACTGCTCCGTGCGAAGCATTGCTGCTTTCCTACCATCTGCACAAATCTCATGGAAGGAATTTTAATTATTTTCACTCTAAGGATCACAGCAGCCAACCATCTAACAGGTCTGTAAAGGCATCTGCCTTCAGACAGGGCATGAAAAGTAGGCAAGGTTTCCTGTTCACAAGCTGTTGGGTGATACAAACCATCATAAATCAAAAGTTTATCATTATAGCAGACAGGTTCATGCAACCAGGTGCTGAAACGCTACATCAAGCTATTGCTTTTAGCTTCCTGACAATATACAGTTGGTTCAACCTCCAAGAAGCTAAATCTGAACTTCACTCCACTCTCATAAGCATAATTATATTTGTTTATGCTTTTTAATGTTTATCTAGGGAGTATATAAACAAATATCTCTTATCATTTCAGTTCCTGTAAGAGCTCAAAGCAACCTAAGACTACCATTTGGTCTCTTTTGTGTCTCACTTGAAACTATTATTGACACAACCCACATTGGCATCAGCAACAGTTCCAAGTTACTCATGAAATCAGTCCACCACTGGCTCTGGAGGAAGAGGACAGCAAGATCAGAGGGACCTGCCTTCCCAGGTGTTACCCAAACATGCATATTCCTGCTAGAGCAACATGGAGCTCACTTATAATGGCAAAGCTAGCACAAGTAGAAAATATTAAGACAAGATTTTTTTTGTGTATCTGGTACTGCTGAAAAACAGTGCAGATTTTGCAAAACTTTTCAATACCCTGCTAGCTGATGAGTTTTCACCATAGCTCCTGGTGAGCTGCACTCTGCTGCAAAGGCAGCCTGTGCCAAAATGTCTCCCACCCATTGCGGTGAGACAAGAACCCCATATTGTCAATTTATTTCTTTATATTCTGATGAGAAGGCCCAGACTTGTCTAATTATGGGTCTTCAAAATTTTACTGGATTGCTGTTGTCCAATATCCAATTTCACACATGCACCAGTGAACTTTCATGCTGATTTAATGTCAGAACAGAACTTGCTATCGGTTCATCTGCTTTGTGGGGGTTTTAGTAAAAGTGTTTTCTTCTTCTATCAACCTCTACCTTAGTCTACCACTCTCAATCAGATATCAAGAACATAAAAATATGATTTTGTTGAAAGGACAAGTTACACTGAAAAAAGATAAACTGCATTTGCCATATATCAAATACTTTAATATTGTATCAATGTATTTATCATCTCACATCAAACCACATTTAAATATATGTTTTCTCCTTTTCTTCTTGAATAAAATGAAATGCTTGGTTAAGAAAAACAAATATCAGAAATTCTGAGATTTCCAAAAACATTGCAACACTCATACTAATATATGTTCTTTCAGACTTCATTACTTCTCAAAATGGAAATTTTCTAAAACTCTTTCCGTGGTTAAGGGAAGTATTGACATCAACAACAGATGCAACATTTCTTTAGCAGAGTTTTCAACTAAAAGTGGCAGATATTTAATTGATGAGGAACTCACTGACTGCATAAGCTATTTTGTATATCTGAATCAAAACTAAATAACGGAAAGCAAGCCTAGAAGAAAAGGTATAGTGTTATAATGACCCCAGATAGCATAGCCTGAGTTCCACGCACTGTTTTTGGCTTCATTACTCCTTTTACCTAAGTCACCATGCTGAGCTAATCTGAAACACAGGTTTGATAACTGTTTTGATGATTCAGGAATGAAAACATGATTATCACTATGAAACATTTCAGATTCGTGTTAACATGAATCTGCATTAGTATGAACTAATTACAATTGTCCTATGATTAACAAGTACTTATAAAGATGAATCTGTCAAAACTTACCATCTAAATCATAACCCCTTCGCACAGTTTTCATAGGAATATAATATGTAGACTAAATAGAGTAACTAGGCAAGCCTATGAGGGAAAGAAACTACACACTCTGGAATTAGCAGCACATCCAGCTCTGAAGTGATACTTTAATACCTTAAAGACAGTCTTTTCCCTGTTTAAATAAGTGGTGGTACTAGCAACAGCCACGAACTATTTCTTTCTGACTTTCAAAACAATATGTCAGCGACAACAAAAAATCCTTTATACTTATCAGAAATTTACACTCCTTACTGACAGAGCAAGGCTTTGCAATGTGATTCAGGTATTTGTGACCTCCCCAACAAATTAATGTAATCAGCTGCATTTAGAAGAGGTTCCACAAATTATTTAAGATGTCACAGAATCACAGAATATCCATGGTTGGAAAGGATCTCCCAGATCACCGTGTCCAACCAACACAGCATGATAAATACAAGTTTATTGGGAACACTTCAGTGGGTTGTTCAGATCATTGCACCAATGCACCATTGTCCAAAACCAGGCCTTCAAAAATCTGGACCAAGCAATATCCAAGTTCTCTGACTCTGATATATGATAACACCTTCAAAGCACTCTGAATCTGAGAGATGATTGTGTTGCCCTTCCCAATGTAACACTGCTGGGAAAAGGAGACCAAGATTTTTCAGATGATGTTCTAACTTCTTTTCTCCAAAGTAAATTAACAGGAGGATAAACTTTAGGACAAACTCAATTGTATTTGCAGCAAACCTCCAGATTAAGTATTTCTAACCAACTGATACACAACCAGTGCACTACAAACAAAGCAACCAACATAAACAAATTTACTTGGTCCTGCAGTTGGACCCAATAAACAGGCTTTGTTGTAACCCAAGAACCACAAGCATTTCTTCTGCCTTTTACCACCATGAACAGCAGTAGCATCTCCTACCTAATGGCAATACATAGATACAAGATATCAGATCTCTGGCATGGATCATGTGAATCATGAGACAGAAATAACTGAAGCAGACCAAATATTGGTCACAATTCTCCACAGAGGCTCTGTAGGTGCAAGAGCCCAAGCCTCATCTGGTGCTGAACGAGGGATGGCCAAAGAATACCCTCAAACTGGGGGAGCTGACAAAAACACCCCCAGTGGTGAGGCATGGCAGCTAGTGATTTCCAGGGACTGGAAGGTAACTAAGCCTAGTCCACATGTCACAAAAAGGAAGTAATGGGTAATAGTGGCTGGATATTCCCTTCTGTGGGGACAGGCAATTATCTGCTGCTTGCCTGGAGTCCAGGTCCAGCAACTGCACTGGTTCACCCAGCCCCTGCTCTACACCTCTGAGTAGCACATCCAGGAGGACCAAGGAAGGGATCACTTAAGGTAACTGGCTATAGCAAGTCCATGGGACTGGGTGGAATGTGTCCAAGGAGTCCAACAGTAAGGACTGTGAGTCCTCTTCCTGTCATTTTTGGTGGTCACCTTCTCAGGGCAGGAGGTACAAGAATCCTGAGAAAGAGAAGAGAAGGCTAAAGAGTTGCACTGAAAGCATTACGGAAAAGACAGAGCCAGTGTCCTCATAGGTGCACACTGAAGGGACACAAGGCAGCAATTTCAAGTTGCAGTAAAAGAAATTCTCATTGGATATCAAGAAAAGAATTCTCAGAGGTTTGGGTTTTTTTGGTGGCATTTCCATCCTTGAAGATTTTCAAAACTCAGTTGGACAAAGCCCTGAGAAACCCGCTCTAGTTTTGAAAGTAGCCCTGCACTGAGCAGAGTCCACTGAGTTGGACTTGATGACCTCTAGAAGTCTTTTACAGCATAAATTATTCCACAGCTTTAATAGATTAGGTTTAATGTGTTAATACAGTCAAATATCACAGTAAAATATAAGATTTTAGAAGTATTTGTAGAAGCATAGCAGCTTTAGGAAACAGCTAAAAATAGCTATTCCCTCAAGAGTTAGAAAGCAGCCACCTCAGAGTAAGCCACGGAGTAAGAGTAAGCCACAGAGAGTGGTGATTTGGTTCAGGAAGACGCTCATGAAAAGAAATCTCTGATTGAGTTGTTACGATTTATTTATCTTTAAGCATCTGAAAAAAAACAACAACAAAAAACTAGAGCTTGCTATATATATTGGAGCAGAACACACATCTTCATTTTCATTCTCTAAAATACAAAACATGGTAATAACAGTTCATTTTTTTTTCCCTTAATGAATCTATTTAGATCCAAAGTATGGATGTGTCTTGCAATGGCTGGACTGTGAGGTCTCCTAGTTGGAGATTATGGTACTACAGTGGTAGGAGTGAACGATAAAGTTGGATACGTGAGTACAGTCCTGCCAGAACAAAGTATGTCCTGGTGCTATTCCTATTACTGTGGTACTGTGAGGGTACACACTGAAATGGTGCAGAAAATAAGTACAGAGCAAGGCTACAGCAAATTACAGTAAATGTTTTCAGGCTAAGGAATTTTAAACTCTTAGGCAGATATGTCCTGGCTACCTCCTTGCACTCCTCACTCACTGGAGTTGGCTGACAGGCTGTCAGCCTGCACATAGTCAGATGTGCCGCAGATACCACTGCCACCATCCTTGCTGCAGAGATTTCTTGTCTTCTCAGTTATTTCTCCCCAGTAGAAGTCATGGTCCTCATATGATGCTCCTTGGATCCTACACGCCAAGCCGCTCTTTCCACAGGACTCAGGACTGGATCCCCACGATACAGAGCTGGCTGGGGCTGCAATAGTCTGCAGCAGATGTACATGGAGGAAAAAATCTTCCTGACTCAGGAACAGCCTCCAGTGAACACACCAAAATCAGTAATGGAGAAGTGGAGGCACATGGCCATCACAGAAAGGGCTGGACCTGGTGGCTTCAACCTGCACCATGCCCTGGTGCCTCACTGGAGGCCTCACTTCTCAGTGGGGAGAAGTGAGATATCTCCTTGTTTCCATGTCACCCACATCCTCCTGAACAAAAGCAGCCATGGCTTTGTCCTTCAGCTTTTAGTCTGGGAGAGCACTGTGGATTATGTTTTCATAGTGGCTTGTTGCAAGAAGTCTTTTCAATGCACAATGTAAATACATTTTGTGATTCCAAAGCACAGATCGTTCAGACAATAGTAATATATACAAGGTAAATGCCAGTGAATCCTGTTGCTCTGGAATTGTATATAAGATTTATGTGTGAAGCACAAGGATCTTAAAGATTTTGATACCTGTATTTGCACCGCAGAAGCAAATCCATTAAACCTGTGAAATAAAGTAACAGTTGTTCCCTGCATCTTTATTAGAAGGAAACCAATTTTCATTAAAAATTTAAGTATATGGCTTTGTGCTAGGATTTGGCAACAAAACTGTCCCCATGGCCTGCTTTATTCCACTGTCTAGGAGTCACAGATACACAAAGAAATCCAGTTCAATAATTATTAGTAAGGTGATAGAGGATGTTTTAAGAATAAATGTTACCACAAAGAAGATCAAAAAGGAAACATCCTAGCTGTTTATGTGCATTGAGAGTTGTACTTGATCATCTGAAAGGTCTTTTTTAACTAAAATGATCCTATGATTCTATGATATATGGTCCTGGCATCACAGATCTTTCCCGTTGTGAATGAAAGAATAACTCATTGTACCAGAAGTGGAGAGTCGTGACTTGAAATAGCAAGGAAGTCACCTAATATTTTATAGTTTATTAGTAGTTTAGCTGTGACATACGGTTGCTTTTAGAAGCTGTTTGCTATATCCAATTTCATGTTTATTAATAGCTAAGGCATAGAAGTCACCTATATAAGTGTGGGGAACAGAAGTCCCCACTGTATTAGGACCAGTGTCTCTGTGTTAAAACTATCAGGTATAATATTTCAAATGTAGCTTTTATATGTTTGTCACTTCAGAGAAGCTGAGACTATCCTCAGTGGGACAACTGCAGAGAAGAATTAGATGACTGCAATTTCATCTAGCCATTTCCCCTGGCCAGGTGAAAGATGCCCTGAAAACTGGGAACCAGGCATAGTTTTTCCAACAGCTGCTTTGTTACTGCATGTAAGTCAAGTCCATTTTGTCATCTTTTGGCCTGACACACAAACTGAAGCAGCAGCACACCACAGAATTCATGCATATATAGAACAGGAACATTCCACTCCTGATGGACAACTGCAAGTGACAGTAGAAAAACAGAGAAGGAAAAGTTATTTTTAGGAATACTTATTTCATAAATTTAAGTTACACAAATCTTACATACAAAAAGAATAAACAAAGATGCCTGTGCCTTGTTCATGCCCTTGGCGATGTTTGATAGCACAAGGGGATATAAATCTCAGAACACTACTACTGTGTGACTACTCACACACTCTTCCTCAACAAGCAGGCATTCTTATGAAAGTAACAGCTTTCTCTTTAAGACAGACTTTTGTCTTTATTAATCATCTTTCATTTACTATTGAAAATTATGATAGCTTATTACAAGCTTCAGTCATTTGGGTAGATTTTGCTGAAGGTGCAATAAAGCAAGGATAGGTCTCAGGGAAGAGCAGCAGGGAAGTTTTAATCTGTGAACTGGTAATACCAAACTGTTAAAACTGTGTACTTTCAAGAAGTTGTTCTAATGTTTTATCAGCTTAGGGTCTACATATCACTAGATGACCTGAAGATGTATACACAGAAAGGTTTTTTAGATGCCTATAAAGGTGAAAAGATGTAAACCACAAAGGTGTCTATTTCTCTGCAGCTGATGCTCCTCCAATGTTGTGGAAGGAGCCAGGGGCAGCCTGGGAAATCCCCAAGAGTGTTAAAATGTCAGCAGTTATCAAAGACACAATGTATCTGCTGATACACTCTTCAGCATGATCCTGCACTGAGCCCCAGAGATGATAGTGCTGCCTCATCTCTTGAGAAACAGGCAACAGAGGCACAACTTCTCTACAGTATGGGAGATTGAGCGCAAGTCAAACATCTATCAAACAGAGATCATAGAATCATAGAATGGTTTGGGTTGGAAGGGACCTCTGGAGGTCATCTAGTCCAACACCCCTGCAGTGGGCAGGGACATCCCCAACTACATCAGGTTGCCCAGAGCCCTGTCAAGCCTCACCTTGAATGCCTCCAGGGATGGGGCCTCAAATGCTAAACTATTCTTTTAAAAGGCTGCCAGGATCAGTTAATGTGAGATAATATTAATCTTCTCTAATGAAGTTTTTCTTGATTTTGCACAATTAGCTACTCCGATCACAAAGAGCTCAGTTTAGCAGTCAGAAGACTTGCTAAAAAAAAAAAGAGAGAGAGAGAGAGAAGAAAAAGCAAGTTCCTTGCTTTTTCAGAACACTCATTTAAGTATTTTGTACTTTCATAGATATATGTCCTCAGTGTTGGGGTATCAAAGTGTGTTACAGCATTCCCCTGCATACAAAGAAGACCAAAGGTAGACACCTCACTTTGAATTTATCAGGAGAGTATTTGGAGCTGTGCCAACAGCATCCCAGGACAGTATGCTAAGTACTCTTATAAAAAGAAACAATTACCCTTTTATTCAGTTCTGTATATTTTGGGGAGGTTGTAAGGCTTACACAGAGTTAATTAATTTTATGAGCTGGATATATTTTTTACTGTTCTTGTGTGATGCTTCTAAAGCCTTCATTTGCCATTAGAGAAATATGCACAAGAACTGGCAGAAGGGTAGGGGGAACATTTTTTTACTGGTAAATGTATTATATTATGTGGAATGACAGAGCTTTTATGCATGTGTTTTTTTAACTCCAAGCTAAAATAAATGTATGATCAGAGGGAATTTTTTTCTTGTTGCCTTGGTTATCCAGCTGAAAACAGCTTTTTTCAGCCTGTTTATTTTTATTCTTCTTTTCATGTTACTTTCAAGGAAATGTCACCTTCCAAGAACAAAAGGTTAAGTCACACAATGGTGAATCAGTTTGCTTGACAATGTAGTCTGCTGAAAATATTAAAGAATGAGCAAATGACTAATCGACAAGCCATCTCATTGACATAAATTCCTATTTGGGTATTTTAATTATTCTCATGGGTCATCCCACCTTCAGACACGCCAGCACTGATGTTACCTTATCACTGGCAAACATCAGCAATTTGTTTTTTTCTAAGGATTGAACTCAGCCTTTTCAAACCAAAATCTAGAATTAGCAATTAAATTGCACGAGCCTGTCCCAATTGCACAGTCCTGATAAAAGACTAAGTGGGTCTACCACTCACTGTCCAGATTGCTTAATCTAGCCAAAATGCTATTAAAAAAGCTTCCAAAAATGTTTTGATACCAGCCAAGATTCCAAAGAATACATGGCCTATTTATTTACAGAAATGTTCTGTGCAACTAGTGCAACATCCCACTGAATTTCAGACTGCCTTAGATCTGCTTTTATTATTCAAACACACAAAAAGCTACGAGGTAACTGCAGCTCATTTGCTGTTTGTAGCGCTCAGAGTAAATGTTATGCAAAGTCGGGTGTTTGTTACAATCAATACAAATAGCAGAAAAAAATAGTATGCAATCAAATGCTAGGAGTCTTTGGATGTTTCAAAATATCACCATAGGATCTTGCAATCTTTAAACCCTTTTTCATTCTCCTGTGACTATTTTTTTATTACCTTATGGGACCAATGGTAATTTGTTTTGTTGAACTACGTCATTGCAAATCAACAGAAGATACTATGATCTATGAGCTATAATAGAAACACTATTGTTATGTGACAGTGTGAAAATCCATGTCAATGCAAATGTGGGAAAAAAAAGTGTTAAATAAAATAAACTACTGCTTCAATACCTGTGGGTACTTTTCTTTGCCCTAGCTTCAGGAAAGGATGCTCCTTTAAATACTACACTGATTTCTGTGGCAGATAAATAAATGTTTCCTACCTTTTCAAGGTGACCTGCTATTTGCTGCCCATATTTTTTTTCATATCTAAAATGATGTGACCTGGAGGAATAGAAAAAATTATGTATATGATCATATGAGGAAATACTTATTTTTTTCTAAGACAATACTTATTTTTTTCTACCTTATGTTACTGATGAAAATGTTTGAAGACCATCCACCTTCCTTCCTTCCTCCCATTTAGGGGAGAGGAGGAAACAAAGAGGTTGTAATTGGCTTATTTATCATTTTTAAACTAATGCTGGTTATATTTGCTACATATTTTGATGTCCATCAATGCAAATGAGATGAGAATTTGGCCCCTCTCTCTAAAGAGTTACAACAATGTAGAAAATGCAGAAAATGCAGAAAGGAAAACAAACATGCAGCACCATTCCTGGGATCTGGGAGATAACATTTTTCTCTCTGCTGCTTTGCGCAGCACCACAATTGAAAAGAAACAAAAAACCCATAATGTTCAAATAATGCAATGGTCAAACTTGCATCTACCAAGTGATGCATAACAATCTTTACCAAAACCAACTAGAGCATAAAAATGAATCTGGATATGGCTCAAATAAACCCGATAGTCTTTCACGGTATCAGTACATTACTGATTACATTTGTTACAGCAACAGTTAGGAGTAATAACCTTCTGTTCTTCTAGTTGACACAGAAAATTTTTTATGTACTATGGTGAATGATACTACAATAAACTAGTGGTATCTTTTTCAAGTATGGATGATCAGGTAAACAAGAAGAGCACAAAAAATGTGGACACGTGAAAATGCCAAATTTTTCATGTTTTCAGATACTTCGAAAAAGCATTATCAGCTTGAGATTTTTCCAAACAGGTAATTAACTTACATATTTCCATATGCACCTTTACATTCTACATGGTATCTAGACACGTTATTCAATAAAGCCCGTAAATAGACAAAACAGTAACTCCTTAGTCATCCCACATTTTTAACTTATTAGACAGCACTATAGTTTTCACAGCAGCAAATAATGTAATTATCAATTTCATTACAACCTCACTATTTTCACCTGCTCACTCTCCTTCTCCAAAATTATCCTTCTAGAGCTGGTTTCATCTAAACAGCATCTGGACTGCATGAATATAATTTGGGGCTTATTATGAATGCTGTTTTTAGAAAATCTATTAAAAACCTGTTCATCCCTGCGAATTTGGTACACAGGGTAAAAGAAAACAAAGAGCGGCTCACATGCAGCATTCAGGATGTCCTGTCATTGAAAGGCTGTTCTGGTTTCTACCTTCCGTTACCCCGTCTTTGTCACAGAAGTTGCATCTGCATTGGAAGTAACTCAGCTATCAGACCAAGTAGTTGCTACTGAGCTGCCCCTGCACAGACTACTGGGAAGTGACTAAATGATGAGTTGAGACAATGCTCATCTTACACTCAATGTTCTCTTACACTAATCTGGCTGCTAACCCAGCTCAATGCTGAGCCCATTCAGTTCACTGAGCTGGCAGAAAACAAATCCAGAAATAAATGAAAACAAACAAACACACAAAACCCAACAAACCTCAACTACATTAATTTCTGCTAGCTTACTGAGCTAGATCCTGGCCTCAGTGAGAGGGCAGGACCGCATAGTAAGGGATGAGGGGGAGGCGAGATAGAGCAGAAACACTTCATTTTACATCAACAGGACCAGTCGCTTTGGTGTCTTTGACCACACACAGAGGTAAACAAGCACTGATTTCAGTAGTAAACACTTTTGTTAGGTGTTTAAAAGTTAAACTGAGCCCTTTAGAGAGGCCAGCCCTAGAGCTGAGGGGACAATAAACTCAGCGGAAGGGTGAAGACTATAATCAGGCAGAGACAGGCCAGGGCAGGGACTTCCTTGCCTGGCCGACCTTAAGGCATTCACAACTGTACTTCTTTTCTTGAGACAAAATGTAGAAGTGCTTAAACTTAAAACATCCAAACAGAAAAGACAACTAGTTATTTTGCGAGAACTGGAGACAAGAGCAGAGCCAGGAGGGTTTTCACCTGAAACTTTCTGCCTGATGCCATGAAAAGCAGGAACTGGATCTGGCAGCATCAAACACTTCTGGGCGGAAACCACATACGAGACTTTATAAAGTCAGCAACACTTTGAAAGTTACAAAGGGCATTTCTCAGAGTACTGATACAGCCAATAACAATGTATTTTTAAAAATTCAACCGAAAAATCAAGTTTCCAGTGAATTCTCTATGCTCAACACTAAGGCAGTCATTTTACCTTAAAACATACCTGAATTTTTTCATCCCCAGAGGACAGTAAGACTACTCTGTGTGAATGATTCTTTCACATGAAAAACTCTCCTATAAACATAAAAGGAGGTCAGAAATTATGTCTGACAAAGTGGATGTCTCTTAGGAGATAGCCAAAGGAGTTTATATGCAGTTTATGAAACACTGCTGATGTTTTAAAACATCATGATGTTTTAAAACTGCTGTATCACTGAAATCCTTTACATATGTGAAATCTGCTATTTCTGGTAGCATTTCCATCACTTATCTCCCAGGCCAGACACAGTGAACAATTATTACATTTATAAGACTTTCGCACAGGTGCAACAATTGTGAAGCAAAAGGCAATCTAAAGACCAGGTAAAGCAACTCCCTATGTTTTTCTTTAGAGAGAACAACTGAGGCGGTGAAATTTCCCTGTATAGTTTCTAGATTTTGTTCAGTGACTACATAAATAGAAATACTGGAAGCAAGGATCAAAGCCACACACCTTTACTCCCTGAGAAGAACTCTGAACAGACAGCAAATTCTTCCTTACCTTCTCCTAAAGTGTAGCTAAATTTCAAAAGAAACACTGCAGTATCTTTCATCTCAAAAATGACCCACAGCAGTTACAAGACTTATTATGACTCATGTTTATACCTCCAAAAGCTGAAAATTAGACTTCCTCAGCTGCCAGGGATGGAAGCTACTCTGTATTGAGCTAGAGCTTAGAAATAGCCTGTTAGCTCAGCTCCCAGAGGCAGGCACCTGACTTAAGATACTTTCAGGTCTCAGCCCAAGAGTCTTAACTGTATTTCCCTGGCTGCACTTACCTAACATTTTTCCTATGTCAGATGCTCCAAAGCTGTTCTTATTCTTCTATACAAAGATCATTTTTCTTTAGGCAGTTTGCTCTTGAATTTAATGTTAGATATTGTAGTGTATGGAGTCGTTTGCAGATAAATTCAAAATATCTTACAAAATTATGGCAATGGAATAAAATTCTGCTGTTTGTACTTTGACCTCATGAAATCATCTTGTTTGCTAAGTGTAAGTATTATAATGTTAAAATGAATATACTTGCTCTTTCATTCTGCCATTAAAGATTATCATCATGACCTTATGCTAATGTGCTATTTCCCACATACCCAGTGATTTACAGGACTCCCTCATGCCTTGAAACAAGCCGTTAAATATACAATAAAAGCACTATAGTTCTCCATTTGCAGTCCAAACATGTGTTGCTTCATCTCTGTACTTTTCCAAAGCTGGTTTGTTTTCCAGAAGCCAAGGAGTGTAGTTACAAAAAACAAATATATCCAATGCCTATTTCTCTACAACATCCCACATAAGATGGCAGAGGACAGCAATAACACATCATTAAAATCAGAAATACACAGACTCACTTTTAAAAATCTTTTATTAGTCAGATAGTTTTCTGGAAAAGGAAATGAGCAACAACTCTTTAAAGCATCTTTAAGAGTTCTTTGTAGTTCAGATCTAATCTGATCCAAAGCACTGCTGGCAGTTGCACTATTAATGTGCATTAGCCAGAGAGAATCACAGAGCAGACTTCTCCTTTGCTACTTTCTTTTTCTCTTTCTTTTTTCTTTTTCTTTTTTTCCCCTAAAAAATGCTCTGAAGCTATTACGGAACTCCTGATCCCGTGTTCCGGACAGAAGAGCAGAGGAACACACAATGGCTCACTCTCTACTGATGTGTTTGGGTGGCAGTCTGACCTGAGTACCCAGTTGAAGAGACTGGGAAATGCTCCAAAGTCCTGCAGTTCAGGTGAGACCAAAGGCACTCTTATGGCTATCTACTTTTATCATCTTTTGCAGTACCTACTGATACACACCTCACACTGGTTTCAAAGGGAAATTATATGAATCCATATTGATACTTTCAACACCCTGATCTTATGCTTTTATAAATGTAGCATCTTTAACCATTCCATTTCAGCACATTGGTGACTTGCTTGTGATAGTGGCTGCTGCTCAACTGATTAAGATGCTCATGCAACTCATTTGGAAAGGCTGCTGAAAAAAAGCACTGAGAAGAAATGAATGGGGTGGATAGGAGGCTACTGTACAACAGCATTTGCATCTGCAATCAAGAAGCCTGGAGGAAATATCTTGTCTAGGCAGAGTAACAGGGCAATAAATTGCGATGTAAAGTAAAAACCCAAGTGACGTGACATAAAGGGAAAGAAACTACTTAGCAAGTGTCTATAGTGCAAGTTGCTGAATCTCATTCAGAGCTAGCTCAGGTACAGTGCTACTTGGCTAGCAGCAGGTTGGATACCAGGCTGTAAGTGCTTCAGGTCTAAGCCACCGCCCTGAGGGTAGCTCTGGAAGAGCACAGTGGCAGCCAGCCTATCCCTTCTCTCCATGACACAGTGAAAAGACATGCTGCAGCATGAGGAATCTCTAGAGGACTTTCACACCAAGCAACAACTAGGCAAGGTGAGCTGGGAGGTGCTGCACTCCATCAAACCTGACCAGGAGTCCCTCAAGTGGTGGGTGAAAATGCAGCATGGGTCTGCAGGCAGAAAACTATAAAAAAATGCCGTGGTTGCTGAAGGATCAGCAGCACTCCTGAAAACATTCAAGGTCAGGTTGGGCAAGGTTCTGAGCAACCTGATCTAGTTAAAGATGACCCTGCTCACTGCAGGGGGATTGGACTAAACAACCTTTAAGGATCCCTTCCGATCCAAGCCATTTTATGATTCTATGATCAAGCAACATAGTAAGATCTGAGGATACACCTAAGGTGTGAACAAGGCTGGGAAGGGAAGGAAAATTCTAGAGCCTGTAAGAGGACTACAGTCCCAAAAAAGTGCTGGCTTTCATCTTTCCCTAAAGTCTGATGTCTTACAAGTAAAGAGAGAAAAGGTGTATGTACCACCTGCTTCCCTCTAAACACCACTACCAAGAACTGAGCCACCTGGAGGTATCGCCCTGCCTGTAATGCTTGAATTACCAGCTTTTGCCCAATAGTGAAGTAGTTTCAAAGTTGCTCAAGCTTCTAAGTAGTTTGTTTATGACTACTGCCACTTTAATGAGTGCTTAACGACTGGAAATATTAAGCTGCATATTTTGGTGGTGATGAGCACTGGGATGACCACAACTTACTCTAACACAAATGCCAGAAATAGAGGGACATACAAGTCTTTCAAAAGGTTGTTATTATCAAGTACACACAACCCTTGCAGTTCTGGGGGTTAAAGATAAAGTCTCAGTAGATGAGTTCTTGCTAGAATTACCTACAAGTACTATTGATATCTCTGCTAAGGAAAAGTTAATGGCATGGAAAGGTCTGCTGGAGAATAGAGGAAAGAGAATACTCAGAAGCTGCTGAAGACTCCATAGGCTATCATTCAGGCTAAGATTGCATCTTCAGAATTTTCAGTTTGGGGCGGAAAAAAGAAAGCTTCACATTTTAATGATCTGTGACACAGGTATATTCTACTGTCATGTTTCTTTATATCTACCACAATATGACTTAAATTGGTCTGTCTTTATGGAACATTTCTAGATATAGGGATCATGAAGACTTGTCCATTACTAGGATAGACTGCTTTGGGTTTCTTTGCTGACTGGATATATTATACTTCAGTATCTTCAGAGTATCTAAAGACTTGCTCATAATTCCTGTTTGTAAGCAAAAGATGACACACACACACACACAAACACACACACAAAAAAAAAGCCTTAGAGGGATGAAGCAAGAGGTCTTACTCAAAAATTAGGTTCAGTTAATTTCCAAGGTAGATCGAAGGAAGTACAGCAGTTATGTATTTCAAAGGTGACAATTATTCATTCTTTAAAAATCTTCAGTGATCTACTCTCTAAAGAAAGCTGCATTGATAATAAGAAAACTAGGTTTGAAAGCAAGCACTGGCTTGGGAATAGGGGAACTTGATAAGGAAGGTATCTCTGTGAGCCAAAGGATTGGTGCAGGGCAGCCAGCAATGACGAAGATGAAGCCTTCCATGGTATTTAAACTGTTTATCTCAAATTTTGTGTCCTCAAACAAGTTGCACCTGGAACTGCTTATCAGGAATGTAAAACAAATTAAATATGACATTTACTTTGCTTTTATGCAAATTTATATTACTTAGACTACTTGTTGTAACAGTGACTTTGCATAGACACTCTCCTTGACAAGAGAGCCTTATGAGTTGTAATGAGCAACACCAAAGGGTTAACGGAGCTCGGAATTGCCAGCTGCCTCACAGTTATATTTAAAGGGTTTGCTCAGAGGAGACTGCCCTTTTTTTGTTCCTCCAGTAATACCCAAACAGAGTGCTGGTGGGTGCAAGCAGCACCAGCAGCTTGGAGAAATGGTGGGGAGCACAAGAAAGGAGAAAAGTGGCTTCATGTATGTGCTCTGTCTGGGGCCTTCAAAACCTGAAACCTAGACACCATCTGTCTGCTGCTTTCAAATCAAGCAGCCCAGAAACCCTCTGTCTGATGCATTCAAACTCAGGTGGGCCATGAGTCAGACGGCTAGTTCTGGTGGCAGAAAAGGGCATTTCTTCCTTGAGGACCACAGGTGCAAGAGATGTGGCTGGGAGCAAGGTGGATGTCTGGTACACAGTTGAATCCCACATCACCATTGAAAGAAGACCAGGCGGAGAGGGTGGTGTGACCTGTCCTGGCAGGTAACACATGGGTCACAGGCTGATTGTTCCTGAATCAGCAGAATTATTTGGTACATTAAAGCACAAAGATGCTTGAGAGATTTAACTGTTCAAGGGCAGCATCCCATCATTTCAAAATTTGTATTTGCACATAAATAGCTGCATCTATATGAAAGGCTGCTGGCTGGTTCTTTAAGAGTGGCACAGATATTTCTGTGACTTGATTTATTGCCCATTTGATTGAGTTAGAATTTTTTTTTTTCCAGGACTTCATTACAAAAGGGAGCCTAACATTTTTTAGTATGAAGACTTTAAATTGTTTTGAATTTAAATAAATATGAAAAATTGCTATCTCTATTCATCTCTTTTTGGTATTTCTTATCTTCTGTGTCAAAATGTTCAGTCATTCAGTAAGATAACAGAAAGTATAATATAGCACTTTCAACTCCTGTGTTTTATTTTACGTACCCAATTTCTTCTTGAGGCTCCAGATCATTAAATCAGGAGACTACAAAATAAACGTAATTTCCTTTACTAAAAAATGTTCTAATCCATACTTGCAAAGAAAAGCTTGAAAATGTGAAGCAAATTAAATCTAAAGGCTCAGAAGCCAAGTAAAAACCAAACTGAGAAGTATTTTAAATAGGAAAAAACCCACAACATTTTTAAACAATCTCATGATTTTTTGACGCTGACTCATGATTTTGTAATGTTTCATGTTGGCAATACTGATACCCTGTAATTTAGATGACTAATCACAGAATGAAAAGCTAATAATCAAAGTAAGCAGTTTGTGAAGTACCCACAGACCAGAAAGTATGTATCATAACTACTCAGCAAAGGCTTTTGCGTAAATTGACAACAAATAGAATCAGTTTATACAAATGTTTCACAAAGAGAGAAAAGAGCTAATCAGTTAATCAGTTATTTTATTTGTATCACATAATGCTATCAGCTGCAGTAGAAGGCGTTAAGAAGAAAGAGTATGGAATGGAGAGAACAACAGCATAGAGCTTCAGCAATGCATTCATAGGGAACAAGGAAGCACAGATGGAGTTCAGCAATCAAAATGCAAGGGCAAAAATCAGCTGAAGGAAGGCTGCAGTTACACTGCATGACAGACAAGAAAATACCTGGGAGAAGGAGGGAAGCAAGCACAAAAGAAAGTCAGGAGAGTGGTGGTCAACTGGCTACAAAGAGTTAAAACTAGGTGCAATGTGCAGTCCATGAAGGATGACTATAGGAAGGAACAATGAGAATTATAACAGCAGAGGAAACACCGTTAGAAGACAGGTGAAGGCAACAGAGGTGAATTCTGGCTTCTCAGCAGGTTTTCTGATCAGGTCACTTGTTCGTGCACAGTAGTTCTCAGCTGGATACTTTCCAATTTTTTATCTTATCTGATATTAAGCAGCGGGCAGAAGGAGGTTTATGTAGCATATTTGGCACCATGTTTCCTAACAAGGAGATGGATTATTTTCTGAAACTCTGCTCATAGCAAGACAACGTTGAGAAAAGCTAAAGCATCTACATGTATTAATGCCGCTCAAACATCTTAGTTCCCTCAAAATAAAAATGGATAGGGAGGATGATTTCTTATTTTCAGAAGTTAAAGAGGAATTGAAGAAATATAGCTAATATAGTGGGACTTCATTTAATGACTTACAATGGCAGAAAGCAAAATAGTTTTGAAAAGAAACACTATATATTTATCTGAGTAAGTATTTCATTGCAAAATATAAAGA
This sequence comes from Bucco capensis, assembly GCA_013396975.1. Classification (NCBI taxonomy): domain Eukaryota; kingdom Metazoa; phylum Chordata; class Aves; order Piciformes; family Bucconidae; genus Bucco; species Bucco capensis. Next base: position 40,162 of record VWZO01006679.1, read on the forward strand.
ATATGCAGCATTGGCCTATAAGTTTGTATCCTCTTTATATAAAATTTGCATCTTTATATAAAATATATATTCTCTTTATCTAAAATTAAATAGAGCTGTTAGCAGTTTCAGGAAATTCTCTCACAAAGGCATATTTAATTACAAGTCTGCCAAACAGGAGTTTAATTTTCTTTTAAAGAACCTGTTATAGACAGGCTATTATATTAGCAGGATCTCTAGTCTGATTCTGTATGGAAGCTCCTATATCCCTAGAAAGAGGGGGGGGGGGGAACAAACAACAAAAACCAAACACATACTGTTTGAAAATTGTCAAATCAAAGTAAGTAAAGCCAAGAACTTGAAGTGAATGGAGCTGAATGATGCATCTGTATGAGGGCTTTCTACAGCAGCTGTCACTGACTAGCCACCACCATAATGTCTAAGGTGCTTCATAATTGGAGTGGATACAAAAACTCGAGGGGAGATTGCAGACTAAATGGGAATGACAGAGGGATGTATTTTACAGCTGTCAGCCAGACAGGAAAGATATTCCACTGCTTCCTTACTCCCTTACTTCCTTACATTTGATGCAGTGAGTGAGAGGGTAACTGAAATGCAGATTAATTCATGAGCTGCATGTACAATTGTCATAGGGTGACTAAAATTGAAGAGAAAGAGACATTGAGGATCCTCTGTACGTCATATTCCCTTTGAAGAGGCTAGTCTGCTTTTCAAGCAGGCAAGGGACANGTGTGCCTGGTGCTTTTATTTTATTTTGCTGTCCCCATTTGGGGAGAGGGGGCATTTCGGAGGCCCTCTCAAAGAGATTGTCCTTTTGACCCTAATAAATCCTTAGTTCTTCTGGTTAAACCAGGACAACAATGCAGCTTTTTGAAAACACTGTAGTAATGTACAGAAAAGGTGTGTGTGGGGGGGTGGGTATCAGCATAATTAATCCTTTAGCACAGCAGATATAGGGGTCAGTGAAACTAAGTACTATCACAGGATACATGCCTCACATTCAGAGCCTTTCTATTTTGTTTTTACATTTATTTTTAATAAATGCCTCAACATTAACTACGGCCCTCTAGCTGTAGGAGACCATTTTCTGATGACAATTTTCTACCTCTATTGACATAATTTCTTAATTAACTGTACATGCAAGATTTACTCCAAAATATAAATATTTTTATGAGAAGGCATGCAAGTATATAAAGGAAAAAATATTTAAAGAAGAGTCAATGACTAAAAGCCCTAACAATGCATCATGCAGAATTAATGGAGAGCTCTGACATATGCACAGTAAGTAGATAGGAGTTGCTGCAAAGACTTGCAAAGAGCAACTCACCAGGTGATCTACTGCAAATGTACTGACAAAACAACCCTGTGTATTTTCAAGGTGTGCTTTTAACATCTAGAACATTTCAGTGTATTTTACTGAAACAAACCGTTCATAATATTTATGCAAAACAAATAAAATGAAAGTGAATTCAGTCTTCATTATTCTGCCTTAGACTTTAAGCAGGACATCCTGCATATTCTATATGCTCTTAGTACTCATAAAATTTAATATTTGTTTTTATGTCATACTGTATATTGGTCTGCCTAACTCACTTCTGCTGAGGTGTCTGTAAACTAACATACTGATCTAACGGAAGACATTAACTATGACAGTTTGGGGATCTGCCTAAGAGAACTCAAACATTTCTATTTTATTTCATGAACACTTTTGAAGCTTGTACCCTTTTCTATGTTGTTTTTTTTTATTGCAACCTTGCATCATTCATTTTGTTTCAAGGAAAGGAGATACTCATATATTAGAGGTGGTTTGTATGTGCTTCTATCTTGTATTTTGCCTATGAATAAAGTCTGACTAATGTAATAATGCCTTTGCCAGAAGCCTTCCTGTCCCTAACTGAAACTGTCACAGCCCCTGCAAAGTGAAATAGCAGTCCAGAACAAGCAGCATGGAGGAATTGTGTGCAAGCTTTTGCAAGAACAGTCTCAAAATGGCTCTGGAGAAACTAAACCATGCTGCTCAGCCCTTCAGAGAGGACCTCAGCCTTGGCCTCTGTATCCTCAGGAGCCTTGAGTGCTGCCAATGGTCAGACCAGGGCCAGACCCAAGACTTTGGAAAGAAGTCAGAGACCAAGATATTCTCAATTCTGGAAGGATGGTTACTAGGAGATACCAGGATGGCAGTGGATGCCACTGCTACAGTAACAGTAGTACAACAGCACTGCCAGGTGCAGCAAGACATAGAGTCATCCTGCAGAGGAGAACTCCCACTAATGCTCTGAAACCCTACCAATACCTCCTTCATCTCAGGGAACTGCTCTGCACGATCATTAGCTCGTTGTAGCTGTGTATCTCTACCTGACCAGCTTCCTTCTTCTTTCAGAAACTGCAAAATATGGATGCAGAATGACAATTTAATCCAAAAATTGTCAGTGTTTTATGCATGAACACGAGTAGTTGTATTTCAGACCCCGTGACACCTATCAAAAGCTGCCTTGCATCCACCAGGACCTCCTCATTGTTTCACTCTCACCATGTTCATATGTCTGCATGCTATGCAGCTTCTCAAATGACCACTGAAGCCTCCATAAGCAAAGTCCTTTGCTGAAAACCTGTTAGCCTTCAACAGATCTGTGATTTTTGCTACAGAAAAAAATAACAAGAAGCCATTGCACAGCGCCAGTAGGGTACATTTGATTACTGAGAACTTCTAGGATATAACCCTTAGCTCCTCCACTGACAATGATGTGGTTAGATCCCCTGATGCACAACAGATTAGTTAGAAACAAGTGACTGTGCCCCCAAGGAAAACTTAGAAGCAGGCAACCAGTTCTGGGCCAAAGTCTACGATGGGTGAGCTCTTCTTGTAGCAGTAGTGGACCTGAGGATGAGATGAGGCTGTGGGTGGGAGCCTGTCATGCAGATGGCAGGGACCATAAACGCCCAGAGAGAGCTGCCAAAGAGGCTGGGAGCAGAAAAAAGACACATCACCATAACCATATAGGCACTGTAGATATAGTGGATGGGATTCATATGATCCATATGCATGCTCTCCATAAGCAACAGAAAGAAGTAGGCACCCTAAGAGATAGATCCAGATGGGTTTCTATGGCAGAGAGATAAGCCACCTCTGAAAGCTTATTCTCTCCATTGACTGCAAAGGCTGACTATGCAGGATCCACAGCAGTGTACTCTGTGGCTCAGAAAAAATGAAAATGATTTCACCGAAGTTAGATGAACTCTATTTTTAAATATACACTTCATGCCAGACTTCTCTGCTTCCTGAATTTTGAAAACAAATTGTTTATTCCTGCTTGTATAAATACTACAGTTACCTGCCAGTCAGTTTTGCATTTTGCTACTTTTATATTACATAGGAATGCCATGGGAGACTTTTTATTATAATATTTATATTTATAAATATATTTATGCACATCTATTTAGCCTACACTTGATCATGCCTCTTTACTCAGCTTTGGGGAGGCCTCACCTTGAGTACTGCATCCAGTTTTGGGCCCTCACTACAAGNACAAAGAAGGGCAATACTATACATGTCTGAGATAAAATCAATTATGCATTATCTTAGAGTTGTACAATCTCATTCTCCACAGAGGCCTTAATATGACCTACATGTAGCATAATTCTTGTTCCAGATCTCTGAACAAAGTAAATTTCAGTGACAGTTCATTGTACAAATCCCAATTTATGGCCATTTTTTACAATGGCCATTATTCTCAGCCAGCATAAAATTGCAAAGGCCATCTCTGCTTGAACCAGAATATGGATTTTGAAATATAATTTTTAAAAAGGAGCAAATTAAGAGATATGTTTGATTCAATTTGTTTCTTCAGATGACTTTTGCTTAAAATACCTTCCTATATTTTATGTCAGTTTTTTAAAAGAGTAAAAAGTCTTTGTTCCTCAAAAACTCCCTAACTGTGGTCAAGTTACCCACACTTTAATTAGTTTCTTAATTTATCTCTATGATGAAATAAACAAGAGAAATAACTCTTGTTTCTATATTCCATTAAAATGTTTCTGTACAAGTTAAAGACGATTTTGTTATCATGGTATTCCAAGTTTTAAGCAACCAATTTTTATAAAAGCTAAAAATAATATATCACACTTTAGATTATCCTCATTTGCCAAGTTTTGGCAGAAATCACAAAGCTATAGCAGAATTTGCTGGAAATTTTGCAGGGCTTACAATTCGTAGCCCATTTTCAAAGGAAAATATGGTCTCTAATCAGTTCATTTCCATTTCCAAGAAGATTCTTTCAGAAACAACCATCTATTTTTTTTATTTTTTTTTTAGCATCAGGCATTGAATTTGAGCTTTTTCTTGACTATCTATCTGAGCTGTGATCATGTTGCATTTCAAGAGTGTTATCACTGGCAATACTGTGGCTAGCCCATAAAATAGTTCACTCATCACTCGTTCAGCAGATCTATGCCTGTTAAGTCTTTTGCATGACATCCCTTAGACAAGGCAGAAATGGAAGGAAAGCTGCAAGCTTCTGGGAAAGTGAGCTTCTATGCAGTAGGGCAAAAGATATTTTAAAAGTGTGAAGTGCCAATAGAGAAGTTCCTAACCTGGACAAAGTTTTGCTTTGAGAGTGTGGACAATGTAAGGTACATTCATTCAGTGTGTCCAGGGTTTTATTTTATCATGCCCATTACGAAGGTGCTACCTTAAGGTCAATATGCTGAAGCCTAGCAACCTCCTGCCAGCCCCATGGGTAACAAGAGATGCCTCCTTTCCTCTCTTCCCTGGTTTGGCTTCCAGATTCCTGGTCAGAGCCACCACCATGCTTGCACCATTTGCTACCTCTCTGCCTCTGGTGTCCCTCAGCAGATGTGGATCAAGAATATATTTAGAATAATTTCCCTAATAAGGAACTCTGTATTTTGCATAACGGTGATATTATATATTTACTGCCTACTGAGTGTTGTATGTTTTACTGGCAGATAAGAAGACAAAATGGGAGACAGCTGTTGCAAAACTCAACACTCCACTAGTTGCCTACTGCAACCAGGAAAACTCCATTAGGGGTCTAGGAGTGCATCTTGCCTATGAAACTAATGAAAACAGGTACATAACTCTGCTGCAGTGGGTGGGAGCATTGCCTTGGCAAAGGAAATAATAGAGCAAGCAATGCAACCTGACGCCTAGTTCTCATAGGCACTCAATTTCAGGCTGCTGGGCTTCCCCAGTCGGAATTTTCTTGCATACGTAGGTGCCTATGGCAGCTCTTTCCCGCAAAATATAGCGAGAATGCTTCAGACTCTGATAGGAGGTGAGAAAATGGGATTCAACTTATTACCATAGCTGACTATATTCAAACAACCAGCATCTTCTGTCACTGAGATTAACACTCATTATTAACGGCTTGCTCCCTCTTACTAAAGCTCTTCCATCTTGCATCGACAATTACAATTTTTTTTTTTTTTTTTTTATTTTCCCCTGGACCAGATAAGGTCAAATACACAGAGTGGGATACTTGAAAATTAATTCTTTCTGTAATGCAAATGGAGCCATGTCATGAGTATGGAGCACTAAGCATTCACAACTGCAGGGACAACACAGGTATTCCCTTGCTCAGACCAGTATCCCCAACAACCAGTTTTAGCATCTATTTTTCTCTCTCATGATCCATTAGGATTTAATTATTTTTGCAAAACAAGAAACTCCAAAGGGCTTCCTCCAAGACAAAGAACTAAGACACCCAGATCACTTGCTAGTAAACTGGAAGATGTGAGGCTGAGCCCATTCAGACAGGACAAGAAACTGAACGCTGCTCTATCTAGCTGAGAATGCTGCAGAGGATTTATTGTTAGAAATGAGGTCCACATTCCGGCATGCTTTTTTTGTGCAGAATACTATTGGGAAAGTAGTTTCTTAGAATGAACCACACAGGTAAATGAGTGTGTATTTTATAAATTCTAGGATTTAGGTGGGAGACCTCAGCTGCTGCAAAATAACTATGACATCTCCTTGAGCTAGGGATTAATTTGGTAGAAAGGAACTGTCTTTGAAAAGCACAGCTGGAGCATGTTTTGTGGGGATTCCTCCTCACAACAGAAACAGAGGAAGAATGAGGGTAGTTCAGAAATCAAACCCAGCAACGCCCAGGGATCCAAATGATGGAGCAGTTGTTCTCCCTTTCCTTGAGAGACCACCTCCATCTGTATAAGGCTGAGCATCCCTTCAGCAAATGAATGAGAGAGCCAGGACCTTCTGATTTGCATGAGACTTGCTCAGTAGGTTGGGGGGTTTTGTTGTTGGGGGGAGAGGGTTAAACCCTCATGAGAGATTTTGCTTAGTTAGTGGTTAGGATAAATACACTTCTTGCTTGATGTCATCAAGGCTCTGATGAAACAACCTAGTATTACCTGCTGTGCCGCCTTCTATACACAAACAAGTTGGTATTTCTAGTGTGGTGTATTGCAGTACGCTATAAAGGAAGACTAAAGTGGTACTGCTCACTGATAGCAATCAAACTGTATTTTACCAATCTTCCAGCATATATAGCAAATATAAGTTGGAAAAAGTGGGCAAAGTAGTATATTTATGCATACTCTGTGTTAATTCCACAATGGTAAATCCCACTCAGAACTGATTTTCTTATTTGAAGCTTAAGGAAATAGCATAAAATCCACATGATATCATACATTCATTGACTGAATAGCTGAGGGGAAGATAGCTTGCATAGAAATAGATGAGAAGTAGTGGTGAATTCTGCAACAAGTACCTCAGCATGTGTGTATATATATATTAATAAGTATACACACACTTATATAGTCTAGTAGCTGTAGCTAACTGGACTAACTAAACTATGTTGCAAAAGCTCCAGGCTGCCTAGCTAGAGTTTAATGAGGCAAAGTTAGCCTATGGAGACATGGTTCACTACTAGTGGAGACATCATTGTAAGCCCTGCAACCATC
>VWZO01006681.1:0-18796 GCA_013396975.1 Bucco capensis
TTGATTGTGGCACTCCAATCATGTGAGACATATTTGTCTAGTGACTGCTGCTCAGAGCTCAGTATCAAAACTGGCACAGACACTCCCAGCTGTACAAAATTCCTCAAGGAAAGAGTCAACCTTTGCCTCTTTTTTTCTCTTTTCCCATTTCTTTTCCAGGGAAGTAAAATAGTTGAAAAGAAACTGTGCCACTTAATATATGCTAACTATTACAAGTGCTAGTAGTTACCTGTAGAATATATGACTTAGGAAATCATCTCCTTTACTCGTAAATTAAAGCCTGTCCTAGTTATCTTTGCATGCATGTGGTGACTGAAATACCAAGGTGTCAAGCTGGTAACCTCTGTGTAATACAGATAACTTTGCAGTGAATTCCTCCAATTCTCTTAGGCATGGCTAGATCTCATTTTTAGCCGTGATCAATTATTCCCTGAAAACAAAGCGTCAAGCATCAGCATATAAACTTTCACTTAACATTTCCCAGGACTGTCAATGAGAAGCAACACCAACATCCTTGCTAGACAAAAGCTTTAAAAGGAACAAGGGATTTTGCACCCAAGGAGCAGTGTTAGACCCTCAAATGAGCCAACTGTTGGGGAATGACATTCTTTTGACATCGTTTCTTGCCTGTTGGCCAGACACACTAGTCTTAGTCACTTGGTGTCCTAACCAGTTGTTCAGAGTGGTGGCAAGAAATTCAACAGCTGCTGTTTTCCACCTGCCATAGTGGCTGCAGTCAAATGTTTCATCCACTCCCTCCAGCTCTTTTTCTTTGTCTGCTACAGAGAGATTTTTCTCTGAAGACAAGAGGGAGAGTTGCATGTTTAATTTTCTGAAATGCCAAGGCTCCCACAAGTCCAAGTCAGTGTGCTCTGGCTTCCTATCAAGATGGAAGGTTGTGTGTAAATGGGAAAGGTTAATTTATGATCACATTTCTTTCAGCAAGAAAACAAATAGTTATTAGATGGTCTGGGCCATAGCCCTGGCAGCTGAAAGGAGTCAGTGTTAGATAAAGAGGAGTTCTTCATCTGCCTCAGTTTAAAATTACTTTTTAGAAAGAAAACTGTAGATTCAGGGAAAAAGTTTAAACTGACTGTTAGTTTTCTTGTATGAGCTCATCCATCAAGTGTGATGGAATGGAGCTGGCTTGGTGGAGTGTGTCATTAGAAGAGTCTGTCACATATACCTCCCTCCTCCAAAGTGCTCCTTCCGGCAATGGAAAACTACCATGGAGGGAACAATTACTGACAAAGAGTGGGAGAAAAGAAGCTATAGTACTGTGGCACTCTTAAATTTTCTAAAGAACACCTGGTTTTTGACAGAGTGGTAGAAAAGGACAATAGAAGGCAGTTAAATAGGACAAAAAACTAAGGAAGGAGAAGTGGCTGTAAGTTTGGATTAAAGATTATCTAAAACTAGGATCTGTATTGTCATGCCATCCATTTCACACAAAGGAGGCTTCACAATATGTGGAGTTTCTACATTTGACTTTCTCTAATGAAGACTAGAGTTCAAAATATATTCCAGCACAGTTCCTCTAAAGTCAAGAGACTGATAATCTTCCTTACAGGGAACTACAGCCAAAATTCCTTCTGCTCTTCACATTCACCCTTCTTGACAGCAGTGTCATTAAAAGGAAAGGACAGATGCAACTGTGGCTCATGTCAAGAGAGATGAACTTGAGCAGTCATGGTGCCCTCGCCACAATCCTCCATCAGTTGTTGCCTGTTCAGTGGTCAAAGCTGCCTAGGATAGCTTTGCTTGCTGTGGAAATGAATTTTCCTTCTTGAAGATCATTCTAGTAAATTACACTGCCAATACCCCAGCTTGTTATAGCTACTGTGGTTCTTCAGGGGGAAAAACAAAGCCATGTTCACAACAGGGAAATCTAACTGGGAGTATCTCTTACAAGCTGTGACTAGCCATCAGTGCCTGGAGGATGGATGGCATAATAAAGAAGAGAAAGAGGGTTCTTCTCCATTCAAATCAACACAGTGAATCCCGGAAAGCTGATTTTAACAAGAGTCAGTGATTCCAGGATGGAACAGTTATGACTACATTTCTAACTGTCTCTCACTTCCCACCCCATCATCACCAGCTGCAGTATTTGTATGCCTTTGTGGTGGGTGGGAGCAGATAACTTGGGAACTTCACAAGGACTTCAGCCTGAGTGAGGCATGTTGAAAGGCTGTGACCTGAAAGCAGGTCTCGAATGTGCCTCTTTGGGCACATGTGCTTCTACATCAGAATCATGAAGGTTGGCAGACATCTCTAAGATCATCGAGTCCAACCATACCTATCACTACCATGCCACTAAACCATGGCCCCAAGTACCACATAAGTACCCATAACATCGCTGAAGTGAGGAGTTTCATTTTGCTTCCTGCTTTCTTGTCCCTCCTTCTTTTATCTGCCCTCTCTAAATCCCTTCTTGCAGACTCCAGTGAATAGGAATTCCAGGAACAGACTCATTTTTGCTCCAGCCATGTAGCAATAAGGCTAGGGATATGAACTGCCAGTCACAGAGTGAGCCTTTGTCAGAAGAAATTGGACCAGTTTTAGAGGTCACATCTCTTTCTAAAAGGTGTAACCCAAGCACCATGCTGTTTTGTGCTAGCATGAAAACACAGATCTGAAGCCATTAAACCAAAATGGCAGTGTGGGTGATAGAATAGAGTCAGCTAGGGCTTGGAAACAAAAGATAATTTCTCCTGTGCTGTCTTTAATTACAAAGCATCAGGATAAAATCCTTTGTAGGAAGTTCAATGAGAAGATCTAGTGGGATTAGCTAGCAGCACCAGCAGGGTCCTTTTAAACATGACATCATCCATGCAGTCTCATTGGGGATTAGAGAGAGGGAAATCTGAGCTCTTGGTCATTGTGAGTCCCAAATTGGGCAATTAGCAAATAACACATGGTCATAGGCAGGAGCAGCACTTCAGGAGGAGCCAGCATGCTAACCCACTCACTCAGATGACATCATGTGCCAGCAAGAGTCTGCTCCTGGAAGAGACGTTGCTGTGCCTGCTGCTGTCACTGCTATCCAGTTCAAATAACATGCAAGGATAAAGAGCAAAAATAATCCAACATGCACAGCAGTGAAGCAGGATACAAGTTTAGAGCTTTAAACAAGTTTACTGGACCTTCTTCGCTGGTGAAGACATTATCCAGATAGACAAAAAGAGAAAAGGCTCCAGGGAGACTTTCTTGCAGCCTTTCTGTACTTAAAGGGGCCTAGAAGAAAGGTTTCAAAAGCCTTTTTATCAAGGCGTGCTGTGACAGGACAAGGGATGATGGTTTTAAAACAAACGAGGGTAAATTCACACTAAATACGAGGAATAAACTTTTTACACTGAGGGTGGTGAGGCACTGGCCCAGGCTGCCTAGAGAGGTGATAGATGTCCCATTCCTGGAACCATTCCAGGTCGGGTTGTGAAGATCAGCAGGCCAGCTCTCTTCCTACAGGACTCTCTATCTGTTCTCCCTTCCATTTCAATTCAAGAGTTGCTGAGTTCCAGGATCCGTCTCCTGAGTCTGAGTCCTGTCTGCTGCTGAAGTCTTCCTGCTACAGCATCAGTGGTGAGGTAGTTACCATAAAGGGAGGTTTGGTTCTGGTATTAGTTTTGTGTGTGTATGTATTTATAGATACACTTCATTTTCTTGTCACTATTTTCACTTAGTAGTTTAAGTTTAATTTCCAGTTCTCTCTCTGTTAATTTCCCCTTTTCTTCCCTGGAGTGGGGGAAAGAGGGATAATAGAGAATAGCTGTCCCTGGGTTGGTGTTGGCCCAGCCCTAACCCTTGACTCTGTGCAGTATCTTAAAATGAACCTTTGGCTTGATTAATCCATGCTGGTGGAGACAAGACATTTTTGATAACAGAGTTGTCCTTTGGGATGGTAAAAAATCTAGTGTTTTTCTGCAGTTCTAAGTGGGATTTAGCAGAAGCTGAATCCTGCTTAGTCCCTTATTTGGATAAAAAACTTTTTCAACCAGTAGAAGAAGTATTTCACAACTCTCCATTTCTTGAGTGTAAAACTACCAGATAATTTTTAGGAATCCAGGATTGCTACATTTCCAGGGTTGAATACAGGGAGAATCAAGAAGATAGTCTAGTGTAGAAAGCAGAGAAAGAAACAGGTAGAATCTTGATTCCCTCCAGTTCTTGGGCAGCTATGATGACAGCAGGAGGCTTTTATAGTGCTGAATTGTAGAACTTCTTTGTAGAACCTCACCTACAATAGCAGTTCTTGGACCTTCTGGTTGGTCTTGGCAGGGAGGAGAGCTGCTGCATCTTTCCTCTTATCCCAGCCACAAACCTTAGGAAAGGATAGTGTTCTAAATACTGCTGTCATCTGTAAATACACTCAGCAATCTTGGACATCAGTTTCTAGAGAGAGGTTATCTTAAACTTGGAATGAAAGAGATGAGAGATGGGAGAAATTATTTCAGTGAAAGTGTTAGTTCTGGGAAATGTCATTTTCAGCCATGACATTTCAGTTTGGTTTTGCTTCCAGATCATGACACATGCTGGGAAAACTTTTTCCACAGCTCATTCTGCAGAAAGAGAGTGGGAAAGTGACAGTTCCTCTGAGTCTCTCTGTCTCCCAGGCATGCATATTAGAGGCATTTTTGCTTTAATATTTCATAGGCAATGTCATCTCTATCATAATTACCTGGATTTGTTTCCCCAACTCAAAGCACAGTGGCTCCAGCTACAAAGCACTGGGATATGAGGAATTAATTAGTGCTGAAAGTGGCTCTTGACACTGAAATCAAACACCTCGATGAAGGGAAAAGACAAAGTTAGAGTTAAAACCCCAGTAATCTTATATAGGCAGGGAGTGGGGTTGTTGTGAATGGGTCCAAATGCCCAACTTCTGTGATGACTGCAGAAGGTGACAAGGTGACATTTTATGGTTGCTCTCCTGACCTAGATATAAGCCGAACATTAAGGAGCTATTTGCAGAGATTGTATTTCTCTTGAGGCTCTCAGCTGTCTCTCTGATGCTTTGTCCCCTTCTCCTTCCTTCACTTTCTCTTCCTACAGGCAAAGATGATGAGTTTTATACCCTCTGATGTTCCTCTGTAGAATGTCAGCCTCAAAAATTCAGCTTGAAAGCTTCTCTCCCCTCACACCCATCTGTCTTCTCTCTTCTGCCTCTGGGTGACATCTGGTGTATTGGCTGAGGTCTCCAGGCAGCTTCGTGGCAGCTCCAGACTTGCCTAGGGCAGCTGGCTAGAGCTATCAGAGGCTTGTTTTGTCCTCACTGAACGTTGGTTTCTTTAAGTCACCTTTGGGTTCTGGTAATTTTCAGAGCAGTTCTTCTTTTGTGCCTGTCAGACAGTTTCCAGTTGGAGGAGTGAAAGCAGATTTTAAAGAAGCCTACAGTTTTCTTTAGTTCTTGAAATGTGCTCTCCCTCCCTGTCCATCCTCCAGTAAACAAAGATATCTCAGTGGAAGAGACTCATCTTGGAAACAGTGTTCTGTACTGGAGAGTCAATAAATGGTCTCCACATAGGTGAAAGAAAGGAGATATAAAACTGCCTCTGTTGACAGTAAAGAGCATTCTCATCAGAAGTGAAGCAAATTTAGTGTGCTACTTATGTGGAAGATCTCAGAAAGAGGAATGTCTAATAGATTAATTTTTTGTGGTGATGGAGGAGTTCCACTGCATCATCATCTTTTCTCCCAGTTTAGGATCCTGCTCACCTGCTTGTTTCCTTGACACAAATACCAGTGGAAGTAGTTCCTCCAATACACAGTTTCTAAGAAAAATGATTTTAGTCTCCTTGTACTAAACTCATTTGCCCTGGTAGCAAACTCTTTCGTTTTTTTTTTTTTTCTGATCATGAGTTGGTTTTGTCTTGCCTTTGCTCATAAGATCTTTCCCTGTTCACTCTCTCTGTCTCTCTAGGCTACCACCGCTGCTCTGCCCCAATAGTCCAAAAGCTGCTCCTAATGTCTACTGTTTAATCTTGTACCTCATGCTCCAAAGCTGATTCCATCTGAATTGAAGCTAAAGCTCCTTGATCCTTTGCTCTAACTGGAGATAGAATGGTGACTGTTGTGAGCTAATTCTAGCCCCGAACATCCTGAAGGCCAGACAGTCAACATTTGTCTTCTGCTGAGAGCCTAAAATCCAGAAAAAGATCAGTTCATGCAGAAAATCCAAAGTACAGAAGCATTCCGCTGCACATCTCATCTAATCTGGGGGGTAACTGGCATAACCTCTGCCAGTTTTCTAGAAGCAAAGCATTTCTAAGCCTAGGGAATTCTTTGGATAGGTATGTGCCTCAGCCTATTTCAAGGTGACTTTATCTTCAAAGAGAGGTACTGCTTCAGAACACACACTCACTTTATAACTTTCTTATAAACTCAGAAGATGAGCTCAGGGGTTTGCCATGGGCTTTAAGGAGAGCTGCATAGTACAATGTACCTCTGCTGAGATGTCTGCAGCTTCTGCAGGAATTTGGCCTTTAAGCAGAGCTACAGTTACTTTATTGAACTCTAGAACATGCACAGTAAACCTTTTCAGGCTTTATGGAGTGCAGTCTTACAACCTACCTTAGGGTTTGTAGCATTTTGAGGTCTGGTTAGTAGAAAACCCCCCAGCCATGTTGTTCAGTTCAATTTTAAATACATTAGTGTTTTCAAGAGATCCTGATCTCACATAGTGGGTTGCTTGTCAAATGTCAGCTTTCTAGCTGAACTGATATTTGTTCACAGTGGCAACAGCATTTACCTTCATTCCAGAGGGTGCCTGCTGAACTGTACCCTGAATATATCACCCAGCTCCCTCACCTTTCAGCCTGGCAGCTCCCAGCATTGCTAAGGACACTTCAACCAGCCAGTAGAGACCAGAAAGTAATCGGTTATGGATACAGAAGCCATAATCTCCAGTATCACAGCCTAAAATGCAGGACATGCCTGATCACTGTATTTTTGTAGGTGCTTAAAAGCACAGTAGAGCATTACTGTGTGTGCAGTCATTTGATGAGAGACATGGCAACCTTGCTCAGTCATTCAGCCAGAGGTAATAAGGGAGCTGACAGTAGTGTAATTCAAAAGAACCTCAAATCCTTGAGTATCTAGGGTTATCTCTTTCTGTTAGCAGTGAAAACTCTCCAAAGGGCCCAAAGGTGAAGGAAAAGAAGGTTAGTAAAGGCAGTAAAAATATTAACTGGGAATAGAAGTGGAGATTTAAATTGAACAGAAAGAAGTTCCAGTAACCAAGTTTATTGGTGACTTCCCTGCTAGTTTGAGTTCATCAATGGAAACTAATATTGCTACTTCAGCCTGGCTGAGGGAACTGGGGTTGGTTAGTCTGGAGAAGAGGAGGCTCAGGGGAGACCTTCTCCCTCTCTACAACTCTCTGACAGGAGGTTGGAATGAGCTGGGGGTACGTGTCTCCTCCTGGGTTAACAGTGAGAGGACGAGAGGAAATGGCCTCAAGCTGAAGCAGAGAAGGTTTGGATTACATGTAAGGTGAAATTTCTTTACTGAAAGGGTTGTTATGTGTTGGCCCAGGCTGTCCAGGGAGGTGCTGGAGTCACCATCTCTGGAGGGTGTTAAGAAACATTGAGATGCTCTCCTTAGGGCCATGGGCTAGTGGCATGGGAATGATAGGTATGGTTGGACTTGATGATCTTAGAGGTCTCTAACAACCTTTGTGATGTGTGAAAAGTCAGGCCTCTTCCTTCTACAGAGAGAAGAGAGTGATAATAATATTGCTGTTCAGGGAACCCTGCTTTTATTCACTCTTACATGCTTTATTTTTAGAGCAAATTACATACCTTTAGTCAACAGAACAGCAAGCAAACCTCATGTTTGCAGTGCAGCTGGAAGGTTGTATTTTTTTCTGTTCTGAAGGGTGATAAAATCTGAGTGAATCCCAAGGAGCTGGTTATACTACCAGGAACTTACTGCAGTCTCTTTTCACACATGATGCACCAAAAATAGAAGAAGTCAATAAAGCAGCCAGTTGGGGAAAGAAGAGGGAGGCTTACGAGCACAAGATAATGTGATTTATCAAAGAAGACATGTGCAAAACAGAGTCATCTTAAAAAAGAGTCAGAAAAAGACGAGAATAACTAAAAGTCTGACACATTGTCTTTATATACCCCCAGGAAAAAAAGGAAGTGGTGGGTTTTTTCACACATTAGTCAGCTCCAGAGAGGCAAAATTCAAATTTCCTTTCATTTCAGGTACTTCCCCCATTTGTATTACTATAGAAATGATGATTGTTGAGTTTTTCCTGATAAATGCTGATTTCTGAATTATTTCAAAAGGAACTAAGACTTTTTCCTGCCTCCCATTTCATAATGTTGCTTGCAAAGGAGTCCCAAACACTGCTTTTCCTGTCTGCTCTGCTTACAAGCAGTTAACTTGAAAAAGTGCTTATTGAACAATTTTAAGCTCTTTTTTTTTTTTTTTAGCTTTTAGCAGGTCTACAAACATTTAGTCCAAATACTTTGCTTAAATATCTCTAGGGGGCTTTTCTTATATCACTTGGACCATACTTCAGGTGCATAATTCCTGTGATTAGGAATTGGTCTTTAATAAATCTACTGTGTTTTCCACCAGGGAAATAGGAGTGGGGTGGAAAGCAGCTTAGAATCACCTGAGTGCTTATTGCTCCATGTATCGCTTCCAGTCAAACTAAGGAACTCCTACAGTGCTTTGGCATGATGTGCAGTTTCTGTTTGGACCTCCAGTCAAAGGAATTGCCTGGACAGGCAAGTTCCTAGCTGAAATGTTTGCAGACAGTTCCCTCTTTAGCTTATTTAATGTTTACTTGCCAGACTCAAGTGAGGTGTGTGGGATTCTGGTGTTGTCTTGTTGGGGTTTTATCTCCCTTGAAGGCTAAACAAAACCCTCCCCTCTTGCAGTGTGGCATAAATTGCTTCATACTTTAGTGCTGATGATTCTGTCTGGGTTCTGATGTCTTCCGTGTGCTTTTTTTTCTGCAAATCAGCTGTGCATAGAGAGTGTTGACAAAAGAAATTATGTTCCTCAAGGGAAATAATTTGTTCTGTGACATTTCTGTGGCATAAAGCATAATTTCACATGAGAAGTTTGACATATTTCAACCACCAGTTGACTAATTACATAGGAGACAGGAAAGAGAATGTTCATCTTCTTGCTCCAGGGTTTGCAGTAAATGGGTGTAAAGGAGATTTTCATCAGCTCTCAGTACCAGTAAGAGTTTACCTCACCTTTAGTCTAAGAAAAAGAATCACATCTACCTAAGCGGAGCTCTTTTCATGCCAAAGATGGCAGTGTTGGATATTGAGACCATCCAGCTCACTGCAAACAAGCTCTAGGTCAGAAATTTTAGTGAAGATCAAGGCTTTTGATGGAAAGAGCAGTGGTGCATATTAGAGAAAAATGCCCAGACTTGCTTTAAAATGCTGCTAAACTGAGCATCTGTCATGGGCTACACTCTGCCTCTGCTGAACTGGAACTGCTTCAGCAGTATTTATAAGGTCAAAGCAAACACCATAAGAAACTAAAGCATCAGCTTCTCCAAAAGGCCATGCCTTGTGGAGGTAGAATCTACCTCCCAAGATGTGAAAGGAATTTATAGGATCAGAGAATGGTTTGGGTTGGAAGAGACCATTAGGGAATTTGGACTTGATGCCCTTTCAAGTGAGCAGGGACATCTGCAACTAAATAAGGTTGCTCAAAGCCCCAAACACCCAAGCTGGAATGGTTCCAGGGATGGGGTCTTACAACCTCAGTGTAAAATATTTCTTCTTCGTATCTAGTCTAAACCTCCCTCTTTCACTTTAAAGCCATCATCCTTTGTCCTGCCACAAGAAGCCCTATTAAATGTCTGGCCCCATCTTTCTTCTAGGACCCTTTAAGTAGTGAAAAGCCACAAAAAGATCTCCCTGGAGCCTTCTCTTCTCCAATTTAATGTGTTATTAATCATCATTTGTACTAGTGAATAGTGTTCAAGGAACCAGGTAATACAAATTAAGACAAAGAGGTTCCTGGTCTGAATATTTGGATCCAACATACTTCTGTCCAGATTTATGGGATGAAGATTGAGAGTGATTACTAGTGTCAGGGACTACTAAGCACTCTAAATTGTGGGAAACACACCAAAGTATGAAGAATGGAAGATGATAAAGCAGAAGGATAACACCAGAGAGATTGAATTTTAAAACTCACTCTCTTATCTCTGCTGGCTGAATGCCTTGCCCACTGCCCATTGTACCCACTTAAGATGCCTTTGTACTACCTGGAGCAAGGGAAGTCAAACAGGTTTTTCTGCATTCTAGACTATTGTTTCCAGCACATGGCTTCTGTGGGCAAAGAGTCTTGAGTTAGCCCCTCCTTTGTCCTAATGCTATTGGATTGTTGCCCTCAGCTTCTTCCCTACTGGCTAGCCAGCCGGAGACCCTGCCCCTTCCTGTGTACTGACCAGACTCCTACCCCGGCCCCTTAAAAGCCGGGGTTTTTGAATTAAACTAATTCTTGCTCTAGCTCTTGCTCCTGCTTCCCCATCTCCTGCCTCATCTCTTCCTTCTGCACCCCCTCAACGCTGCACAACTGACCCCCCACACTAAATATGCTCTCTTCTGTGGATCCAGATCAAAATATGTGAGATTAATCCAGTTTTGCTTCTGATAAGATGTCAGAAGACAGCTCTGGTAAAGGAGGAGGTCAAGTGACCTCTAAAGGAATTTGGCAGAGAGCTAAAGAAAAGTCTGATTTTTCCTGGTGGCACCTTTTATTGCAGTGCACCAGTCTACATCTGCAACTAACTCTTGTACATGTGTAAATAGGAAACTTGGGTTATTTAACACCTAAAGTGTCAGTTTGGTTTCCCAAGATTCTTAATACTGCTCAGTGAACAGAGACATAAATTAATCTTTCTGTTGTTTCATGTCAAAGATGCTGGAATTTTATGATACATTTCTTTAGGGCCAGGATAACGCCAGGATCAATCATTGCTGTCTAAAGTTAAAAACAATGTTTTTAGCCCCTTAATTTTTGCTCATTTTGGGTGTTTTTAAATGTAGAAAACACAGACATTCAAAAAAATAGAATAATTTCATCTTGGCACCAATGGCATTGTGGGAAAGTTAATTTCTTTGCAAGAGAGAAGCCACCAGGTGAACCAATTGAGATCTTGTGCCACAGAGCTCAAAATCCAAAGTCACCTTTGTGAATAGGAACAGTAGTTAAGATGAACTAGTTGGTGGTATGTTTGAAAATAGGATCAAATAGGGGTTAAGAAATAGATATGACAGAGTAAGGTAGGGATATTTGCCAGACTTGTAGAGAATATGACTCCATCAATTCAAGTTTTAGGCTACTTTGGGGAGATCTCTTCAACATCTGTGCAAAACTCTGCATTTAAACCTATAAAATGAATCAACATCAGTGGCCATGGAGCCACAACATGTTCAGAATCTCCTGTCAAAAGGATGCATTGCCACAGGCATCCTGACAGCAACCACTTCACTGTGGCTTGCTTCTCAATATTGGTTACAAAAGAGATGTAAAAGCAAGGTACATCTACAAACACAGGAAAATCCAACATAGGATTGAGGAAAGAATTGATAGATTTGAGCATGGAAGGTCTGAATTAATCTTTGAGATTTGAGGATCTGGACCTTCCTAAAGCTAAAGGAGAAACTTTCTTTCTTTCCACAAAACTTTGCCTTTTCTTCAGGGTTCTACCTGATGAAACATTGCTTTGCAATTTAGCTTTACTCCTTGTGGATGAGGATGTTTCTGTTTAGGAAATACAGGATTTTTTTTCCCCACCAACTGTTCCTCAACACCAGGTAGAGTAGCAAAGATTCTTTATCAATAGAAAAATTCTACCTAAAGGAGGTTTATCAGCCTTAAATTAAGAATAAGCCAATCAAACATCTCCAGCTTTAAACATTTCTTGCATTAATCAGCAGCAAGTGATGAGCCAGAAGCACTTGGGGCAAATGAAGACATTCGGAAGTCAGTACAGTGAAGATCTCATGTAAAAAACCAAAAACCTTAGATCTCAAAAAAAAAACCCAAACCCACCACTGCCTAGCCAGATAACTTTGAGGGATAAGAATGACTCTCCTCAATGTTCTCTTACCTGTTTCAGAAGCAACAGATGCTTCAAAAGTTATTACCTGCTAAGTGGAAAATTACAGGCCAGATGGAGCTAATTAATTTGCAATGAAAAAATTGCCACAAACCAAATAATATTAATTTTCTGCAAGAGGTGGTTATGCAAAAAGATTGCTCTGCCACTTTGAAGGCCTGAAGCTGGATCAGCACCTGTCCAGCTGAATCTTAGAAGGGTCTGATGGTGGGGAATCTACCACCTCCCTGGAGAGGTTATTCCAGTGGCTGATTGCTCCTACTGTGCTGGTCACATGCAACATATCTGTGTATACCTTTTGCAGGTACTTGCCTTTTCTTCAGGAGAAGGTCTGGGAATCTTCTCTGGATAGGTTACAACCTGAGGTCTCCTTTCCTAGTTCTGTCTGGGTGGAAGTGTCAGACATCTCATGGGCATTCCCTCTAGAAACAGGGACATGATTTAGTGGCATGGTGGTGATAGGTTGATGCTTGGACTTGATGATCTTAGAAGTCCTTTCCAACCTCAATGAATCTGTGAGGTCAGGCACAGTCTGAAAATCACTTGGGGTCTGCTGTGACCCCTGGTGCGATAACTGTGCCAACAGCAGAGGGAGCATTAAACTCATTGCCCACGGGAAAGTGTGGGGAGTGATACCCATGTTCCTATAATCCTTGTATGGGTAGGATGTGCTCATTAGCCTTCTGGCAGTCATCCTAGGAGAAGGACAACTCTGATTCCAAACCCGGGCAGATGGAGCTTGCTTAGCCCTGTAAGGCCTTCCATCTAAGAGGTTAAACCTCCATCCTAAGGACTTCGCTGCCAGTGTCCAAGCTTGCTAGGCCCTGGCAGATGAACCTTAGGACTAAAGGGTGGGTCCAGCTCTGTGCATGTTGTGTCTCACCTAAAAAAAATCCATAGTGCAGGCTCGAGGGTGCTATCCGCTATCCTCTTTTTATCAGCGTGCTTGGAAAAGGCGCTGATGAGGAGCGTGGGTGGAGCCCGCCCTGGATCTTCATTCGCGAAGCCTAGCCACGACGACGAATCTGTGAGGTAAGTGCCTACCATCCTAGCAGAGATCTAGAGCGCTTCCCTGGGCTGTGAGCCTACAGCAGCATGCACAGCCCTTCTCACCCTCAGCCTGCTGTGCTGTCTCTCTGCATCTTCTCCATCCCTCTTCACATGTCCTGAAGAGGGTGGATTAGGATTTCTCCTCTCCTACCTCCCCAGCTAACAGATCCATCAAGGATGACCTCTGAGTGAGCATATCATCAGGGAGATCAGTGGTAGAGCAAATTAAAGAGACATCTGTCCCCACACTGGTGAATAAACACTTTAAATCCAGTTTTCTAAAAGCCTTTATGAAATATTTGGACTCTGTGTATGCTTTTAAAAACATTTACAGAGGCCTTGCTACAGCTAAACCTTAATCAGTGTTTCAAGATAGCCACTGATGAGCTTCTGCTCCTCAGTTGAAGTTCCATTATAACCTCTTTTCATCTTAAATTGGAGAAGAGTAGATTTAAACTGGATATTAGAAAGAAGTTCCTCACCACCAGCGTCGTGGTGAAACACTGGAACAGGTTGCCCAGGGAGGTGGTTGAGGCCCCATCCCTGGAGGCATTCAAGGTGAGGCTTGACAGGGCTCTGAGCAACCTGATCTAGTTGGGGATGTCCCTGCCCACTGCAGGGGGGTTGGACTAGATGACCTCCAGAGGTCTCTTCCAAACCATTCTATGATCTTACAAGTGGCCACATGCCAGCACTCTTTTGCTGGCAGCCAGTGGTGTGGTGATGATTAGCTGACACTGATGAGCTATTTCTTTCAGGCCTTTTGCCCAGGATTTCCCAGCTGAAACAACTTGAAACAGAAGAGAAGGAAATAAATGATTTATTCCAATAAGTGGGAAGAGAAAATACATTCCTGAGTTTGTGGTTTTGTTTTTTTTTTCTATGATCTTTAGCAAACTTTGTAGTAATGTAGTTCCCTCAAATGCAAATATTGGAGGCCATGTCTGCTTACTTAGAATTGTGATGAGAAAAAATATCCTGGGAAGTCGGTGACAGATAGAGAATTGTACCAGAGGATCAGGGAAATGCTATCAAAAGGAGCCTCTGGAGGTCCATTAGCCACCAAGAACCCCCTCAGAGCAGGAATGCTGCCAGCATGAGATCAGATCATCTTTCACAGGAGTTCAGCAAGACATCAAAAAGGGAAGAAAAGGAAAGGGCTAAAGAGATGGAAAACCCTTCAGCCAGTCTTATTCTTCCCCATTTGGTGATGTGGACATAGCTGGTCCTTTCAGACCTCACTCAGATTTGTAGCCAGAGAGGTGCTGTGTGTCAATATTCCTGACAGAGATAGAAGAAAAATTGGGATGTTGATTTTGGTGGCTGCCCACCCTTAAATCCATAAGCTATAAATTAGAGGGACCTACATTGAAATGATCACCCTGCATTGCTTTTCCCCAAAACCAGGAGAGAGAATTGCTTTTCTCAAGTTAACACGGATCCTGGCTCCATAAATTCCACATTCTCAGTGTGTGATGAGAAAGAAAACTGACATCTCAGACTGGGTGGGTTTTCTGTTGTTGTTTGTTTTAAACCATGCTTTGCTTTTACTTTCCCACTTCATTTCTCCATTGTGTGTGTTCTCTGGCAGAGTGCATCTGGGCTATGCTTAGAGGATTATTACTGTGCATAAATGATCATAGGAAAAGTAAGACTTGCTGTACTATTCTACCTGATGATCTGCTCCTCTCCAGGGTTAAGGTTGAGTTCTAGGTGCTCAGACACTTTCACTTTATTGATATTAGCAGTCTGGAGCTGTCTAAAGAGAAAATATTTCACTTAAAGCACTGG
The DNA here is from genome assembly GCA_013396975.1 of Bucco capensis. Classification (NCBI taxonomy): domain Eukaryota; kingdom Metazoa; phylum Chordata; class Aves; order Piciformes; family Bucconidae; genus Bucco; species Bucco capensis. The sequence continues at coordinate 14,951 of VWZO01006681.1, forward strand.
GGGTTTTTTCCAACTGTGGAAAAACAATCAGATTGGATTTACACTGCAGAAATTGGCGAGGAGAAACACAGGAATAGAACTGCAGCTAAGTAATCATGTATTTTTTTTTTTTCTCCTGACTGGCCCTGATTTCCCTTATGACTTTCCGTGTCATACCATAATGATGAAATGAATGTCCAGCTTCGCTCTGGAAAAGGTCAGTGCATCCAGACAAAGGACACCCCAGAATGAAATTGTTCTAGATTTATTATCAGGCTTCCTGAGTAGCTCACCCACAGGATACCAGATTGATCCTGAAGTCAAAGGCAAACCTGAGCTACATATTTTCTACTACATGTTGCAGCCTGTCCCAGACTTGCACCTCTGAGTATCTTCTCTTCACAAACTGTTCAACATCTCCAGGAGTTCCCTGAGTTCAGTGCTGACTGTGTAGCACCATGTCTGTGGACATGCCACCCCAGCTACTTTGAGTCTACTGCTGAACCTGAGCTCCTTAAATTAGTGAGCCCTCCAGGTTCTGCAAAGAGAATCAAAACCTTCATAGACATTTGGGAATAATCTATCTTTTACAAAGCAGCAGTTTTTGATCATCTGGACCTGAGGAAAAATACTCTTTGGTCAGAGTTCTGGTGGTTTCACAGAACAGCACTGCTCTAAATTAAGTTTTCAGGGTGCCTATATCTGCCTTTCCCTCCCTCTCTGACTCTCCTGCAGGTTCTTTCCAGAGCTGTCTTCTACATGATTCATCCCTTATTCCTGGAAAGGAGTTCTTGCCTCTTTCAGTTTGGGAATGGGCCGTTTGGCTTGAGGTGAAACCTTGAAATGGTTTAACCCATTCCTCTTCAAAGTCATCCTTTAGGGCAATTACCTGAGGCAATTATCTGTGGCTCTGCTCTCCATAGAAGCCTTACAAAGGAATCTGAAAGTCAACAATGACATTCTCCTTGTCTCTTAGTTGCTAAGCAAACAAGACTTCTGTAATTGGTTAGATTATTTCACGTGTAGAAACCCAAGAGTTTTCAGATATTACAGTTTTCAGAAAGTTGAGGAGGTTTTTTCTTTTAGGGAGCATATATATATAATGAAAAATCCCAAATGTTTTTCTCATCTAGTGATTAAAAAGAACTACACACTTGAGTTGGGGACAGTCTCTCTTGCCCTGCCTTTGGGTAGTTCAAATGGAGAGAATGTTGTGCACAAGCTGTATAAAGTTTCTCTGCAAAATTAAACCTTTTTGAATAAATAAATACTCTTGTACTGCTCAAAGTTTTAGAATTTGACTCCTACTCACCTTTAGATTTTGCAGTATCCTATGACTTCTTATGGAAGGGTAAGAGGAAACCTGGTTAGGGAATGGAACGTTGTTAGCACAGAGCCTCTTTGGTCTCCCAGGCTATAAAAATGATTGTAATAAGGATAATTATTTACTTGTAGGAGAGTGCAGAGTGGACTTCGATGGCATTGCAAAGCTTAGTTGACTGGGTTTTGGCATAGAGGCTTGTTGAATTGGGAGAGGAAAGGGGAAGAGGCATTAATGCTGTACAAAGCCTTCCTCTGATTTTTGTTGTAATGTATTATTTATTACCTGCTATGTACAGAAAGGCTTTTTTCCTACTCCACCTGCTTTTGCCCTGTGATAGTCATCAGCTTCCAAGTCTGCAATTATTCATGCAATATTAACATTCCTGATCTTGCCAAGATGTTTAGAGGAAGGAGCCAGAATACACTTGCACACTTGTACACACTGGGGATGACATACTTTCAGATCACAGCAGCATTAGCCCAAGCATATGAAGGCACTATGTAAACACAACTTGAGGGATTAGCAAAACTGGAGAACTTGGCTGCAATTAACTGTATGAATAAAAGGTTAAGCAAAGCCTTTCCAGTAATTTTTTTTTCTCTGCATGATTACTCAGTGCACTGCATTTCATGGGATGGGATGCTGTGAACAAGCTTGCTTCTGAATTGGACCTGTGGGTGTAGTTTAAGGTGAATTTTCTTTCTGGAAGCCACAGAGATGCTATGCCACAGAATCCCACCATGATAGGGATTAGAAGGGACCTCTGGAGATCATCTAATCCAATCCTCTGCTAAAGCAGGGTCATCATATCAACAGCAGCATTGAGTGCACCATCAGCAAGTTTGCAGATGACACCAAGCTATGGGGTGCTGTTGATAAGTTGGAGGGGCAAGATGTCATCCAGAAGGACCTGGACAAGCTGGAGAGGTGGGCCCAGGTGAACCTCATGAGTTTCAACAAGACCAAGTGCAGGGTCCTACACCTGGGTCGGAACAATCCCCACTATCAATACAGGCTAGAGGNTGGTTAGATTATTTCACGTGTAGAAACCCAAGAGTTTTCAGATATTACAGTTTTCAGAAAGTTGAGGAGGTTTTTTCTTTTAGGGAGCATATATATATAATGAAAAATCCCAAATGTTTTTCTCATCTAGTGATTAAAAAGAACTACACACTTGAGTTGGGGACAGTCTCCCTTGCCCTGCCTTTGGGTAGTTCAAATGGAGAGAATGTTGTGCACAAGCTGTATAAAGTTTCTCTGCAAAATTAAACCTTTTTGAATAAATAAATACTCTTGTACTGCTCAAAGTTTTAGAATTTGACTCCTACTCACCTTTAGATTTTGCAGTATCCTATGACTTCTTATGGAAGGGTAAGAGGAAACCTGGTTAGGGAATGGAACTTTGGTCTCCCAGGCTATAAAAATGATTGTAATAAGGATAATTATTTACTTGTAGGAGAGTGCAGAGTGGACTTCGATGGCATTGCAAAGCTTAGTTGACTGGGTTTTGGCATAGAGGCTTGTTGAATTGGGAGAGGAAAGGGGAAGAGGCATTAATGCTGTACAAAGCCTTCCTCTGATTTTTGTTGTAATGTATTATTTATTACCTGCTATGTACAGAAAGGCTTTTTTCCTACTCCACCTGCTTTTGCCCTGTGATAGTCATCAGCTTCCAAGTCTGCAATTATTCATGCAATATTAACATTCCTGATCTTGCCAAGATGTTTAGAGGAAGGAGCCAGAATACACTTGCACACTTGTACACACTGGGGATGACATACTTTCAGATCACAGCAGCATTAGCCCAAGCATATGAAGGCACTATGTAAACACAACTTGAGGGATTAGCAAAACTGGAGAACTTGGCTGCAATTAACTGTATGAATAAAAGGTTAAGCAAAGCCTTTCCAGTAATTTTTTTTTCTCTGCATGATTACTCAGTGCACTGCATTTCATGGGATGGGATGCTGTGAACAAGCTTGCTTCTGAATTGGACCTGTGGGTGTAGTTTAAGGTGAATTTTCTTTCTGGAAGCCACAGAGATGCTATGCCACAGAATCCCACCATGATAGGGATTAGAAGGGACCTCTGGAGATCATCTAATCCAATCCTCTGCTAAAGCAGGGTCATCATATCAACAGCAGCATTGAGTGCACCATCAGCAAGTTTGCAGATGACACCAAGCTATGGGGTGCTGTTGATAAGTCGGAGGGGCAAGATGTCATCCAGAAGGACCTGGACAAGCTGGAGAGGTGGGCCCAGGTGAACCTCATGAGTTTCAACAAGACCAAGTGCAGGGTCCTACACCTGGGTCGGAACAATCCCCACTATCAATACAGGCTAGAGGATGAGATGATGGAGAGCAGCCCTGCAGAAAAGGACTTGGGGGTGCTGGTGGATGAGAAGCTGGCCATGAGCAACCCGTGCACGCTGACAGCCCAGAAGGCTAATCACATCCTGGGCTGCATCAAAAGAAGCATGGCCAGCAGATCCAGAGAGGTGATTTTGCCCCTTTACTCTGCTCTGGTGAGACCTCATCTGGA
>VWZO01006681.1:18958-112387 GCA_013396975.1 Bucco capensis
AAAGTGACATCTGTACCTCGGATCAAATGCTTATATGCCAATGCCTGTAGCATGGGCAACAAACAGGAGGAATTGGAAGTTATTGTACATCAGGGTAATCATGATATAATTGCCATCACAGAAACATGGTGGGATGAATTGCATGATTGGAGTAATGCAATGAATCAATACAGGCTCTTTAGAAGAGATAGGCAAGGAAAGAGTGGTGGAGGTGTGGCGTTATATGTTAAAGAGGACATTGATTGTGTTGAAGTTGAAGACAGACACGCCAAGTCACCGTCCCTGGAGGTGTTTAAGAGAAGATTGGATGTGGCACTGAGTGGCATGGTTTAGATGTTGTGGTGTATTGGGTCATAGGCTGGACATGATGATCCTGGGGGTCTTTTCCAGCCTTAGTGATTCTGTGATTCTGTGAATGGAGAAAGGAGATTCCACAACCTCTCTGGGCAGCCTGGGCCCGGGCTCTGTCACTCTCAAAGGAAAGCATTTTTTCCTCCTGTTCAGATGGAATCTCCTGGGTTCCAGTTTGTGCCCATTGTCCCTTGGCCTGTCACTGGGCACCACTGAGCAGAGTCTGGCCCCAGCCTCTTGCCCTCAGCATTGAGTAGATCCCCTCTGGCTCTGCTCTTCTCCAGGCTAAGCAGCCCCAGGGCTCTCAGCCTTTCCTCCTCCTAGAGATGCTCCAGTCCCTTCAGCACCTTTCTAGCCTCTGCTGAACTCTCTCCAGTAGTTCCTTGTCTCTTGAACCGGAGAACCCAGAACTGGACCCAGGACTGCAGCTGTGGCCTCACTAGGACAGAGTAGAGGGGGAGAGAGTGACCCTCAACCTGCTGCTCACACTTTTCTTAATGCACCCATATAAAATTGTATTTAATATCTTCTGTTGGGAAGCAGAGGTATGAGCAGATATTTCCAAGTAGGGAGAAACACCTCTACTGTTTGCCTGCGAGCAAGTTGTATATTATTAGAGTTAAATATGATTTTTTTCTCCCCTGTTTTACTATGTAAACTGGAATCACTGGATGACCAGCCTTACTTCAAGCAATCTCTGCTAACTGGTGAGAAATGGCATCATATATAACCCAGGGAACTGTGAACCATGTGAGAAAGAGGTATCCCCATCAAAGTACAACAAAGATGGATCTAATCCTGCAAGTGCCTGATCCAGAACACTGAGCATTTCAAGTTCATAGAAAGCCAGAAGAATCCAAAAGGCTTGGCACAAGAGAAGTTGCTTTATTTGCACTTCAAAAAGCATTGGAAGTTCTAATTATACTTTTCACTTTTATAAAGTTATAAATCAGATGATCTCCAAAGACGTTACAATCCCTGATGACCTTAATCTCATAATGCCCAAGAAATAGAAGGCTTCTTTAAATTATATTTCCTAGGGCATATGGGAAACATAGACCAGCCAAGCATAAAACCAGTTCTCCTTACCCGTTTATCTGTGCTTCAGTCCTCAAAAACAACCTAACTAATGGCTCTCATCTTCTCATTTGATTTTCTTCATTTTCTCTTCAAGGAGATAACTCTGGACTACTTAACAGACATCTAAAAACTGTGACCAAACAAAGCCAGCAATTAATTCCTGGAAAACCAGACTAGTTCTTGGCTAAATCTCACTTTTTCAAGGCTCTTTGTCAGACGTTCAGGCTCTAATTAAAATAAGTTAACAAAAAATTAGAGGAAAATGGTGACTTCTTTTATGTGTACAAGAAGCCAAAACTAATGAATTTCATTTTGATTTAGTGAACATTTGCATGCAAGTAGATCTTGGGTGAGTTCACTGAGTTTCATTGATGAGGATCTTATGGAAATTGTTAACCAAGTTTCTCTTTATTTTTCCTCATCAGTCCCTTAAGAAAAATCTTTCTTTTTTTGTTCTTCCTTTCTGTTTCACATTGAGAAACAGAAGAGATTACATCTTTCATTTCAGGTATGCATCTTCTTTAATGGTGCTGGAATTTCTCCTTTGTGTCTCAAATCAGCAGAATTTGAGAGCTATAATGAGTAACAGCAAGGTGAAGTTGAAAGAGAAATGCTTCAGCCCTAGGAACACAAATGTTACTGTCAGAAGCTTTCCCTTCCCTGAGCAGCAGAGTGAAAGATGAACCCTGCTAAGTTCTGAGCTGCAGTGGAAAGTAGGAGAAACCCAAGGAAAGAAAATGCCTCTACAGATCAGGGAGATTGGAAGGGAGGGGGAAGCTGGCTGTGTCTAACTACAAACATTGAGAGAGAAAATCAGAAATAAACAAACCTCTGATGTAGGAACAAACAATATTTTTTTCTCCCAGGTAAGTGAGTAAAATAACAGGAAGAAGTTAAGCAGTCTTTTAGCATTTACAGGTGGGGTGTGAATGCTGTATTAATAATAGAGATGCTGTCTGAATGACCTGAGCTATGCTGTAGGTGTATCCTGGTTTGAGTTATGACCCTAAAGTGACCAACAAGGTATTCCATATTCAGTATAAATTGAGAACCACTCCCTAAAACTCCCACACCAAGCTCAGGCCTTGGGGTCTCTTACATAAAGCTTAAGATCCAAGCAAGAAAAAATCACAAAGGTTGGCAGAGACCTCTAAGGTCATCAAGTCCAACCATTCCTAATCACTCCCATGCCACTAAACCATGGCCCTAAGGAGAGCATCTAAATGTTTCTTAAACCCCTCCAGGGATGGTGACTCCACCACCTCCCTGAGCAGCTTGTTTCAAGACTTAACAACACTTCCAGTAAAGAAATTTCTCCTGATAGCCAATCCAAACCTCCAATTTGGTGCAACTTGAAGCATAGGGAGGTGTATGATTGAGCTATTTAGCACCTATTTAACAGCAAATACAAAAAAGGAGAGGGGGGAGTCTCTCCCTTCCCTGGAGGTTGAGCACCTGAGCCATCTCGAGCCTCTCTTTGTGAGGATCAGCAGCTCAGCTCAGCTCAGCTCTGCACTGCACTGCTGTTGCAGGACTTTGTTCCTACTTCCATCTCAATCCACAATTTCCTGAATCCAGTTGCAGGATCCAGCCCTAGAATCTGATTCCTATCTGCTGGTGAGTTCTTCTGCTACAGCATCAGTGGTGATGGTGTTGTAGTTACTATCCAGATGTGTTTGGGTGTGGGAATGGTTTTGTATATACTTCATTTTATTGTTGTTATTTTCATTGAAGTAGTTAAGTGGGAAAGAAAGGAGGTAACAGAGAATATCTATCACTGGTTTAGTGGTCAGCCCAACCCTAAAACTCAACAAGGTGGTAGATGTGCTGACATGATGTACCTTGTTATTTCCATGAGTTCTTTCCCTCTTCAGAGATTATTCAATTAAAAAGAAAAACAAACACTTTTAACCAAGATGTTTTGAAATCTCTTTGAACCTCTGTGGTTTGGGAGCATTGATTGCTGGTTTAGTCAGCTCTCTGAGTTCTTTAACCTGTACAAAAATCCCAGGAAGGCCAAAAGAGGTTTAAAAGGGACACTTATTGTCACTGCAAGACCTAATGTGCAGAAACTACCATTTTTTTCCCAGTGTGTTTGTCTCATGCCTTGCTGTAAGGCATCCATATCACACTGACTAGGGTTTAAGTGCCATGGTTACTAAATCTGTGGTGTTTCATCTGCCAGCTGAAGGCAAAATGAACGGCTGGTGCTATTTTGGTAGGCTGGAGAGGTTGGTGTGTGTAAAAGGCTGAGGAGAATGTGCATGCTTGAGGAGAGTAAATCTTTTGGCTGTGAAATCTGGGCTGTTACTATTAGTATGTGCAACAAAGATGTTTAGTTTTTGACAGATGCTAACAGATAGGCTGCAGCTTTTGGTATCTGTAGTTTCATAACAGCAGAAGCAAGTTGCTGCCTGGGCAACTGTCAGGGCAGCGGAACCAAAACGGATATGGAATCTGGACAAAGGTAAACACTGAGTATCTATAGAAATCAGCACAGGAATATCAGCTTGGACTCTTGGGTTGAACATCAAGGCAGGAAAAATTAGAGTGTATTTCATCTTTTATGGAATAGTCCCATGGGGCAGTGGTGGACCTAGATCAGACATTCACAAGTTGCCAGGACAAAGCAGCAAGAATAAAATGAATATTGAGCAATTCTTTATTTATAAGAAGCTGTGATCTTCTTGTTGATTTCTCATCCTTTCTGGAGCTTGAGCTTCCCAAATGTCCTCTCCTACCCACCCTGTACTGCACATATAGCAACCTGCTTGTCTTCAGTATTTCCTATTAATCCCATCCCTAGCTTCCTGTTCTTCTTGAGTTGTTGTCTTTGCTGTTTTCAACTGCTGCCCATTTGCTATTGTAATTGCTCTCCTACCCTTGTGACCTTGGCAGGCAGTGAACACTTCTGAGGAGCTAATCAGGCTTTTACAGATTGCCACTGAAGAGGCATTGGAATAGCAACTGGTCAGAAAATGCTAAGTGGACAAAGCTTACTGTTTTATGGTCCTTTATCTACACTTGTTTTGACACACACACAGGGTCTTTGTCCATACACTTGCTACAAATACAAGCAAAAGTGATTTATATTTAATTAAAAAGCTTTCTACAGCTTGACTGAGCATAAAAGGGCTTTCAAAAATCCAGCCCCCAAATAAGGGCTCTAGAGAAACATTTAGCAATGAGAGAAAAATACAAACAGCACAACACAGTTACTTAGGAATCCAAGTTCCAAGTGAATAATTCATGCCCTTCCTCTCTGTCATTAGTTGAGGTGAGGAAGCAGGGATGGTGACAAAGTGTTTCACAAAAGCTTCTAAATGGACACTTTGAGCTTTCCAGATGGAGCAGCTTTCTGTGTGGGGCAACAGAAAAAGTGCTGTCAAGAGAGAAGTTATCTTTTGATTTATAAACCATTCAGGCTAACTCCCAACTGTAACTTCCCTAATTCATTAGAGCTGTGATTTTGCGCTAGGATTTGTCCCAGTACCTGCTTCAAAATTTCACTCTTTTTCCCTTTGTTCACACTCAGTTGAAGGAAATTACTTTTTTTTCCTTCTTAAGCCTTTATTTATATCTGTATGCCCATAGAACCAAAACCAGAGTGTCAAATCACCTATCAGCAGAGTTTAATCAGCATCAATATACAAACTATATATACACCACTTCATCCACATTATCCCATCATAAAAGCTACAAGATGTGCTGTCTTTTTATTTTGTAGGTGCAGAAGAAATTTCCCAGGTAACAAATCTTGCTCAACCCAGTCCTATTGTCCCCATTTTGTCTACTTACCTTTTAATATTAAATGCACAATATCATGCTGTTCCCATTTGTCATTACTGGCATGGGACTGCTAGGTATGGTTGCACCTGATGATCTTAGACCTCTCTTCCAGCCTTTGTGATTCTGTGATGTCATCATTTGTGTTGAGAAAAGGGAAACACTTTAGTTGGTTGAAGGTCTGAGACGACTAGTCTACCAAGTCTAATATTCTGCTACTGGAAATAGAGGTGATTGAGATGTCCTAGCTGAGCCTTTGTTCCTCATTATATAGTGGGTTAATGATCTGATGCCAAGTGCGAGGCAGAAGAGGAAGATTAGATTAATTTGTTGCTCCTCATGACACTTGAAGGAGAAAATAGATCTGGAAACCAGATTTTTATTTCATTTGAAACAACTGTGATTTCACAGGGATTTGCATGACAGGAAAACAGTATATGCTTGGTGTATAGGACAAGAGGAAATAGCTTTAAGTTGCACCAGAGGAGGTTTAGATTGGATCTTAGGAAGAATTTCTTCACCCAGAGGGTTCTCAGGCATTGGCCCAGGCTGTCCAGGGAAGGGGTGGCATCACCATCCCTGGAAGAGTTCAGAAACATCTAGGTGTTGTGTTTGGAAGCATGGTTTAGAGGAGAGCATGGGAGTGTAGGGTGGATGGTTGGACCAGATGAGCTCACAGGTCTTTTCCAACCATCCTGATTCTATGATTTTTGTGTGGAATAAGGCTTCTCATAAAGGAACAATGTAAGGGGAAGACAACAGTACATTGACAATCCAGCTCTTTTTTTGCCCATTAAGGAAATCTGCAAAGAAACAGAAAGTCTTATTATGGTACCATTCCAAGCTGCATTCATCTAAAGCTACAGAGGGCTTGTGGTAAAGAGGTTATACACTGGAAGCGGACAAACGTTGGGTTTAGAGAGGTGGGGTTTACACCATTCTACCCTAGTTATCTGTAACCTGTTGTATGAAATAGAAGAGTACAGTCACCTTGCATCCTGAGACTGGAAGAGATTGCACCAAGTCTGGTAGCTCTGCTACCATACACCTCACTGTGTCCTAGTTTTCCCATGTATCTCAATACAAGAGTTCTTTTCAGTGAAGCTTAGGATGGATTGATGTCTCCTAAGAAGAACTTTCCATCAGCTTTCGCATCATTGTGTGTTATTGCTATTCTTTGTCACTGTTCCCTTTTATCCTGCTGGCCTGTTGGTCTGTGGGCAGTTGTGATCCAGGCATCAGGATAAGTAGGACTGGAAAATTCTGAGTGTGGGAGATGCTGGAGAAAAGAGTGGCAGTGCTAATGAGAATAGCAGATGTTGATGGTACCAACATTAACAGGTCATCAGGATGCTGGCAGAAGGGAGAGAAAAGACAGGGAGTAAACAGTGATGACTCACAGCAGTGGACCTAATGGAGAGACTAATCACCCCCTCATTAAGCAGTGAGCAACCTAGAAAAAAGCAGGAGAGATTGCAAAGTCTTACTAGCTGCCATGCCTTGTTATCTGTTCTATCACAGCATAAATCACTTGGATGCAATCTTCTTGGTTTCCTGATTGCTGGACAGGCTGTTTGGGTTGTACATCAGTAGCGTGTGGGTATCAGTGTGTGAATGGCAGGTAGCAAAATCAGTTATATTTCAAAATGAAATGATCCTCTCCCACAAAAATATTGCTTAATGAGCTTTGGTACCATGTAGCTACAAAGCTGCATCAGTTCCCTCTGAGTCCATAGCTATCCAAACCCAGAACTACAGCTTGGCAGTGCACACCATTAAGATGGAGAGCTGGACAAAGAGTTCTATCCCCTAGAATTCCAGAAAATACCAGTAGCCAAGGTGGGAGGGAGTTGATCACTTGTGTTGCAGCAGTACCACGAACCTGTTTTCCTTTACCCCTGTGTTGAGCTTTCTCCTCCCTTCCATTTGACAATGAGCAGGCATGGTGTCACACATCATCAAGTTTTGTGCTGTGGCTGAATGCCCAATGTGCATTTTCTCCTAGAAATAGCACAGAATAAGTTAATAGTCTTAAATGTAATTATGTTAATAGGAAAGCTTTTTATTCCCATTAAGGTTTGCTGCTGCTTTTTTTTTTTTTAATGTCATTTACAACAATTGATTTGTATCTTGTTCAGTGGAAGGAATTCATCTGAGATTGAAAATAATAATAAAAAAAAGTGGCATAAATGGCACTTATTCTCTAACAGGTTTGCTATTACATGGCATTTGTCTAAATGGGTTTCATTGTTGTATTGATTTTTCTATCATCACAGCTGCTAAAAATAGAATGATGAGTTCTTTCATTTTTCTTGTCATCTTACCTTGTGCTGTGGCTCTCTGAAATTCCAAGTGCATTACACTGTGGACCTTTGTGCTTCCTTGTATTCCTGGGCTAACATTCAGCTCTCCTCTGCAGTTCAGCTTTCTGAGTTTTTGTCTTTTCCTGAGCTCAGAGAATAGATAGAGGGCTTGGCAGAGCCACACCAGCTAGATGGGAGGTTGGCAGAAGCAGAGATAGAATAAGGGAAAAATAGGTGGCAGGAGAGGACAAGTAAGAGGTCTCAAGAGAAATAACATCACCATGTAGCAATGATAGCTGGGGATTCAGAGTCATGCTGTTTGTTATTCTGTTTCTAATTTGCTGTGTGAATGTCTTAAACTCCAACTGGGATGTGGTGGAAAAGAATCCCACACTTCCATTTTATACACCTCTCTGTCTTGTAAGTCAAACCTGGGAGGAGGGATGACCAAAATCCATGCCCCAAATGATAGCTATATTAGCCATTTGTGTACAGCTTTTTGTCTGTTCTTTAACTTAGTATGAAGAGAAGTTAAACTTGAGATCCAGGAAGGTTGTGCACATGAATGCCTACAATGCCCTCAAATATATTGGCCGTCCCTAGTAATTAAACAAGATTGGAACAGCTGTACATAGAATTATACATGGGTTTGGGTTGGAAGGGACCTTTCAAAGTCATTTAGTCCAACCCCCCTGCAGTCAGCAGGGACATCTGCAACTGGAGCAGGGTGCTCAGAGCCCTCTCTGACTTCACAGAGTTTTTAATGTAAAAATGTACAATATATTTACCTCTAATGAGAGTTACTACTCTTTACTTAGATACCATAAGCCCACACTGCACGTAATTATTTCCTTTTCTTTTCTTCATCTTCTTGGCTTTTCAGCTTTATCTCAAAATGAGCTTTTATTGTCATGCAAACTCAGTCAATAAACTGAGGAAAAAGCTCAACTGAGATTTATAATTGTGGCAATCAACCTCCTAAATAAGCACCTGATAGGAAAAAGATTAGCCAGAAACAGACTGGAGGGGGAGAAAAGAGCAAGTTCCTCTTCAGAGAGCGGAGGAACACGTTAATCAGTCCCTTGGTGTACTTTTCCTCAGGTCTAGTGCACACCACCATCTAGTGGCTCTGAGTATAAGGTAGAAAATGGCACCTAGCTTTAGGATCGTTTATTTTGGTGTTTGAAATGGAAAAATCCTCGAATAATATTTTCCAGGACCCATTATTGGTAATGTAACATTTCCAGGCATTGTTATCATCCATCAGAATTGGGGGTGAGATTCCAAACTGTCTTGACCACCTTGACTAATATGGCAATACCCCGTCAGAATACATGGAATGGAGGCAGGAGAGAAATATTCCCTAATCCTGTTCTTTGCTCTTCTTGGCACAGAGAGCCACTGGAATAGAATAGATCATACCAGGTGAGGGGAGAACGTCTGCCTTCAGGAAGCAGGATTACAAACACATCTGAAATTAGCTCTAAGATTGTGTGGGCTCTGTAGTCAAGGAGGAAAAAATGACTTTGCATCTAGCTCAGAAGCAGTTCCTTTAGAAGGTAAAAGCAGTGTTATAATGTGGGGTCTGGACTTCAGGGCCTGAGGGGAAATGGCAGCTCTTTGGAATCAGGTTAACCAAACTCCATGCCTGACCATTATTTCTAGTGTGTGAGTTGGATAGATCCTGAAATTCTTCCATGATCAGAAGGGCTTTGTAGAACAGCAGCAGATGTTCGTTTCCTTCTGTAGAGGATGTTCACCCAAGGCTGGGTTTCATTTCATCAATGCAAAAGGAATCCCATGAGCCCAGATGCTGAACTGTACATATGGAAGTGGTGGGAGAGAAGATGGGGCCCAGAAAGACTCATAGAGTAGCTATATTGTGATTTCTTCTTGTCAGTTCAGACTCCAGTGGACACGAGGAGTGCCTAGGTAGCATGGAGAAGGCTGGAAGATGGCCAGAAGAGGGATTGCTGGTACTCTTCCACTGTTCAGTTAAGCTTTCCATGAGGTTCAGAGGCAGGAGTTGGCATGTGAGAGTCCCATCTATAGGGAATAAATGACCCACATCATGAAGGTGGGCAGAACTTTGAACAACAACTAGGGAGCAGAATAAAAAGAGCAAGGAAGAGATGAGGAAAACACACAAAAAGAAAGCGGCCTCTGTCCTATCTATGTCATATCTGTCAACAAGCTCAAGGTGACCTAGTCATAATCCTTCCAATGAGCTCAGGCTCTCTTCCATGACACACTGAAGTCCCACAAGCTCATTCTGAGACAGATTTATTAATGACTTTTCTCAAACAAGTTAACAAAACATGAAAACACCGCCCCCACCCCCCTCTCCTAGCAGTATGTGTGTGTTTTGTTTTGCAGATGGTAACAGCTCTTACCTACAACTGTTTGCCTGTGGGAATCACAGGCTGAGGCTGGACACACCAGAGTTGCTTTACATTAGTGGCCAATACTCCCTGTGGTGATAATGGAATAAAAAATAAGCAAACAACAACAAAAAAAGCCAGCTCTATCAGTCAGCTTTTCAGAAAGCAATTTTGGAGAGAATATTCCTTTCAGGATCCCGTGTAGAGTTTTGAAACAAAAGCATTTTCCAGCAAAGCCACTCTTCTGCATTACATTTATCTCATCCTTTTGCAGCTTCTGCAGTAGAAACCTTCAAAGATGCTTTGAACAGTGCCAGATATCCTGCTGGTTCCTCATAAAAAGCACAGTTTAGGAGAAGTGTTATTAAGGCATTTTAGCCAATATTCTCTCTTTTTCTATCTCAAATGATTTTTGGTCCTTTCCATACACTCAGAAGAGTTTAATATGTGATGAAGGTTGTGACATTAAGTTTAGTACCTAAACCCAGTCATATTAATAGTGGTCAAAATCAGCCTTTTAAACCTGTTTCTTTTACTGTAAGGTTATTGCACAAAAGGAAAATATAAAACCTGTACATGTAAGAAAGTAATCAGTAGAAGAAAATATTGGACTCCTGTGCTTATCACTCATGCAGGTAGCATTGAATATACCTTTCAGTGTATATTCTTTCCAACTGCATTTAAGTGCAGTTGGAAATAATGAAGAAAACAGAGAACTTGAAAAGTAGAAGGAATAGAGAGAGCGTTAAGAGCTCATTTGTTTATCCTATTAGGAAAAAAATTGAAATGTGATCCATAATTGTAAAGAACCTTCCCTGAGAGCAAAATACTAGATCCTGAAGGAGATCTGCAGCCTGGTACAGATGTGCAACAAAGATTTATGTCTGCAGTGTTAAGAATGAAAACTGGGGAACATGCTCTGCAACCTTAGCTGTGAGGACAATTAAGCATTGCAAAAGATTACTTAGGCAAATTGTCCATTCTCCACCTCTTCAGTGAAGGCACAGTTCTTGGGCTGCACTCAGGAGTGACAGGAAGGAATTCAGTGGGCTGTTAGGCAGGGTTCAGATGATGAAAAATCATATTTTATTGACCTCAAAAATCAATAAAGGGTTGGAATTTGAAACTCCAAGTATCATAAAGAAAACTAATGATGTAAATCTGATTTGTCTGTGTAATAGTGAACCTTTACACTGAGGAAAAAGATGTCAGAATGATGTAGTGCAAAAGGAACATTCCCTACTACTGCTGCTTCTTCAGGATAGGAAGTTACCCAGGATAACACAGATTTGGGATGGAGGATGCTGCCTATGGCTGCAAATGTGATTACTTCTGCTTGAACCCTGCAGAAATCTCATCAATAGTTCTAGGGGAGTAAAAAGCATTCCTAGTTTCAGGAAAGGGGGAAGAGAGATGACTTAGCAAGATAATCAAATATAGAAAGATCAGCCAATATTAGCGTTGCTGAATAACACAGAGCTTGACCAAAGTGATTTAAACACTTCAACAAACCCTGGGAAAAAAAAAATCAATTTTTTTTCTGATTACAGTTATTAAAGTTGAGCTATTGCAAAATAGAGTTGACAGAATGAATAAGCAACTACAGTACAGGAATGAGAAATACCTCAGCATACAATCTAGGCTGTGCAGATGCCCTTTTGGGGTAGATCTTGTTGCTCAGCAGTTGAGTACCTGCAATAGTAATCTTAATCACAGAAGTCATGATCTGTTTCCAACCTCTTTGTCCTGCTAGCCAATTAGTTATTCTTCAGTGATTTATCTGATAAACTCTTTTACTCTATTCTAAGCATGAGGAATGTTTGGTAAGATCTTATTGTTCACATGCTGCTGTGCAGGTGCTTCATACAAATAGGTATCTCATGTCTTTTAACTCACCTGAAGTAAATTCTGGTTTACCACACCAAAGTCAAATGGAGCAGCATTCCTCCACTTTAAAAGCAAGAAGTATGGCTGGCTCTGAATTGGAGCAGTACCTTCTTTGCTTCTGGCCCCAGCTACATGCCACAAGGTGAGTCAACCAACAAGGAAGATTTTGCAGTGGCTGCAAATATGAATTGCACAAACCCCCTGGCTGCTCACAAATGCTTGGTCTATTTGGATTAAATGTTTTCCATGCATTGATCAGCAGTTTTAGTCAAACCCCAGCAAGAAAGTCCCTCATTTAGGGGACACTTTTGTGTAGTTATTAATGTTTAGTTTGGGCAAAAGGGATAAACCATAGTCATAGAATTATAAACTGATTTAAGTTGGAAGGGACCTTTCAAGGTCATCTAGTCCAACACCCCTGCAGTCAGCAGGGGCATCTGCAACTAGAGCAGGTTGCTCAGAGCCCCAAACAACCTGACCTGGAATGGTTCCAGGGCTGGGGCATCTCCCACCTCTCTGGGCAACCTGGGACAGTGTCTCACCACCCTCAGTGTAAAAAATTTCTTCCTCATACCTAGTCTAATTCTCCCTCTTTTAGTGTAAACACATCACCTCTTGTTCTGTCACAGCAGACTCTGTCCTCATCTTTCTAATAGGACCCTTTAAGCACTGAAAGGCTGCAATAAATTCTCTCCAGAGCCACCTCTTCTCCAGGCTGAAGAACCCCAACTGTCTCAGCCTTTCTTCATGGGAGATGTGTTCTGGCTCTCAAATGTGTAATCTCATGTTTCTTCAGTTTCTATAACAGCAAGGATGATTTAGGCCATTTCTAAACCCCTTAGGACTCAAGTGTAGTGTGGAGGTCCCTCACACACACACACAGAATCATTAAGGTTGGAAGAGACCTCTAAGAGCATCAAGTCCAACCATACCTATCACTGCCATACGACTAAACCATGGCCCTAAGGAGAGCATCTAGGTGTTTCTGAAACCCCTCCAGGGATGGTGACTCTACCACCTCCCTGGGCAGCCTGGGCCAAGACTTAATAAGCCTTTCAGTGAAGAAATTCTTCCTGTCATCCAATCTAAACCTTCCCTGGTGCAACTTGAGGCCATTTCCTCTTGTCTTCTCACTGTTAACCCTGGAGAAGAGACCTAACCCCAGCTCACCCTACTGATTCTTTGTCTTGAGCCAGGCACGGAGAAGCAGGACAAATTTCCTGCTGCCTACCTCTCTTTTCTCCAACTCATTATCTTTGGTCTTGGCTCTCATTTTGCAATGTCATTTCCAGTCAGTGACAGTTAAGATTTTTTTTTTCAGCTTTCTAGAGCTTTATTGCCAAATTAATATAGCCTTACCACATCTTAGTGCAGCTTGGAGTTTCACCTCGGATACTTCAAGAGAGCTGAGGTTAGTTTTCTATAAAATCTAATGATTCGTGCAGGGTATGAATCCATGTATATAGAAATAGCCAATTAACTGAGAAAGAGAACTTCTTTGTCACCAGATGATTTTGTTGGTTGTAGCATGATCTTTTGTTCTTTTGGTTGTGTCTGGTTACACATCCAAGAACAGGGATAACTCTGGCTTGTCAGGAGTTTAGTAATTTCTCCTCCATCCTCGGTTTGGAGGCTTACTGGAGGAAAGTATTGTGGGGAGGGCAGGCTGTCATTGTTACACAGTCATCCTGATTCCCATTGTAATGCAATTAATCTTCTGCTTTGCACTAATGGATGAACAGGCATATTTACTGCAGCAGAAAATCCTAATTATTTCCTGAACAGATGCATAAAGGGAATTTAAATTAATAGCAAGTGACAAATGTGATCAATGAGGATAAGATCTTTAAGCACCAATATTCTGCATTGCAGACATATTTTTTGTTCAAGCCTCATAGTTTCTAAAGCTCTACAGGATGGGTTTTCCTCTTGCAAGGAAGCTGTCTCACAGACAGCACCCAGAAACTGCACCTGAGGACACCAATGCCCAGCAGGAATGACTGAGTTGTGTTGCACAAATCAATGTTGCAGTCCCTCTTTCTCCAGCACGGTGTTTGGAGTCCACCTTTCATTGCAGCTCCATTGCAGAGAGTTGGGATTATTCAGTCCAGAGAAGAGAAGGCTCTGAGGAGACCTTCTTGTGGCCTTCCAGTAGCTACAGGGGCTACAAGAGGGCTGGGGAAGGACTTTCTCTCCTGTTATAGTTATATGTAAAAATTGCCCGAGGTATCCATTTTCTCTCCCTTCACCCCCCCGACCGTTAACGTGTTTACTTGCAAACTTGGTGAGTGGTAGCCCTTTCCATCAGCTGAACTGCGCGGGATGGAGCGGAGCCGATGAGTCGGCGGGGTGATCTCTGCCCCTGCCAGGCGGTGCCTGCCCAGGGGGGAGACGCGCGAGCGGTAGCCCCTGTGGGGCGGTCCTGAGCCGGAAGCCGGTGCACACCCCACCAGGGTCCGGGCAGAAACACCGACCCTGCAGCAGTGTGCAGCAAGCAGCGGCAAACCCCTGGCGAGCGGCGAGCGACGGCAAGCCCTGGAGCGCCAGCAGCATGCGACACCTGCAAGCTCCCCTGGAGTAGTGAATGCGACAGTTTGCACTCGGGAGCCATCACATCAACGAAGGGACTACAACACGCCGGGAGGGGAGGAGCGTCTGCAGCAAGAACTGGCGCGAAACTGTGTGCTCCTGGGTAGAAGGAGGCGGAGCCTACTCTATGTTCTCCATCTTCTTTGCAGAAGTGTGCAGCGGCCGGACCACCTCTCCATCTCCTCACCATCACCATCCAGTACCCGGGCTTCCTTCTGCCACCTTATCTTCACCAGACTGTACCCTATCAGGTTTTACTGCGAGTGAGGGGGGGCGGCTGGTGGCGTGAGGGGGGTGGGAACCGGGAGGGTGTGTAACACCCTGTATTTTTCCACTGTTATATATATATTTTTCTATGTTAAATAGTTATTCTTTATAACTCAGCCTCCGTGTTCAGTGATTTCTTTCCTTTTGTGGAAGGGGGAGGCTCTAAAGGGGCATCCTTCTGAGTTTGTCCTCCCAAACCAGGACATCTCCATACCAAGGGGGATATTAGGAGAAACTAGGATAAATGTTTACCACTCCCTGGAAATCAGTGGTGTAGGCAGCAGAATGAACAAGCAGACAAATAAAAAGGAAAATGAATGTACTGTACCAGTAGAATTAATAAAATAAAGCCCTAAGTTGAAATCAGCATAGATGTAATTGTCTTAGCACCTTGTTAGAGGCTTTCAGGCTGCTACCTGTTAGCAGTTAACTTCTGCCCTTAAGAATGAAGGTTTATATTCTGGCAAATTTTGATCATGTCTAAGTTCTCATTAGCCATTTAAATGTATAATTCTTCATTAATTCCATTTATGCTCTTAACCTCCATTCTATCCTGTGGCAGCAAGTTCCACAGGTTAATTAGGCATCATGGTGAAAAAAAGTCTGCTTTCATCAGCTTTGTATTTATCTAACAATCCTTTCTTTAGGACCTTATTACAATTCAATTACTCCACCTCTTTTTTTTTTTTCTGAAGGGTAGGAAGATGTGACAGCTTACCTTTTTATTATTATTGTTTTAAATGAAGCAGTTCTGCAATAATTCAAATGTGAGAGCAATGTAACTTTTGTTTTCTTTGATCTCAGGGCCACCTGACAGAACACTTCCCAGCATTTTAGTTGAGACATAGAATAAATCCAGAATGTTAGCATACAATGAAATGTGATTGCTAAAATAGGTGCTTCTTCACTCAAGCAATTGTGCTAATGAAGATTTTTTTCCACGCTAGAACTTCAAAATCATGAGCCAAATAACAATAAAACCACCTTGTTTCTGAAAAGCCTTACCAAGCCATGTCCAGAACACCAGAGAACTGGGCTGTTGCAAACATTTAGTTGGGTGATGGAAATGTATTTCTCAGGCTATGTATCCCAAATTCAGAAATATCTAATGCACAAAGATAAAATCTAGGAGAAAATCTTGATGCCAGTGGTGTCTTTTCTCGTTAAGGTGATAGATATAGCCACATATATAACCTGCTGGTTTCTTTGCAGAGTCTTTGACTGGTATTACACTTAGGTGTAATGGAAATGTATGGTCTAGGGATATATGTACACTGGAAATGTTTCTTCTAGATATCAGAAATCAATGTTACAAAAACATGATTATCTTTTAGTCTTCTATTTCCTAATTCCCATCCTTATTAAAGCTTATCCAAGGAAACCTTCTGGCCTGCTTGGTGATTTCACTCACTTGGGCCTGGTTGATGCATTCAATTTTGTTTTTCTTCCAGTCTTTCCCTATTATTTCTGCTATGTCATAGCTGTTGAACGATTGTGATGGGGCAAGCACAAGACTGGCCACAAAACAATCATCTCCAGCAGAGTTTTTCTTTGTGCTTCTTCAGGCCCATATGTAGTTCTGGTAGATAGGACAGGAAAGTGTTTAATATTCCTTAGACATGCAGCTCAAGAGTTGTTGAGTTCTTCTTTGCTTGCTTTGCCTTGAGCAGAAAGTGGAAGTTCCATTTTGTCTGAGTTCCTTTCTAGCACAAAACTCTACAATAAAGGGCTGGTGGAGTTTTCCTTTGCCAAGGAAAGGACACAGATTTGCTGAATGATTTGGAGTCCGTCATTAGGATCACTGTCCCAATGTCTTTAGGGTACTCTCTCTCTAGGTAAAGAGAGACAAGGAAGAAGAGGTAGCTCTTGTGGCCTTCATCCTCTACAGATAGAAAGAACTAACTCTTCCTCACTTCTGAACTAGTTCCATTTGATCTGGCACTGTGGAAAGAATCAGCCTGGAAGCAGGCTGGCCCACAACTTCAGTGATTGACACATCAAAGAAGAGTTTCAGTTCAGCTCTTCAACCTTTTCAGTTCTCCATTTATACAAATGGAGAAAAATACATCCTTAAAAATGAGCTGAGATTCAAGTTTCCTGAATCTATTATTTTTTTCTGGCACAAGTTCAATGGATTGAGTTTGATGAAAACGCCAAGAAGCATGAAAATGGATGGGAAGGTTCATTTTTAATACATCTTTCTGTGTAGCTTTTCCCAGTCTCTGTAGCCTCTGCTACAGAAAAATCTTGAACAATTACTAAGATTTCTGAGACGTGATGACCTTCTTTCTTTTTACCTCTCTTCTGTATCATTTAGAAGTGAATTCTGGGATGTCATCATTTCAGAATAAGTATCATGCTTCTTGGTATAGTGCTTAATTGTGGATGCTTCACTAGATCTCATTGGGAAAAATAATGGCAAATTTAATGCATCTCATTTGCTAAAGTTTACAGTAGACTTAAAATTTTAGCCTGGCCTATGTAGAAAGTCAAATGATTTCTTAGAAGTCGAGTAATATCAGTAAGTATTTTGTGTTAGATTTGTTGAACTGTAGGCAGAAGGAACTCATCTGTCCTCCCCAGCCTGGCTCAGAGATGTTGACAGAGCTGGGAACAGAACCAAGTTTCACCATGTATGATCCCTGGGACAGTCAGTGTTGCCTGCAGTGCTCTCAGGGTTTTGGTGCTCAAGAGATGGTAGGTGAGAACTTCCTGCCTGGAATTATCCCTAGAATAGAATGCTGAAAAGATGGGATACAGTGATTTTTCTCTCTTGGTTTCAATGGATCTCCAATTAGTAATTGTGAGTAGTAGTGCTGTACAGGTATAAAAATCTCAATTTCTGAGAAACTTGTCATGATAAAGTATCTTTTCTTTTTACCACTATTAATACAAACTTTAAAATGAAAGGTCACTTCAATATTAAAGAAAAGGAGAAATATCCTGTTCCAAAAAGATTAGAATGAAGCAATTTCCCTTACAAAGAAGCCTTTTTCACTTCTCCTTAAGAAAATGCCAGTCAAATTGACACATCCATGTTAAAGGTTTTCTTTTTTAACAAACCCCTGCTTTCTAGAAGAAAAAGAAAACAGTTTCACCAGTTCTAATCAAGACTTTGTGTTTGAGACTGGGATAGAAAATTCAATAATTCATGAGGTAAAATAAGATCCAGTTAATTCTAGCTTAGTGGCTGTGCCCTTCAAATCTAAGGGGAGGAAACTTGTTCAGTCACAAAGGCAGAAGACAATTCAAAGGTATTCTAGCAAGTATGCACATGGAGAAGGAGCAGCTGCTTTGCACAGGGTTGATTTCTGACCATAAATAGACTTCAGGACTACTCTCTGGTACTAGTTACCACACTTATCCTCGTTACAGCTGAACATGGAAGGTTGCTGTAGACTGGGAGGTGTCAGAATCTCATTTCAGATGGTGGTTTTTATGCCATTCTTACATTATGCTCCATGACACACCACAGAGGAGCAAACAGAAAGTCCTTATTGTTTGCTCTAACTGAGGGAAGGTGATAGCAAGTTAGGAATAGACTTAATTGCTTTCCTGTAAGGGAGGATTTTCCTTGGCACTTTCTGGATCCACCTGCACTGAGGGACCACTGTGTCATAAGACCTGTGCTGTAGACTCTCTATCAGCTTCATTGCCCTTCTTTGGACACACTCCAGCACCTCAGTGTCCTTCTTGGAGTGAGGGACCCCAAACTGAACCCAAGATTCGAGGTGCAGCCTCAGCAGTGCCGAGCACAGGGGGATGACCATTTCCCCACTTCCCTAGTTCTGCTGGCCACACTAGTGCTTATCCAAGCCAGGATGCTGTTTGCCTTCTTGGCCACCTGAGCACACTGCTAGGTCATCTTCAGCCACTGTTGAGCAGCACCTCCAGTTCCTTTTCTGCCAGGCAGCTTTCCAGCCACTCTGCCCCAAACCTAAGAGCATTGCTTGGGGTTATTGTGACCTAAGTGCAGGACCCAGCACTTGGCCTTGTTGAAACTCATCTTATTAGTCTCATCTCTTCAGTCCAGTCTGGCAAGATCCCCCTGTAGAGCCTCTCTACCTAGATATAACCAAAGACCACATTGTTCTACTCAAGGAACTCATGGGTGATTTATAGTGCTCTGGGTAGCAAGTACAGGGCTGGGGTGGTGGGGGGGGAATCTTGTTCGGGCGTCAGCCTTGCTTCAGGCAATTTCAGAACTTGTTGTGAAATCTTGCTGTGACAAACTTCTAGTGACTAGAAGTGCAGCCAGTGCAAAAGCTGCAGAAGAAAGAAGGCAGCTCAAACCTTATGTCTGAGTGGCCAGCTGAGCAGCAGCTTGCACGGCTCCCAGTGTCTGCCTTTTCCTAACAAATATGAGTATGAATTAGAACAGCATTTCAGAACCAAATTCCCCACTGAAAGAGAGAGGCTGTAAGACCCCAAGTATCTTGTGGACCAACTCTTCTTTCTCAGAGACAGATGCTAGAACTTTTTATGTCTAATATTAGCCTTAATTGTCTTTTGTATTCCCCTGCCCTATGGTGACAGCTAAGAAAGAAAGCCATTTATGTACAAAGCTGATGGCACTTGACAAGCCAAAGCTGTAATTCATTAATAATTTAAGATGATTTCCATGTTCTGTTACTGATGGAATATTTAATCATTTATTCAGTCAATACCAATGTCTCATTTATTATTCATGGAAGATAAATACTGTGTAGTGCTTCAGGATTGCAATGTGTTACACCAAGATTATGAAGAGCACCTCAGAGTTGATTTATTATTTAGAAATCGATTAAACTCTTGTACAGAATTTAATGACTTAAGCAACCTTCCAGATTTTCTCAAGTTAACAATAAGTTTTGTTTAAAGATTGGAGATGTGAACACAAGCAGTTATGGAGAGGAGGAAAAAAATGCTCTCAGACTGAAGTTTAACAATTAAACGGAGATCCTATTGGGAGAGAAGCACATCACTAAGACCAGGCCTGCCTCACATAGCCACAGTGACTTCTGTCTATTTTTAAGGTGAAAGGACATCAGTACAAGCTGTGCTCTGTCACCATAACCTTGCCATCTCTTAGTCCAGTCCACTCAGGAGTCAGCAGGATCCACCCCTTCGATCCCCTCCATTTTTAACCCCCTTCACGTAGAGTTCCTTGATTTTTCTGAAGGGATTCATGTACAATTTAAGGAGGTTGTGCTGTGCCTCTTCTTCTTAGCCTTATCCTAAAGAAAGGCAAAGAACAGGGAAGGAGGATTCATCTCTTCACATCCTCTCAGTGGTAACTTACCACCTGAGGAGTATAAGGAGATGAGATACTACTTTCTTCTCTGCAAGTGGACAGCCAGCCTAGCAGCAAAAGGTCTGCTGGCTCACTTGCTAAAGGGCTCCGAACTTGACTGAAAATGACTAAATCCTAAGTGAAACCAGGCTTGAAAGGCAAAGGTCTTTGATTTCTTTTTTCTAGCTCTCTAATTGCTGGGGCAAACCTGGAGGCTGCAGCCTAGGTCAGGGAATTGAACTTGCTTGAAGAGAAAAGGAGATTAAGTTGTTACCTGAGTGGATCAGATACCAGTTGTGGTGTTTACTGTTGATAACTTCAGAGAAGAGAACTCTGAGTAGAGTATGGTATACCAAACATTTGGGAAAGCTAAAAGGCTTGGCTTGTTAGTTTTTAGTTTAATAAACAGAGAATAGCTTGAGGTATTCAAAGACAAGGTGGAGATTTTTCTATACTTGTCCCTTTTCAAGACTTGGAACTCTTCTCCCTCCAACTCATGCAGGACTTCACAGTCTCACTAAAAGAAATCTGTCTTGTCATTCTTTTCTGAAACAGGAGGAACAGCTTGGAAGAGTTCAGAAAGACAGAAATACCCCAAAATATGTATATTTAAGGACTTAGAGGTTTTAAGGGTCATTCCTGTGGGTGCCATATGCTTTTCTGCTGCCTCTGACAAACCAGAGTACATGAAGTACACCTCTGTTTCCTCATGCTTCTCAGTAAAGGACATACAGATATTGTTGTTGGAATAGCACCAGAGGAGAGGATGTTGATAGATCAGAGATGTCCCTTGTGTCCTCCTTAAAGGAGATATAGCATTGCAGAGGGAAGAGTATTTGTATCAATATATCTATTAAAATTCAGAGAGAATCTCCCCTTCTGGCACATCCACACTCCAGGGGACAAGGGTGTACCTATGCATCTTCTAGGTAGATTTCTTCCTCCTACAAGCAGTTCTTCCTTTTTTCCCTTCTATACACATTGCTGGAATTACTGACATATGGATTTTCCCATGCTTCTGTTTTGGGGAGAAGGAGGCTATTTCTCACCACATTTAAACCTTAACTAGTGTATGTAAAAATGTCAAACAGTCAGAAAAGGTTTAGAGTAATCACTGTAAAAGCAATCCTTGTGTTGTTTGGGTAACAAAGCAAGGCCATACCTCCAATCCTGGTTCAGTTTTGGGTTGCTCACTCCAAGAAGGACAGTGAGGTGCTGGAGCATGTCCAAAGAAGAGCAGTGGAGATGGTGACAGAACTGGAAGGAGGTTGGAGTGAGGTGAGGGTTGGTCTCACCTCCCAAGTAACAAGCAACAGTGTGAGAGGAAAATGGCCTCAATTTGTTCCAGGGGAGATTAGATTCAATAATTTCTTCATAGTAAGGTCTGTCCAGCCCTGGCTCAGGCTGCCCAGGGCAGTGGTAGAGTCCGCTTCCATGGAGGGATTGAAGAGACATAGATGTAGTGCTGAGGGATATGTTTTAGTGGCGAACTGGCAGTGCTGGTTAACGGTTGAACCTGATGATCTTAAAGGTATCTTCCAACCAAAAGAATTCTACTCTTCTAAGGATCCCCTCTGTCCAGCACAGTTGTAGCAGAGCAGCAGGGCTGGCAGGAGTGATGGAGGATGCTTTGTTATAGCAAGACTTGGTGGAGAAGGAAGTTTTCAGCTGCAGCCTAACAAACTAGACAATTAACAGCAAGTGCCCTGCAGTGTGAAGGAGCAACACCTTCTCATCTGTCATACAAGAGACAAGTGAAAATAACTCCTACTCTGGAGGTGTCTACTAAGGCTTGTCACAGGCTTTACCTTGGGAGCGTTTCCTCATTAAAAGTGAAGGGTAGAGACAGAGTGTAAATATCACCACTTTGCTGTAGTCCTGCCTGATGTTGGCTTTATTGAATCAGAGCTCTGCTCTTCTTTACATTCCCATCCCTGCAAAGGGAGGATTTCTGGGCTGGGAAATGCTGAGAAAGAGAGCAGAGGGAAAGGCAGGGAGAAATGGGATTCCCTGGGCAAGAGAGGGTGAAGGTGCTGGTCTAGGGAGGTCCTCAGTGAAGAGAGATTGTTAGAAATGCAAACTATCTTTCAGCATATTTCTAAACAAATTATAATGAAGCTGATATTGCATATGCCAATCTCTGTAATGAATTTCTTAATGTTATAATTATAGGAACCAGAAGAAAATGGAGTGATTACAATGTAATTAACATCAGTGAGCACATTAGAAAGACACTCTTGAATTCCTCAGGACCAGGTTTGGGGGTTTAGGTTTAAGACTGTTTCACTGCCTTTTAATTTGTGATAAAACCTAGAGTGGTGTTAACTCCTTAGTGACAAAAGGATTTCCATGTTCTTCTCAATGTGCTGTGCCAGACAGAGAGGCACTAAAAACACACAACTTTGACACTTTTAAGTAGCTATTAGTGAAGAAGAGGTAACCAGCTAGGAAGAAGGGGGGAAAAAACCCCCACATTTAAAATAACTAAATCTCTGGAAATGTGGAGTGGATTGTGTGCTGTAGAAAATTCTGGTAACTTGAAAGCTTTGTGCTTCCAGAGAGCCATCTTAAAAATTAATCACATCAAGAGAGAGACTTTCATCTGAAAATGACTTTGCTAGGTCTATTTATGACAGGCTTCAGGGATCAGAATCATTGAAAATAGAGTTAAAGAGATTTTTCAGAGGAACCCAGAGCCTGTAGAGGGCCTGCAAGTTATTTGAAGTTTTTTATGTATTATAGCTGGAACAATTACCTTTTTTTTTCATTTTGTTTTAAAGAGGGATGCCCTTCCTACCAGTTTATAGCTAACCTAATCACTAGCAGGAAGACAGAACTTTAAGGCTTTGTATTGTTTGGCATTTCTTTTGCCTTTGCCTATGTAGTCATCCCATTAATAGCAAGAAAGGACTAAACATGCATTTTTGACATTCTTAGAACATGGATGTCTTCATTGCAAGTGTATTCAACTGCTCTGCTGTATCCACAGACTGATAACAGAACCTAACCTTTTTCTCTGTATCTCAAAGATGCTCCCAACACCTAATGGGACTAATTTGGTACTGATGTCAGACATCTAGTGCGACTTCCCTCACACTAGCTGTGTAAACTGCTAGTTCTGGACACAGTGCTAACAATCCTCACAGCTCCTACTGTCTCTAGGAAATATTTTTGCTGGGTTGGAATCTTTAATTGATTCAGCAGTCTGCAGTTTGTTAAATATGGGGTTTAAGACTTTGCATTATCTCTTTGAATCATTAAGGTTGGAAGAGATCTCTTAGCTCAGCAAGTCCAACCATACCTATCACTGCAAAGCCACTAAACAATGTTCCTAAGTAGAGCATCTCAATGTTTCTTAAACCCCTCCAGGGATGGTGACTGCATCACCTCCCTGGGCAGCCTGAGCCAAGACTTAATAACCCTTTCAGTGAAGAAATTTCTCCTTATGGCTAATCTAAACCTCCCCTGCTGCTACTTGAATTCCTTTTCTCTTGTCCTCTCACTGTCAACCTACCCCCAGCTCACTTCAACCTCCTTGCAGGGAGTTGTAGAGAGATCTAAGGTCTCCCCTGAGCTTCCTCTTCTCCAGACTAACCAACCCCAGTGCCCTCAGCTGCTCCTCATCACACTTGTGCTCCAGAGCCCTCCCTAGCCTCCTTGCCCTTCTCTGGACACATTCCAATGCCTCTGGCTCCTTTTTGTGCTGAGGGGCCCAAAACTGACCCCAGAACGCTAGTTGTGGCCTCCCCAGTGCTGAGGACAGAAGGATAATCACTTCACTGCTCCTACTGCTCACACTATTTTTGACCCAGGCCAGGATGCTGTTAGCTTTCTTGGCCACCTGGGCACTCTGCTGGGTCATGGTTAGTCAACTATCAGCCAGCAACCCCAGGTCCTTCTCTGGCAGGGACCAATCCAACCACTCTACCCCAAGCCTAGAACCTTGCATGGGGTTATTGTGACCAAGACTTTGTTACAGAATGTGGGAAGTCATTAGAATAATTTACATAGAGTTAAATAGTTCAGTATAATACAAGGAATTTAGAAGGTGACATTAAAATAATGCAATCTCCTTTCTTCACTATTTGCATCTTACATCTTACTCAAATCCTTAGTGTGGGAATGTGTGTGCTATAAATGTCTTTCCTCCCACTCTTTATTTTAGTTGTAAAAAGCATCTTCCATTAACTGTGTGAGATTTCCAGTTTGGAGACTGAACATTTTTCTTGCCTGTAACTCTATTGATCCCAGTGCACTTCCAAGTCCTAGAAACAGGAGTTATAAATTCCATGAGGCCACCAGCATTTCCTTTCTGTGGAAGAAAGAGAAATGATCAGCAGCAACACAAGGTTTGAGGTCTTGATATTTGATGGCTTTCTTTTGCTTGCCTCTTTCCTGATGAGGTAACTCCTGTAGAGCACGGGGGTTGGACTAGATGATCTTTCTAGGTCCCTTCTAACCCCTGACATACTGCGATACTGTGAAGGAAGCAAAGGCTAAAGGAAACAGAGATTGTTGCTGGCTTAAGCCATCAGAAGGTCTTTTTTCAACTCTGAGGCAGGCATTATACTCTCCTAAAGGATGGAGAGACAGGGATTTAGGGCAGCCAGCTTTTTCAAACAGACCAACTGGTTTATAGCTACAAATATTTAATAGCATTATCATCATCATGAAAGATATCACTTAGATTGTTTGGGTAACAGACCTGTGAGAAATAGTCTGTAGGGATTCTTCTTTTTGACCAGTGTTGGTCAAATTGGATCTCCTTCCAGCTTTAATTGTTGGGCATCTGTAAGAGCCCAGAAGGCAACAGAGCATGCAGAGCTGCACAGTTGTGCCTAAGGCAAGCTGCTCCTTTATTGGAGTACCATCATCCATCAGGAATTCTTGACTACAGTAGGAAGGGGTCAGATAGTAATCTTCTGGAGGCAGGGGAACAAAGACCTCTCACAAACGCATTTGAAAACTGTATGATAAATTGGGTTTGGGTTGGGTTTTTCCCCCTTTTTCTACATTTGATCACACACTGTTAATGCTGGAACCAAACTACTGGGAGACTGTTTCTTCCCTTGGGAATAATCAACTTAGAGAGCTTTCTGTCTCTGAGATGGTCCAAAATCTCATCCTCTATATGGATAGCTAGGATTTTTGGGCAGCTGAACTGAAATTGCATTTTAACCTCTGAGAAAGCCTCATGGTTTGTGTCACCCACAGCCAGATGATTGTCATGTGGACTGAGTATGTGCTAAGAAGCAAGAGTTTTTGCCTGCCTGCCTCTGTGAGTGACTTGCTGTGTGACTTTAGATTTGATATGTAGGTCAGTGTTTTCAAAGTTATTCCCTTAGAGTTCTTGTGTCATCCAAGTCTCTGCATGCCCTGCTTGAGATATGCTTTAGAATTAAATATTTATTGACTCAAAGAATTGATTATTCCCTGACACATAGGATAACATTAAAGCAATCTCTGACTCTTCTGTGTCAGTGGATGAGTCCCAGCAGAGAACATGTCTGATGAAGTCTGAATGAAGTCTTCTCCAGCAGCATTCAGGGGTGTAGGGCCATGACTAGGGGTCAAATGGCAGAATCCTGTTTGGAAATCGTGCTGAAGACATTCCAGGCAATGATGCCTCAGCTAGCTCCAGACAGGGGTGGCAAAGGGAAAAGGGACCTTCAGTGTTTCAGTATTGCTCATCTTCACACAAGGGATCTATGGGATGAAGGCTCCTTTCAAAGGACTAACCCTCCATCTTTTATAGAATGGTTTTGGTGGAAAAGGACCTTTCAAAGTCATCTAGTTTCAAACCCCCTGCTGTCAGCAGGGACATCTGCAACTAGAGCAGTTTGCTTACAGCCTCAACAACCTGACCTGGAATGATTCCAGGGCTGGGACATCTATCACCTCTCTGGGCAACCTGGGCCAGTGTCTCACCACCCTCAGTGTACCAGATGTCTTCTTTCTGGGCCCCTCACTTCAGGAAGGATGTTGAGGTGCTGGAGAGGGTCCAGAGGAGAGCGACGAGACTGGTGAAGGGGCTGGAGGGGAAGCCATGTGATGAAAGGCTGAGGGAGCTGGGACTGTTTAGCCTGGAGAGGAGGAGACTCAGGGGGGACCTTATCGCCCTCTACAACTACCTGAAAGGAAGTTGTAGTCAGGTAGGGGTTGGGCTCTTCTCCTTGGCAGCTAGTGACAAGACAAGAGGCCATGGCTTGAAGCTGCAGCAGGGGAGATTTAGACTGGACATTAGGAAACACTTCCTCACGCAGAGGGTGATTGGGCTGTGGAATAGGCTGCCCAGGGAGGTGGTGGAGTCACTGTCCCTGAAGGTGTTTAAGAGAAGATTGGATGTGGCACTGAGTGGCATGGTTTAGATGTTGTGGTGTATTGGGTCATAGGCTGGACTTGATGACCCTGGGGGGTCTTTTCCAGCCTTGGTGATTCTGTGATTCTGTATTCTATCTACCCTCTTTCTGTGAATAATGTGAATAATGTCACATTGGTGAGAGTGATAACTACATTTCAAGGATATCAGAAGTGCAATAGTTGGATGGAGAAAGAGGAGATATTAAACCAGAAGCTTATCTTAAACTGTATTTCAGCAGCAAACCCCAATGCCCAGCTACAGGCTCTGGATACATCCACCTCAGTTATCATTCACCAGCATTCAGGTGATCTTAGGCAAGCTGACATTTCTCCTCTCTGTCTGATTGCTTTCCATGTGGGATTTTGTGGAGAAGTGTTGCCAGTAGCCAGCCTTTCTCAAACCCTCTCAGCAGCTTCAGACCAATGTGGGGCAGTGGCAAGCCCATCTGTTCCTTCCGTCTTCTGACTGTGGTGGATTAGCTGTGGGGACGTTTTGTTTCTGGTCTTCCTGAGTTCATGTTACCCTTGTGTTTATGTTGGTAGAGAAGGGTGTTGCAGTATTTTGTGTCTATATAGATGTGTGTGTGTATGTGTATATAAACTTTCTTTAGAGGCGGTTGCTAAATGGAATCTAACTTGCAAAGTTAATTCGCCTAGAAAGACCTTTCATTATTAATAAATCAAATTATTCATTTAGAAACAAACCTTTCTAAATAGCATTAGTTCACAGAACGTCTGATTACTGACTCTGACACCTCACTGGAAAAAGTTATTTAACAGAAGTGTCTTGCAGGACTAGATCAGATTTAATCCTAGATCAGCAATGGGCATTCTGATGTTGACAGATACTTACTTCTTTTGATTGTGTGGTGAAGTTTATTCCCAGGTGCCCATAGAGCCTTGGGCCTGTTTAGCCTGGAGAAGAGCAGAGCCAGACGGGATCTGCTCATGGCTGAGAAAAAAACAAAGGGTTGGGGCAAGAGGATGGAGCCAGACTCTTTTTAGTGGTGCTCAGGGACAGGTCAAGGGGCAGCAGGCACAAACTGGAACCCAGGAGGCTCAATTTGAACATGAGGAAACACTTCTTTGCTGTGAGGGTGGCAGAGCCCTGGCCCAGACTGTCCAGAGAGGTTGTGGAGTCTCCTTCTCTGGAGAGATTCCAACCCCACCTGGATGTGGGTCAGAACCTGCTGTGGGTGAGGCTGCTTTAGCAGTGTGGTTGTACTAGATGATGCCCAGAGGTCCCTTCCAACCCTCACCATGCTGGGATTCTGGGATCTGTTCTTCTGCAAGTTGGACATTGACAAAACTCAGGCAGACTCTAGAAGGATACTTGGCATCTTGTAACTTCCAACACTATAAAGTAAGAATTGGCTCTTTACTGTGCAAAACATCTACAGGAGTCCTATCAAAGTGATCTTTGAAGGGCTAGAGCAGAGAAACACTCACTTAGGAGAAACCCTGCCTGAAATCTCATGCCAGTTTAATGAAGCTGCTGAGACATTCAAGCAAAGTTTGGGATAATGATCCAAATCAAGCTGTTGTGTATTGTCTCATGTCTCTCTAGTCAGTGCTGATTTACCTTTACATTTAAATGGAGCTTGTTCCCATCAGCTACTTCAGCTTTTGTTAAGAGTGATCTGAATAACTGTCATTTTGCTGTGCCTCCCCCCCCCCTCTTATAAAGGAATAGTAGTTATTTATTGCAGTTGAAGTGTCTCTCTTGATATTAGGATTGGGTTGTTTTTTGGGGCTTTTTTTGCTTCCTTCATTTTTTTTCTTTTCACCACTGATATCATTTCAGATGACAGCCTCTCTTCATCATTTTGCTAATGCTGCCAGAGTGCACTGGCTAAGTACCAACAGTGATATTTCTCCCACTACCTTTAACAGTACTGATGCTTCCCACAACTCCTCTGCTTTAAGCATGGTAGCACTTGGGAGGTGGATGAAGTGCTGGAAAGCAGTATGGGACAGACCAAGGGGAGATGGAGGGATGTTTCCCTTTTGTATTGTGAATGTTTTTATTCTTGAGGAGGTGAAGTTCTGGGCTATCTCAGTGAGGAAAACTCATTCCTCCCTTGCAAGATCTTTCAGTCAGGTTACAAGCTACCTCCACTCAGCATTGCTGGGTCTCATCCAGCTCCTTTGGAAAACCTCTCTAAAAGGTGCTTATCACATCATGGGCTAGATTGTGCTGAGGTGATTTCATTACCAGCTTGGGAGCTACTTTCTTCTTATTGCCCATCTGTAGCCAGTCTGGTACTCAGGACCTTATTGACAGCTTACATTTGGTGGATTGCAGATTGCCAAAGGAAATCAGAGTGCACCAGGCACGTTCTGCATTTGTTGTCACAAGGCTGCAGTCTGCTGCTCTGATCTTCCATATGATGTTCATTTTTTCTTCCTTTATCAAAAAGAATGGAGATATTCCAAATGATAGAAGAAGTTTGGAATAAAAAAGCTGACAAGCTCTACATTTTTGTAATGTTTTGGGACATAAGCCAACAGGAATGAGCAGAGATTTTATAACTGCTTCTTCCAGGGTCACTTGAACCTGACTCTGAAACCTAGCTGTGACTTCACCCTGGGGTCACAGCTCTTGGCTATGCAGCAAAAATGATTCAATCCACTGGTGTGCTTTCTATGTTCCAGGCAAATAGAATAGGAATGTTGCTGCAGTGAGAGTACAGGCAAGACAGAGCCTAGAATATCACAACTGTTCCAGTCTTTGGAACAGTTCAGCCACAAGTTTTCACCCTTGAAGTACATTTTGGGGGAGTACTGGAGGAAACAGTGAGGCATAGAAATGATTTCCACTTAGTTAAGCCACAGAGAGTTTGTTTCTCTACTGCTTTACACCTTGAACAATGAAACTCATTTGCAAGTAGTAAGCGGAAAGTAGTTAAAAACTACAGCTGTTCTACCTCCCCCCAAAATCTGGGTGCAGACACAGGTTACCAATGGCAAAACAGCAGGTAATTTAGCCTACACACTGTACAAACTGAAAATGAGGTGGCTTATGTCTTCAAAACCACAGGCACAGCTCTAGCGTCTCCTAAGCAAACCCATCAGATTTATAGGCAGGATTCAGAGAAATGATAGCAAAGTACAGACTAAAGCATTTCAGCCTGTCAAAAGAGGTCCTCGTTCTCTGTATTTTGCTGCCTTTGGGGGTTGGTTTTGCTTTGTTTTGTGTTTTGTGTTTGTTTTTTTTTCTCTGAGATAATATAAAACTTTAGTTTTGACTGCATTAAAACATGAGAATGTGTAACTCAGTAATTCAAGCACAGTGCTCATTATTAATTAACATTTCTTGGTTATTTTATGTTTTGGGGTGGGTTTTTTTCATCTCGTAATTTTCATTAGTGATTTCACACTTTTCCTCATGTCACTGACAGAAATGTTAATAGCAGGAGCATGATAGATGAAGAGTGTGAGTCCATGACTGAGCCAAGGAGAATCAAGTTCTGTTAAGAGATTCTTTTCAAGCAGAAAAAGCAGCAAATAATTTATTTCACTGAGTGCATTACTTTCTTCTATTTTTTTAACTAGTATTCTTGGCTTTGCCAGTAAGACATAGGGTAAAGACTTCCAAGGAAGAGTGACTGGAGAGTTGATATGCAGTCCTCCAGTGGCAGAAAGAGGAATGTAAGACATAAAACATGATCCTCCCAGTACAGGGAGGATATAGATGTGCTGGAGTGTGTCCAGAGCAGGGCCACAAGGGTGATCAGAGGCTGCAGCACCTCTCCTATGAGGACAGGCTGAGAGAGTTGGGATTATACAGTCTGGAGAAAAGGCTCCCAGGAGACCTTCTTGTGGCCTTCCAGCATCTACAGGGACTGCAAGAGGGCTGGGGAAGGACTTTTTAGGCTGTCAGGTTGTCCTGGTTTGGGCTGGAGCAGAACTAATTCTGCTAAGATGGTATTGCTTCTAGCCAGGGTTCCTTTAAAAGCGACTGTATTCCTCTGAAAGCTGGCAGTATNGCTAGGACTAGAGATAATGGACACAAGCTTGAGGAGGGGAGATTTAGATTGGACGTTGGGAAGAAGTTCTTCCCCATGAGGGTGGTGAGACACTGGCCCAGGTTGCCCAGAGAGGTGGTGGCAGCCCCAGCCCTGGCAGTGTTGCAGGCCAGGCTGGCTGGGGATGGGAGCAAGCTGCTCTAGCTGCTCTAAGTGCTCTAGCAGGGACATGTCCCTGCCCATGGCAGGGGAGTTAGGGCTAGAGGAGCTTTAAGGTCCCTGACAATTCTAGGGTTCCGTGATTCTAAGAGGGGTTCCAGGAAAAAAAAGTTTGCAAGATATTGGTGATGTGAAGTTAGAAATGCTCGGTGGAAAATAATAATAATAGAAAAAGAGCTTTGAGATAATTTTATCTTAGAATATACAGTTATTCCAAGTTAAAATTTTTGGAGGGAAATCTGACTTCTCCAGGAGTTCCTTGTCTCTCTTGCACTGGGGAGTCCAAAACCCAGTGTAAAAGCTGCCATTTTGAAATGTTTCATAGACAAGTATTTGAAAGAACCAAACATCAACTCTTGAAGTATTTCATCCAGTAGTTTAGAGATAACACAGCAAATAATATGTATGTATGGCGAGGCTTCGCGAACGAAGATCCTGGGAGGGCTTCACCCACGCTCCTCATCAGTGCCTTTTCCAAGTGCGCTGATAAAAAGAGGATAGCGGATAGCACCCTCGAGCCTGCACAATGGATTTTTTTTAGGTGAGACACAGCATGCGCAGAGCTGGACCCACCCTTTAGTCCTAAGGTTCATCTGCCAGGGCCTAGCAAGCTTGGACACTGGCAGCAAAGTCCTTAGGACGTAGGTTTCCTTCTCTTAGAGGGAAGGCCTTACAGGGCTAAACGAGCTCCATCTGCCAGGGTTTGGAATTAAGAGTTGTCCTTCTCCTAGGATGACTGCCAGAAGGCTAATGAGCTCATCCTACCCATACAAGGATTCTAGGAACATGGGTATCACTCCCCACACTTTACCGTGGGCAATGAGTTTAATGCTCCCTCTGCTGTCGGCACAGTTATTGCACCAGGGGCCACAGAAGACCCCAAGTGATTTTCAGACTGTGCCTGACAGCAAATAATATAAACATATGAGAAGTGAGCATACAAGGAGACAATACTGCACTCAGTACTGCCTTCTAACTTGCAATCTTTAAAAAAAAACCACAACATGTTTTGTAATGTTGTCATAATTTGCACAGTCCTGTAAAATAATTCTTTAGCATGGAACAGCACTGTCCAAACAGAACAGTACATTTTGTAGCTTCTTGGTATAATTTTCCTTGTAACAGCACTACAATAAATTTAATTTCCTAACTAAATAATGATTGCCCTCTTACTCTTCATAGATGGGTTTTTTTAAGAGGTAGTGAAATACCTAAATATTTTTCTCTGGAGAAGTTTTGAAGTGTTTTTCATGCTGGAAAATAATTTGCCTATTGATGTTTCTCATAATTGCAAATAATGTTCCCCAGATAATTTTGAAAACCAGGTAAGTAATCAGAGAAAATGTCAATGGCAATGCTAAAGTGAACTGGAAGTTAGCTCATGTGAAGTGTACCCAACTCAGACACTCCTGTAGTTGTTTAATTACCACTCCTTGTATAAGACATGGTATTCCTCTCCTCTCCTGGATGAGTCAGCCTACTATCCAGCAAAATAGTTGTGAACTGTTGCTTTTTCAAATGAGCTGATGAAAACATAATTTCCATTTGTTTTCACACAAAACAGAATTATTCAGGCTTCAGATGTCTTTCTCATAATATTTGTGATAGCAAAGCATGAGGAGCTAACGCACACAGAATAGATATATATATATATAAAGGAATTCCAAATGCAATCAAACAGAAATTTATCCTGAGATAGCAAGCAACATAATTGCAAAGAAATTTCCTAGTTATCAGCTTGAAAAAATGTGCAGGTCAATTTCTATTTGGATGACAAGTTGCTGGCATCCAGTCTAGAGAGAATGTCTCAATGTATTTTATTTGATAAGAGGTGGCCATCAATCCTCTACTCAGTTTTCCAGAAGAAAACCCTGTGCCTGTGGTGGACTCTAACAGGAGAGGTAAGGAAAAGGTCAATCCTTCTCTCTGTATTTTCAGCATCTTCTTTATCAGGAAATGGCATTCTAAGATCACATCTACAATGGGAAGACTAGCAGAACTGTCAAGAGGAGAGTCTTAGAATCTTTCTGGTAGGAAAAGTACAACCATCCACCTAACACTCCCATGCTCACCACTAAACCATGGTGTGATGGGGTACGTGAAACAGGAAGTTCTTTGTGTCCACCTTACCTCCTCCTCCTTCTCCCAAACCTGTTTGTTTTCTTTTCCAAACTGCTCTGCTGCTGCCTCCCCCTCCCCCAGGTTGTTGACGCTGGTAGCTACGGTAACGAATGGGTATGGGATGTGGGGCAGGCTGGAGCAGCGGCCGAGCTGCAG
The DNA here is from genome assembly GCA_013396975.1 of Bucco capensis. NCBI lineage: Eukaryota > Metazoa > Chordata > Aves > Piciformes > Bucconidae > Bucco > Bucco capensis. The sequence goes on from VWZO01006681.1 coordinate 51,699, forward strand.
CGCGAGTCCCTACCGGAGCTTCCCCAGCGTGGTACGGAGCATGCCCCCGCGGCCCGGGCACGAGCAAGGAAGTGACTTTCATGTGCAAATCAGCAGAACAAGAAAGACCAGCCGGCCGCGCCTGCAGTGTGGGATGCTGGGATATCTTTTCACTGTAAAAAGGGACAGAAGCTCTCTTTACTTCCTCTTCTTGCCTCCTTCTCTGCCTCCTGCCTCGCTGGAAAGAGCACGCAGAAGGGGAGAGAGGACTACCCCGTGGCCTTTGCCATCCTGACCACATGGTGCTCAGCTTTCCATCTAACTGGGACTTTTTCTCTTCAGCCATCGGAGTCCCTGGCTCCATCGAGATCATCTCAGCTCACCTCACCTTCGTCCCATTCCAGTTGGACTATATTTCTTGCAGGTTTTATCGGGGGTGGGGAGGGAAAAACCTTGTGGCACAGTGAGGGGGGCGGACCTGGAAAGCTTTCTTACTTATTTCTGTATTTGCACTGTTATATATATATATATATATTTATTTGTTAAAGTTATTCTTTATCACTTTGCCTCGGTTGTGCATGTGTATTCATTTTATATTTATTTCTTTATCCTGGGAGGGGGAGGTCCTCATTTTGGACTCTTTCCTAAAAACTGTCTGGTCAAACCAAGACTCATGGCCCCAAGCACCACATCTAGACATGTTTTGAACTCTTCCAGCAATGGTGATTCCACTACCTCCCTGGGCAGCCTCTTCTAATGCCTGGGAAAAAATTCTTCCTAATATCCAATCTGAACNCTTCTCTGCCTCCTGCCTCGCTGGAAAGAGCACGCAGAAGGGGAGAGAGGACTACCCCGTGGCCTTTGCCATCCTGACCACATGGTGCTCAGCTTTCCATCTAACTGGGACTTTTTCTCTTCAGCCATCGGAGTCCCTGGCTCCATCGAGATCATCTCAGCTCACCTCACCTTCGTCCCATTCCAGTTGGACTATATTTCTTGCAGGTTTTATCGGGGGTGGGGAGGGAAAAACCTTGTGGCACAGTGAGGGGGGCGGACCTGGAAAGCTTTCTTACTTATTTCTGTATTTGCACTGTTATATATATATATATATATTTATTTGTTAAAGTTATTCTTTATCACTTTGCCTCGGTTGTGCATGTGTATTCATTTTATATTTATTTCTTTATCCTGGGAGGGGGAGGTCCTCATTTTGGACTCTTTCCTAAAAACTGTCTGGTCAAACCAAGACTCATGGCCCCAAGCACCACATCTAGACATGTTTTGAACTCTTCCAGCAATGGTGATTCCACTACCTCCCTGGGCAGCCTCTTCTAATGCCTGGGAAAAAATTCTTCCTAATATCCAATCTGAACCTCCCCTGGTGCAACTTGAAGCCATTTCTTCTTGTCTTATTCCTTCTGTAACCTTCCTAATATAGTTCATGAACAGGTTCATAAATCAAACTTATATTTCTATCATTTTCTTATATTTTCCAAGAGGGAGGTTGCATTATATCCTCACAGTGATTTCTTCCCCCACCTTCTATCTGACTGGGAGTTTGCCCTGTTTCAGTTTCTGGCTCTTGTCTCCTGTTCTTCCACCATGGACAAAATATGGGAGAGTCACAAAATGAACAAGGACTGAATATTCTGTTGAGGGGTGAAAGAAACTCAACACTGCTGCTCCTATCCTCTTGCTGGGTAGAATTTAGCTTGCTGATCTCAACTCATATCGGTGATAGTGACACAAGCAGATGAAGTCCCAATCAATTGGGAATACTGGGGACTCTGTGTAGTTGTTAGAACTTTCCCTATAATTTCATCAGTTGTAAATGTATTCCTCAGATACAGAGAATCTACTACCATAGGTGGAAAACCATAGTTTCCTTCTCATAGCATGATACACCTGGTCTGCAGCCTTAAGAAAACAACCTGTATGACAAGTCCTACCTGTGGCAGGGGTCTGGAGGTATATTGTAAATGGACAGGATGATGCTGTATTAAACCAAAATATCCCAGTATCTAGTTAGTTTTAGGAGAAGGAGGATCTAGAAGAGGAAACACCACACATTGGAGCTGGACTAGAATAACTGGTCAGACTTTGCCAGTTTTCTTGAGACCTGAAGTCTTTTAGATCCACTTACTGACAAGGGAAATGAGATGAAAAAAACTAGAAAAAGGCTTGAAGCCTTTGGAAACCTTCCTGCAAAATTGCTCAGGGTTTCTGAAACTCTACCTGCTGAAGTTTAGATAGGATTTGTTAAACTAGGGCATTGCTTTTTAGTTTCAGTTACTGCATGAAAATACTTGTAATTTTCATATTCTATCAGGTGAAACCCCCCAGTTTTAGTGGTTAAAAGGAATGCTAAATATTTGGAGCACTTGCTTCTGGACCACTTGCTTTCCATGCATGGGGAAAGGATGAAGCTAAACCTGCCTAGCTCACATGTCTTCAGGTAGAGACAACATGGGAGATTGATTTGTTGTAGCAAGAGAACCTAAACCCTTCCCATATTTGAAAGGAAATGTTGTCTCAGAGCTTCTGAGTTCTGTGTTCTAATCTCTGCTCTGTGTCAGATTCAGTAGGGGATGTAAGTTACAGCTCTGAAATAACACCTAACAATGCCAGTGTAGGAGTGTCTAGGACATCTTTAGCTGGTACCAAAATAATATTGCCTATAATATGTTGCAATTTATGATACAGAAAGTGTCATAAATCAAGAGAGAAGATGCTGGTTAAAATAAATACTTTTGTCAGAAGAGGTCAGCTTGTACTATATTGGGTCTTTATCTGTGTCTGCCATGTAAGGCAATTTTTGGTTTGTTTTGCATTGTGTGGCTGTGAATTAGAAGACAGATTGAATGCAGATTTATGAAGGTTGTTTCTTTGTCTTTCACTGTCACAATCACTGATGTTTCCTCACTTAAACTGCTCTGAAGAGCAGTGAAATAGTCTTTTTCTAATGGCTAAGTTGCATTCACTTTTCCCTCATTCTCCTATTCAAATGCAATGGCTGAAATATTCCTGCTCAGATGCTGGAGATGCTAAAATTAGGAATATTTCAATCACTACAATAAATATATGAGGGTTTTGAGTGTTGAAGCAGGGAGCTAGAAAGAAACCCTTGCACAATTTTGGTTGTCTCTGGCCCTCCTGTCTTTCTTGTGATGTATTTATGCATCACTCAGCCTCATATTCTTCAGAGTCAGGTTGTAGGTATGAGCTTGGGATGTGCACCTCTCAGCGTCTCAGCATGTCTGGCCTTTAGAAAAGCACTAGTGATCTAAGGGTGGCTCAGAGCTTTGTCTGCATGGAAATCCAGTCTTCTTTACAATGGGTCTGAATCATAATGGAATCTTGGTGTTGGTTGGTTTTTTTTTTTTGTCTGAGGAAAGGTTCCTGTAATTCATGTAAAAATATATGAGGTTCAATGCAGAAATCAGCACCTTAAATGGCATTGATGCCAAACAAGGGTCACATTTGTTTACAGAGGAACAGCTCAGGTAAATAAAGGAGAAGGATTTCAATTTCATCGTTATTTGATAGGGGTTTTTTATTTCTTTGTCAACCAGCCTTCAAGGAAAAAAATAGAAGGAAAAGCTCTGTCTATCCTTGCACATGTATTCATAATCAGACCTAAATAATTTAGCAAGAGCTTAATCCTTTTCATTTTTAAATACATTACATTAATCCATTTATATGAGATCATTATTTCTAGCTCTTCTGGGAGGCAGAGCCTCAGTACCCAACATAGTCTTTTCAATTTTAAACAACCGCAGCAAAAGGTGACAAACTTCCATGAATAACAACAAATTTATTCCCATTCCAGTTTGCATGCTGGTCGCTTGTTACCTCAGCTCATAGATGATTGGTAGCAGTCTAAACTCTGAGCCAAGCTTGGTTGGAGTTTGCACAGCATGGTAGGGCTTGGAAGAGACCTCTGGGAATTATCTAGTACAACTCTTCTGCTAATCCAGGCTCACCCATAGCATCTTGCCCAGGATCATGTCCAGGCAGGTTTGGAATCTCTGCAGAGAAGGAGACTCCACAACCTCTCTGGGCAGCCTGGGCCCTCATAGGAAAGATCTTTTTCCTCATGTTCAGATGGAACCTCCTGGGTTCCAGTTTGTGCCCATTGCCCCTTGTTTTGTCACTGAGCACCACTGAAAAGAGCCTGACCCCATTCACTTGACCCTCTCTTGCTCAGCATTGAGAAGCTACCCTCTGGCTCTGCTCTTCTCCCGGCTAAGCAGCCCCAGGGCTCTCAGCTTTCCTCCTCCCAATTCCCTCAGCATCTTTTCACACTGCCAGCTCAGCTTCTGTTTCTCCTGCTCTTGGTGGCTTTTCCCTTCCCCCAGACTATTCAGAAAGCACCTAATTCCAATGCAGGAGCAGATCTATGTCCCACAGCTCTTGTTTCAGGCAATTCTTTGCAGATATCTAGTCCCAGATAATGTACAAGATGACATTTCTAAACATAAAGGGCCCATGACAGTAAATCCATCCAAAATCCTTTCCAAAGGCCAGGCTATCCATGAAGTCTCTTAGGAGGTGAGCCTGCCCTTTGCAGACATTCTGTGCTCTCACAATGTATACCTGAGCTGATGCATCCCTTTGTAACAGGGCACTAAGGATGCTCCAGCATTTACATACTGTTGCAAAAGCAATTAGACCAATTGGAATGGAAAATAGATCCCTAAGGGTGTAATTATCTACAGGGATAACATTTTTAGTTCAGGAAATCTCTAAGCCACAAGCCTTTTCAAGCTGGGAAAGCAGCTGAGAAGGGTGACCAGTGTGTGACCTCTGGGCAGGCCCTCACTTATGGCCATCACTCATGGCAGGACATCAGGCTAGCTGAACTCTGATGCTGAGCTGCTACCGCCACTTCTCCAAAGTGTGAGGACTGCAACATTTGAATGGATGCCACAGACACAAGCCAATAAATCTTTCCCTAACAAGGGGTTAGATCTGTTTTTTGTAGTCAGTGACAGCTTGGCTGAAGTCAATGAGCCACTGGGGACTCTCTATCTAAGGTGATTCCAGGTCTGACAGGGGGGAAGATACTTGTTGTGAGTGTGACTAGACTTGGAGGAGAGAGGTGAGTGTATAGTGGTGCTGATTTCTACAATCCTGAAAATAGAAACGAAGACATATTGAAAAGGAGTTCAATCTAATATTTAAACAACTAATATTTAACAATTCTAAAATTCCTAACATGAGGAAAAATACCTTTGCTGTGAGGGTGCCAGAGCATTGTCCCAGGCTGCCCAGAGAGGTTGTGGAGTCTCCTTCTCTGGAGAGATTCCAAATGTGGAAGTGATCCTGGGCAAGCTGCTCGATGTGACCCTGCTTTAGCAGGGGAGTTGGACCAGATGATTCCCAGAGGTCTCTTCCAACCCCTACCACACTGGGATTCTGTGGTAACAAAAGGGCAATAGCTGACTGATGCTCATACAGCTGAATAAAGCTGCTGGAAGGCTGCAGACTCTTCTTAGGAGCTTTAGAAAGAACAATGGATTCTGAAACATTTCTATTTTCTTTGTCTGTCACAGGAAGAGAAAAGGAAGTTTGGGAGGTGATAAAGTTTCTGGGATTTATCTTGTCTCTTCTAACAATGGGCAAAATGTGAAAGGAGACTGAGTGGGATATAGGAAAATGCTCACCTGTTCAGATCTGTCTCAGGATAAATGAATTAATTTGTACTTAGATTCACTGCATCAGCTCCATTTCTAGAGCTCCTTTCATCCAAAAGTGTATCCCTAAGTGCCATTCAGATTTCTAGCAAAGCCATACACTACAAAGTGCCATTTGTTTAACAGTACAAAGCCACTCTACCTCACTCTGCACGGCAGGAAGCAACTTGTGAATATTCATTGCTCACTTGTAGAGAACATCTCCACTGGACCAAAGGCTGCTGCTGGTGCACATGTTCCTTGCAGGGAAAGTTGGAGTTAAAGCAGCAGATAGTTCTGCCCACAGTCCCCAAAGCAGCAGCAAAGCCTGAGCTGAGGAGGAGAGTACAGGTGTTGCTGATGCAAAATTTAAGGAATGATTAGAGGATTCCCAAATGACTAGGAAAACAATTACCAAGCCCATCAGCCTGCATGCTTAAGGGCATTTAAATTGCCACCAAATAGCTCAGAGAAGATTTACATCTGTTACCTTACAGGGCTACTCCAGTCACATTTTCTTCTGCTTTCCACTGAAGCATCAGCTAAAGGACAAGCTGTCTGCCAAAATGCTCGAATAATTTATTGCACAGAGGCATTGGCTTACAGAATTCATTCCTTCTATTTACACAGAGAATGAATTCTCCTGGGCTTACAGTGTCTAAGCTCATTGGTCTTTCTCTGTGTGTACAAACCTGATAAACAAGTGAAAAAGGCACACAAGTCCAATCTGAAAGCCTCCCCAGTAGCTAGGTGTGCTGTGTGTGTTTTACTAGCTTTCTTTGCAGGTTGTTTCCAGGGCTGGTGTAGCTATAAGTGTTATAAAAAGACACCGGAGAGCTGCTTATCCATGAAACAAATGTCATGGCAGTAGTCATTCTAAAATAAAAAAATGGAGAAAAAAAAATCCCTGTTTTACCCACTTAACAATCACAGAATCATGAAAGTTGGAAAAGACCTCTAAGATCATCAAGTCCAACCATACCTATCACTACCATACCGCTAAACCATGGCCCTAAGCACCTCATCCAATGTAATGGCAACAGGGAAATTGAAGAACAAGAGGTAGACTCATGAATTAGAATGATCTATCCTCTTTCAGCATTTCCATTGCTGTTAGCATGACCACAGCTGGGGGTCCTGGAATAGACTGGAAAGGATGAAAATATTCTATTTAATTCCACCAAGGCAAAAACACATTTCCAAAGTTAACCTTCTGTTATTAATCTCTTTCATGAAAAAGAAATCCTACTTCTTTAAAGATTATTGTGAAGGATAATGTGTTTTATTACAATTCTAAGCTAATCCTACTTGGAAGTGTTGTATGAACAGTGGCATAAGAACATTTGTTTCGCTTGCAGGGTTTAGCTAGAGGAAAATGTTGCATTTGCTTGATGCTTTACAGCAAGAAACAGGTATTACACTAATATTTACATACTGGATTCCACTAATTGCTCTTGGTTGGTCCCATTTAACGTAGAGAGAATGTGGTGGAAGACAGGGAGGACTGATCCTGCTCACACTCCAGACCATTACAGTCTATCTCATGCTGTTTCAGTTCAACTGGGGTTCAAAAGGAGAAAGCCAAACTTGACTTTGAAGTCCAGGGACAGTGATCTCCACGGAAAAGGACTCTTGTTTTTGCAATTAAGTACAGCAATGGGTGCTGCTTCTTTAAAGGGTTGAAATAATGTTGATTCATTGTCATAAATAGAAACACATTCCAAAATATGCAATTAAGAACTGTGAACTAGCCTGTTTTTTTCAAAGATTATGTGAAGAGTAATGAGTTTTAGTGCAATTCTCTTCGCATGGTTTAAGTTAGAAGTACTGAGAGGGACTAAACTAGGTCTTCTCAGTATTATTTCATCACCTGTTCCCAACTGAAACTGGACAGGGCAGATGTCAGAGGCTAAGTTTACTTGCTATCTCCATCAGATTTGTTCAGTTCAGTTGGGTCCAATTTCTATTACTCTATTTTGCTGCAGTTCTGGTACTGCTGATGTACAATAACATTGAGTATACTCAGACATGAAAGGTTGAAGATAGGCAACTAAATTTAGGCAACACAGCTGTATGTACACTCTCTTTGGAAATGCTTTCTAAATTCATTTTACAGTGGATTATGTGTAAGGTCTGTCCACAGCATAGCTTTTAGTTCTCCTTTGGCACATCTGCACTGCACCTGAGGATAAACAAACCCTCTCCTGGGCTGCATCCTCAGTAGTGTGGCCAGGAGGTTGAACCCCTGGAATTCCTAATAACAGCTACAGGCTTTAGGGAAGTAAAGTATCACTTCCACTACCTTGCTGGGGCTTACTTTCCTCCCTTTACCTGTAAGAGATACTGCATTCAGACCTGCTCTATATCCTTGTGAGGGCTTGGATTTCTCTTTTCTCAAGCAGCTCATCTTGAGGACTGAGAAGTTATCCAGCAAAAAGGTGGGATGGCTTCTTATGCCAGATGCTTAGTGAGCAGATTGGCATAGGATGTCTTAGCACTTAAGGATATAAGAACTGGAGAGTGATGCAAAGCTACAGAGATTGCCAGTGGGATGCTAGGCTTATCCTGCTCTATCCATACCATGCAAATAAATGGTAAAATGAGGACAGTGGCAGGATAATTTCCCATTTGGTTGTAAACAGATTGGAACATCTTGAACCTTTTTTGTTTGCTCGTTTCAGCTATTCCCAGCAGATACATTTGTTCCTTATGACCTCTGCTGTGCTGAGTCAGCCAAATGAACTAAGGCAAAAGGAGTCACCTGATGAACTCCAAAACCTCTGCCTAGAGGCAGTGGGATATCCACATACACTTATGGGCTTGTGTATTTGTGCCTTTAGCAGCCACTCTGCATAAGATCAGAAAGAGAATTCATATCTTCATAGAATGGCCAGGTTGGAAGGGACCTTAAAGATCATCTAGTTCCACCCCACCCCCGCCATGGGCAGGGATGCCAATCACTAGACCAGGTTGCCCAGGGCCACATCCAGCCTGGCCTTGAACACTGCCAGGGACGGGGCATCCACAACCTCTTTGGGCAACCTGTTCCAGTGCCTAACCTCTCTCTGGGTAAAGAACTTCCTTCTAATCTCCAATCTAAATTTCCCCTCCTTCAGTTTATAGCCATTCCCCCTTCTCCTATTACAGTCAGACCATCTAAAAAGTTTCTCCCCTTCTATCTTATAATCCCCCTTTAGGTACTGGAGAACTGTGCTGTTGTTCTCTTCATCCCTCTGAATGCCAGAAGCAGAGCTCTGGGTGATTACATCAGGAACACTGAGAGGCACCAGTTTTTCTGAGCATGGCTGGCTTTGTGTGACTGCATCAGAGCTGGAAGGTATAGTGTATCTTGCATCTTCTATGGTTCTGTCTCTTGACCTGACATTTGGAGAGGCTCTGGGAAGTCAGAATAGTCTCAGCTACCTTCCAAACTCCTGTGAAAATGTCACTGCTGGTTTGTTTGCTTTCCAAGTCTGGGAAGAAGCCACAAGCTGTATGACATAAGGTCTGAAAAACATGCTGACAAAGAGACAGGGTAAAGAATTTGGGACTGCTTGTATCCAAAATATGGTATTCCTCAAGGTCTAGCCAGTCTGCTGTAGTGGAGTTTATCTCTTTCTCCCCAGAAATACTTTTGTTCTAAACAACAAGTTTTTTCCTCAGGGCAGGGACAATGTAGCCATTGATTAGTACTGCATGGTCCTGAAGGGAATGGGTTTGCAGGCTGCAAACACAATCAGACCTGCTGAGCTAGATAAGAACTGCTATCACAGGACTATAACCCAGCTACTTGCCTAAGAAAGGAAGAATCTTGTGATTAAAGCCTCAGACAGGAGCTCTAATTAGAAACTGAAGAAACAGAGCCCATCAAATAATTGGAAGAGGTTCTGCTAGAGAGCCTAGGAGGGAGCCAGAGCTGTGTTTTGCCTGCTATCTGCTCAGTATTGTTAAGAATAAACTGCTTCCACCCCATATATTTTCACTTCCCTTCAACTTAGAAGAGGGTCAATGTTTTTCTCTCCTCCTCTCACTCTGTTTTAGATACTTACTTCACCATGTAAAAAGTTAGGAGCCTCCTCTGGCTGTTGGGAAGATAATAGGTGTTAGCAGATGTGACAATTGCCTTTTATCACTATGAGGTCCTGAACTTGCTGGAAGAATAGCAGGAGTTCTGGAAAGGATTGGGGATCCAATTTACCTTGCAGGGTCCCTGGAGTGAAGCCTGCTGAACACATTTCCAGTAGCTGACTTTTCAGCCTGTGCAGTGGCATCTGTATGGCTGTGGTTAAGCTTTGCCAGGAGAGCAGCTACAGAAACAAGAGTTTCTTTAGATGTTCAGGTGGTTATCACCTGGTTATCAAAAATGAAACATTTTCTTGGGTTTAGAGGATATAAGATGTCTTGATGCCTAAGCAGCACTAAAAACTTGACATGTTTTCTATTGTAGCCATTTGATTTCAAGTTTTCAGGTCACATTGAGTATGAAGATGATGTTTTTAATCTTGTCGCAGGTCAGGATCTGAATACATTAACCCAGGTGTGGTGTTGAAGAGAGCTTTGTGTTCAGGTTCAGGGCTTTTTAAAGACAGGCTTGTCAGGTTCTGATGGCTGAAACAGAAGTGGTGTGTTTGGGATACTGTTTTGTGCTTATTCAGGGAGTGGGAAAGGAACCGGGGAAATTTTGCCAGAGTATTTCGTGTTCAGAGTTAAATCATGGCATAGAGAAAGCACAGAATGTGATTGTGATTGAGCAACAAGAAAAGATGAAAATAGGAGATATATTTACCTAAACATTTCAGAGCTCTTTATTTCTCTTGAACATGAAAGGAATGCAGTTATTACTGACCTGGAATCAGGGACAGCCTTTTCCTCTTTTGATCAAAATCACTAAATGGCTAAAGGAACCTCCCTGGATAATTCTCCTGGAAGTTTTGGCACAAGTCCCACTGTTTGCTGAGTAAAAGACTTTGGGAACTTAAAAGCTAAATAACCAATGCTTGGGAAAGGGATTAAAGGAATAACAGCTTGAGGTAACCTGGGCCTGGGAGGATGGGAGGGCTAGTGAAGGACTAATGGATTTGAAAGGAAGAAAATATGAAAGCAAAGGATATAATGATTTGATTAGAGTAAAGGAGGACTGTAGTCTGACTAAGAATTTCATATGTGATATATAGATATATTTGGGGTGCATTAAGATGAGTGTGGCCAGCAGGTCAAGGGAGGTTCTCCTCCCTATCTCTCTCTGCCCCAGTGATGCCACATCTGGAGTCCTGTGTCCAGTTTGGAGCTCCCCAGTTCAAGAGAGACAAGGAACTACTGGAGAGAGTCCAGCACAGGTTCCAAAGATGCTAAGAGCACTGGAGCATCTCAGGGAGGAGGAAAGGCTGAGAGTCCTACGGCCACTTAGCTGGTAGAAGAGCAGAGTCAGAGGGGACCTGCTCAGTGCTTATGAATATCTAAAGGGTAGGGGGCAAGAGGATGGAGCCAGACACTTCAGTGGCACCCAGTGACAGGGCAAGGGACAATGGCCACAAAGTAGAGCCCAGGAGGTTCCATGTGAACATGAGGAAAAAGATCTTTGCTGTGAGAGTGGCAGAGCCCTGGCCCAGGCAGCCCAGAGAGGTTGCGGAGTCTCCTTCTCTGCAGAGATTCCAAACCTACCTGGATGTGATGCTGGGCAAGCTGCTGTGGGTGACCCTGCTATAGCAGAGGGGTTGGACTAGATGATCCCCAGAGGTTCCTTCCAACCCCTACCACACTGGGATTCTAGGATTCTGGGGTGTAAGAGAATTTTAGTCTGAGAAGGGACAAAGAAAATAATTAGGAAGCATCCTTCCAGGGTAAAATACACACATGGATAAAGTGCTTGAGCATAATTCAGTTGAGCTGAGTACTCACAAGTAATTCATTCCTACCTGTAGCTTTAAAAGGCTTATTCCAGGTTCATATCATACATGCATGCCTGGCCCTCTGCCCTGTGCATGCCTGACCCAAGTTATCCTTCCGTCCTTTCAGCTAAGCCCAAGTATCTATGGAAAAATGCCAAGGCAGGAATTCGTTGCCCCTGCTCTGACTTTTTGGTCCTAAGCATCCCTTTCCCTGCCTCTCCAGAGCCAAGGGCTGGGAATGGTGCAGCTTCTTTCGCCCTCTGGTGGCCACGTGCAGAGCTGCTGCTGCTGCAGAAGTGTGCAGCAGGTACTTGGCAGCCCAGCTCTCTTGGAAACACCTTCTCCTCCTCTCCTCAGCCGTTTTGCCATGTGTTTGGTTTGGACTTGTCTCTGCTTATTATTATTATTATTATTATTCCCCCAAACGAATGACCCCAAATAAAAGAAGAGATACCCTCTCTGAAGCTACTCCCATGACCTATGGAAGGTAGCAAACAACTCCCTTTTCTCTTTCACTAATTCAATGGAAAGTGTTACTGACATTTTCACTGTAACAAAAAAGTCAGCAGCAAGGTCAAGCCAGAACATGGGAGGGGCAGGAGGTATGGGCATGCTGCTGCTTTCACTGCTCATCAGCTCCTTCCTTTGGAGGCCAGCCCCCAGGGTATTCACCCTGTCTTAAGGTAAAGTGAAGATATCACTGACCAGAGGTTAACCAACAACCATTTACCAAGCTAACTGGCTTCCGACAACAGTCTGAAGAGATGAAGAACCTCGGAGGAGGCACATCCCACACTCACAGTCCCCAGATCCTTATGTTAAGCCCCAAATCCCTGAGCCACAGAGGCAGCTCCTTCTCAATCCTGTGTCTGTTCTGCAACACTCAGGCACTTCTCAGTCACAGCAAAACAGTGCAGGAGGTCAAACAAAGGTTATCTCTGCAGTAAGAAGGTCCATAAGTGATGGTAGCAGCCTCAGGTGGTGGTAGATACTTCAAACAGATTTGAACTAGACATCTTAGAGTCTCATGAGTAATAGGAAAGAATGAACACTCCTAAGTTGTTTAAATATGAGCCCTTTTTATCATCTCCCATTATAAGATGATATTCCTGACCTTCACCTTGCAGTGTTCCAAACTCACAACTTTGCTTTGAGAAGTATTTCAGACTACTGTTAAATCCTCCAAAATGTTTCTCCTTGCCTGTCTCTGTAGTGCTCTGCAATCAGAACTGCTCTTACAGTTATTTCAGACGGATCCAAACATGAAAGCACTAGTAAAGAACATCAAATGGGATCTACTCTCTCATTAGAGAAGCATTGCAAAGGTTATATTCACATTATTTACTGTATTTAAATACAATTCCTTCTATTTCCAGAGAATAACTTGGGTAGGAGGGCAAAGAACAGACATACTTCAGAGAAAATTACCATGTAGCAAGAAGGGCTAGGTGTCAAAAAAAAAAGGTAATTGATGTTAAGAGAAGGTTGAAAAGAAACACAGTTATTATAAGGTTAAGAATTGAATAATACATCATGAAGCATTTTGTAAAAGTAATCTAATATCAGAGACTGAGTAACATGAAAAGTTCTTTAAGGCAAATAAATGACAAATTGTAAAGAGGGGGTAGAAATTCTAGTGGATAGAATGAAGTTACAGTGGAAACTTCATCTTCCTTCAGCATTTAGGGTATTTGAAATAGGCTGAGATTTGTCACACTGTCCAAAGCCTGCACAAGAACTGGAAAATGTGAAAGAAAGACACCTGCCTTCCAGATAGGTTTAATGAACCATAAGTTGAGGTGGAGAAAGATTTAGGTCCTCTGGAAACCTGAAAATCCAAGAGCTTTGTGGCATCTTCATGTGCACATAGACATAAAGCTTGTGTAAGGATATCAAGAGTATCTGTGTTTGTTACCTGTCTAATAGACTGCACATAAAAGGAGGATTTTGATGCTCTTTGATGCTGGGAAGCAAACAGAAAATGTAGTAAAAAGCCATGGAGCCAGGAAGAGAAAGGGGAGGAATCTCCCCCAGTGGGGAAGTAAGAGAACTTCTCACTGTTCTTGCTTTGCAAGAGGCAGCAAAGAAATTGTTTCTTGTTGTTTCTTTCCTTCTATGATCAGGTTCCTGGTCTTTGCAAACAAACAAGTCTGCAGCAGTGAAATATGCGGTGCTAAATAGGTGGCTTTTACATAGGAAAAAGGCCAGAAAATCTGACTTTTTTTACTGTTTTGTCTACCAAACACTAATGGTATTTTTCTCAGTGTGAAACAGAATTCATGTAGTTTCTTTTTTTTTTTTAGTACAACTGTCATGTCAAAAACTTCTGCCTTGGGAAGAAATATTCACCACTGAGATTATTTGAGGCTTTGGTGTTTATAAAACCTGAAGGAGTAGTTCCTCCAGAAAAAAAAAAAAAAAAAAAGAACGAAAGAATATTTCCCAACTGCCAAAATCTCCCAGCCTGAGGGCAGCTGGAAATCTGTACCTCAGATAGGAATGGTGCCCTCATCCAAACGTGAAGACCGGGCATGGCTGTATAGCTCTTTCTACATGTGTGGTGCAATTGCAGAGGCAAAGAGAAAGCAGGAGAGGAGCTACAGGCTTCTCAACAGCCTTGATGCCTTACAGTTATGAACCCTAGGAGCAGACAAAATGATGATAGAGTGCTTTGGGTTGGAAGGGACCTGTAAAGGTCATCTAGTACAACCTCCCTGTAGTCAGAGGGGCATCTGCAACTAGGGCAGCTTGCTCAGAGCCCCAAACAACCTGACCTGGGATGGCTCCAGGGGTAGGATATCTACCCCCTCTCTGGACAACTTGGGACAGTGTCTCACCACTCTCAGTGTGAAAAATGTCTTCCATCTAGTCTAAATCTCCCTTTTTTAGTTTAAAACCATCACTTCTTGTCCTGTTTTTCTGTTTGCCCCTTCGTGTATGTGTGCTCATACAAAAGCAAGCAAGGAAGATAAAGAGGAATACAAGAGAAACAGCAAAGACTCTGACTCCACCTCTTCCATTAAAACAAACTCATCACTTTTTATTGACCAGCTTGCAGAAGAAAAATCACTGTTCCTCTTGGAGAAACACCATTTGATAACTTAAAACAACATACTTGGAAATAGCTGTGAAACATTAAGGACAGCCTGAAAAAGCAAGCTTTGTGGTCAGCATCCTGTCAGAGTTATCTGATCCAATGGTCAAATAAGTTTAAAATAATGGCCTTTGGAACTATTTGATTTGATTTACAGTAATTTCCTTCTCTTTTCAACTCTATAAAAACCAACATGACATTGATCTAGTTGAACATCCCACGGCTCATAACAGTTCCAGGCATTCTATGGAATGCTTCCAATCTATTATATATGCTCTTCTTTTGACAAATCATTACATCCATGAGTAATTTTATGTACATGAGTTATTCCAGAGGTTTGCTGGGACTATTTGCATCTCTTCCTTTAATCATTTGCAGAGTGTGTACATTAAAGGCACACAGGTAACTTCACCTGTCACAGGCTACTGAAGTCTGAAACCAGCATCAAATCAACAGGCTGGTGGTAGCAAGGTGCTTCAAAGCCACCTATATAGTCTTCAGAAAGTCAAACCCACCCTACAGCTTACAGGGTGAAGGGTCTAGAGTATAAGTCTTGTGAGGAGCAGCTGAGGGAGCTGGGGTTGGTTTGTCTAGAGAAAAGAAGGCTCAAGGGAGACCTTCTCACTCTCTGCAACTCCCTGAAAAGAGCTTGGAGAGAGGTGGAGGTTGATCTATTCTCCCAAGTAATGAACAATAGGACAAGAGGAAATGGCTTCAAGTTGCACTGAGGGAGGTTTAGGTTGGACTTTTTTCCCCCAAAAGGGTTGTCAAACCCTGGAAGAGGCTGCCCAGGGCAGTAGTGGAGTCCCCATCTGTGAAGGGCTTGAAAAGACCTGGAGATGAGGGACATGGTTTTGTGGTGACCTGGCAGTGCTTCGTTAACAATTGGACTAGATGATCTTAGAGGTCTTTTCCAACTAAATGCTTCTATGAGTTGCTTAGAAAGAGAAGAGGGAGGCTTCTTTGGCAGTGCACTTGGCTGTGAGAGATGGTTCCCCAAGTCAGTGTCACAAATTGTCTGGGTGGTAGATAGCTGATGCTGAACTATGACAGCAGCTGGGAGTGATGGAGATGGGAGCTCTTAGCACCATTGAAAGATAATTAGGGGAACTGGCAGGGCTGGAAGGAAGAAAGCTGAAAACTATAGTGAGTGTGAAAAAGATGAAAACCTGTTGTTGGGAGGAATATGAGGCCTTTTATATCCTGTAAGAAGGAGGGAATTCAAAGCTCTTTCATAAAGGTAGGATCTTAGTGTCAGAAGGTGGAGAATAACCTGAGGGATGACAATTTGCCAAACTTGAGTATGCTGCCTTGTCGAGAGCTTGCGGTGTGTAAATGAGGAGCTTTTGACTTGGGAGCAGTATAGAGACAAAAATATCATGTAGTACTAATGAAAAAACAAGGCAATGTACCTTAGAGTGATTCAGTCAACTTCTTCTGGACACCTTATGGCCTAAATGCCTGTCACTGCTGAAGTTTGTATTAAGCACACTCTCCTTTGGACCCTAATTCCTTTTACACTAATGTGCACAACCTCAAGTGGATAGGAATCCTCATGCAGATGGGAGTATCAAAGGCTGAATGAAAACTCAAGAACAGACCAAAGGATCCTTCTAAGCCAGTACTCTGCATCTGATGGGTGAAGATAGGGCCAGGGTTGCAGGCAGGCACAGGAGAGCCTAGAGAAAACTAGTTGCTATTGCAGTCTTAAATCAAGTTGCTTTCAAGCCTAGATTAAAGAGGAAAATTTTTATAACTATGGCCAGGCTTTCCTTCTACAGAAGTGCCTTTTCTTGACTCACAGAAAGAAAGTAGTTAAAGGACTTCACTTACACTTCACAAGGCCAGGTTTTCCTTACCTGGGCATTCATCATCTGCCTGATCATTACAATGACTCTTGTTTGTACTTTGCTTCTTGAGGGAGTGGGATGTTAGGTAGAGTATTCCTTAGGTGTTTATGTCCTACTCATTTCATTGAGAGTTGGGCAAGTCATTAGAAGGCATACACCTGAAAACCTTAGATAAGGTAAGCCTTTGTCTCTCTGCAAACAGATGCACTGCTGCTGATAGCATTGCCATTGAGGGAAGCTACAGTGTGGATGGGTTTGTACAGAAGTGAGGAATTGGACCTTAGAAAAGACAAGTTTTGTTGTTTTCTCCAATGCCCTACCAAGTACTCCATGACTTAGTGAAGTTAGTCAAGCTCCTCAGGTGCCAGTTCTTATCTGGTCATTGCCAGTTACCAATATCTGTCTCTTTTCAAGACACAATAAGGGTCATGTTTTCAAGATGTTTACAGAAATATAGCATCAAGATGATTACAAATTAATAGAGAGGTGAAAAAGAGATGCAGAAAGCACTGTGTTTTATGCCCTTCCCATTGATTCCTATACAGCATGTTTAAACATTCTTCTTCTCTAGGTGGGGAAACAAAATACTTGCTTAGGGTAATGTACAATAAAGATCCATTTTCATGTCAATCTAAATGCCTTTGTCTCTTTCAGTAATACAAATCCCTCTGTACTATATTCTAGTATTCCACAAGTCCAGACTGAAAACAAATCTCATGGGAATTCTCTTATTTGTCAGTTATTTCTAGCCCTAGAGAGCATGGAGAAGTGCATTTTAAGGGAGAATTTGTTTTTTGGGGGGGTGATTATATGCCTAAGTCTGCCAAAACAGACTGTAATCCCCCAGGAAGCCTGGGAGACTTTGAATGTTATTACTGAAGGGAGCCTAGAGTTCAAATGATTTCTTTGCCTCTTCTGTGTTATTTTCTGACAGTGACACTGGAAAGCATCACCTGATTTCCTCAATAAAATTAACTTAGCATGCAGAATTCCAGATGTGGAATCAATGAAGGTGCTCAGAGGTAATTTACTGGTGATGATGAGTGACAGATGAGAAATCAGCTCCCTCTTCTAAAGCTGGAAGAGCTCAATAAGGCCATTGAATGGTAGGTGTTCACTAATTTCAGAAATGCCAGTAACTGTGAATTAAAGGATGAGTTTGTTTTGGGGAAAATATGCTTTTCTAAACAGTCAGCACTAAGAAAAATAGTCTTTTTAAAAAGTAATGTAAATAGTAGGTATAAAATATGCAACACATGAGCTTTTTTTGGGAAAAAAAGGGTGTCAGTGTTTCTTTTTCAAAGCATATCTTGTCTGTATGATGGCTGCTGGGTAAGCTGTGGGCCTGGTAGCCCATTCCCAGCAAGGGGAAGATGGGTCAGTATGGATTGGATTCTATCATGGGCAAACCAGAATCAGCTTGAAGAACTTCTGCTGTATCTTCTTGCTAACTAGCACAAACTCTCATCACTGAATTCAGTGTTCAGAAAGGAGAACATCTGCACAACAAACAAACAAACCTTCAGGAGAATAACTGGTCCCCACCTTCCCCAGGCTCAGTTTAAGTCAGACACTTCTACCACTTCCTAGGCTCAGCTCTCCTCAGTTTTTTCCAAGCCCACCCCAACTCCTTTGGGGAGGCTGAGATCAGGGCAGAACCCTTCCTATCTGCATTCCCTCAGGAGTGTCCTTGCCCCAGCATGGGACACATACTGGTGAGGTTTTGGAGCTCAAGAAGTTGCTTACTCCAGCACTGGAACCATCTAGAATTGGTTGTGACTGCCTGGGGCAGTTCATGCCCTTCTCCCACAGCAGGTACTGCTGCAGCTCCTGCTACTTAAACCAGTTCAAGGCCAAGACACTCTTCTAAGCTTTAACAGGAACTGACAACATTTGGGTAGTTTGTGTTTATATTTTTTTTCTCAGCCATCTGGTAAAATTTCAGGAAATTTAATGAGGAAATGAAGTCCCTGCTACTAAATGTCATAAGGTAGCCAAATAAAAACTTCTAAAAGGGATAATTCTGTGTCCTAAAAGCTGACTCTGCCATACCTGAGACAGAGTCAGTGGCTCTGAAGTGGTGTGAGAGCTCTTCACACAATGGGTATACACAGAAGCAAAACAATTCAGTGACATTCTAGAAGAAAGGCCTGGAAGAAAGATGGAGAGAGACACTTTGTCAAGGCCTGTTGTGACAGGACAAGGGGTGATGGTTTGAAAGTGAAAGAGGGAGATTTAGACTACATAGAAGGAAGACATTTTTCACAGTGAAGGTGGTGAGGTATGTAGGAACAAAGCTGATTTTGACAGGTAACTTTAGGGTAAAGTTTGCACCATGTACAAGTCCAACAATTCTCTGCATCTGTGAATAGAAGAGTTTGGGGTTTCCCCCCCCCCCAGTTAAGACATAATTATTATTGTGCTTGGCTGAACAATTGCAGCTTTTGTATTTTGAGGACTGAGGTTTCTTTTTGGTTGGTTTTTGTTTGTTTGTTTGGTTGGTTTTGTTCTACTAGGGAAAATAATGTTACCTAACTCATTTAGAGTTCAGCCTGTTGATTACTCATAAAGAGCTTGGAGATGTTGAGGTAAAGGTCAGTACATGTGAGGCAACAGCTTGCTGAAATGGCTATTTTAAAAGCCTGAGGTTAAACTTATATAACTAGCATTTTTCTTCTGTGAAATGACAAGCATATATCTGTTATTAATGAGAAACACAATCTTTCTGTTCTTGAATTTTATCTACTGAATGCTTAAGGCTTCCCCCCTCTTTGTCTCCCCTGAAGTTGTTATCTGACTTTTAGAGTTATGCAAAGATTTTGTCTTCATTTTGTGACATGTGACAATGACTAAACATCCTTACTTGAGTTCCAGACCACTAAGAGTAGTGCTTTCAGGAATATTCTTCAGTGAAGTCCTTTGATCTGTCAAACGTTCCTTCTCTCATTACCTGTAGGAAACCCTCTGAGAGCCCTGAGTTTTTCTCCATGATGCCTGCAGCGACATTTTGGGGATGAAACTTGTTCTGAAGGGAATTCCTGTATTCACCCAAAATCTTTCGGAAGACAATTTGCCCTCAGTGCTGTGCAGGCAGCTGAGACACAGGACTCAGGTGTAAGCCAGCCCCATTGTGGCTTAGCAGATGACAACAGATGCAAAAGAGATTGTTGGAGGCTTACCTCTCAGTAAGCAGAGATTTAGGCTGAGGCATTTGACCCTTCATCTGCAAGGGGTTCAAAGCTTTCTGCTCAGCTGGACTCATGAAAACCTGGTGAAACCTCCCCAAGTCTGCAGCCTGGGTGACCTCAGAGCAGCTGTTGGTGATTGTAGGCTAACGAGCAAGCTGGATGCCATCTTAGGTGACTCCAACCATGAGGGAATCAACGTGCTAAAATGGAGGCTGACAGGAATAGTTGAGAAATACTGACAAATACAGTTTGATAGCAGTATTAGAGGGCAAAGAAAAGCTTATAGTAGCATTATGGCTTTCTTCAGTTTTTGTGTGGGCAGAAAATGGAAGCACAGAAATGTCCTCAAGAAACACCTTCAGGTCAGTAGTGAGAAGATCATTCACACATTGATGTCCTGAAAGAGCAGAAATGCAAGTAAGCCCTGAGAATGCCACTTTAGGAGCAGGTAACACTAGCTTTTCATGCATATGCATAACTGAAGATGACTTTCTAGGGCCTCACAATGAGTGGAGCAGCAGGCACAGAGACCATGTCCATTAGGCCATAATAAATGTGACTTGAGGCCTGTGATCTGCTCTGGGTGATCCTGCTTTAGCAGGAGGGATGGAGGAGCTGATCTCCAGAGGTCCCTTCCAACGCCCACCATTTTGTGAGCAGCTCTAACATCCCAAGAGGCAGCCAGGCCTTTACAGGCTTCCTTGGGGCATGGCTGTAGCCCTAGGAATAGTCTCTGTGTGCTTTGCTGCTGGTGGCTGCATGCCTCATGCTTCTTCACAGGTGGGTTAGCTGAACCTGACCATCTCCCTTACTCACTGCAAGTGCTTCAAGCACTTTCCTGGGCACAGAACCATTAAGCAAGAAGCTTTTCCATGAGCTTTATCCCAAGACCCTCTGAGAGCCTAATGAACATTAATATTTCACTGCTGTTTTCCTCTCTTTTTCTTTCATCATGGCTAGGCTTCACGAACGAAGATCCAGGGAGGGTTCCATCCATGCTTTTCATTAGCGCTTTTTACAAGCACACTGATGACTGAAAAGGCCAATGCGGGACAGACAAGAGCAGTTGCAAAAGGCACAGCAGAAGGACTCCCCAGGAGGTATAGCCTGCAAGACACGATTTTTTCTATGCTGTCTTTTCTCCTCAAGAGTCATCCTGCGTGCCCTTTCAAAAACATCCGCGTCATTAAAAATAGTGTGTCTCCAGACCTCCCGATTGGAGGCTAGAGTAGACCAGTTAAGGTGATCAATGTGACCAAGGCTGAGATATTGTTTCAGGGAGTTCTTGTATCTCCTTTTTGGGGCTCCTCTCTTGCGACAGCCATTGGCAAGTTCACCATACAGTATGATTTTAGGGAGGCGGAAGTTCTTCATCCTGGAGACGTGCCCTGCCCAACGCAGCTGCGTTCTCAGCAGCATGGCCTCAATGCTTGAAATTGCTGCACGTTCTAGGACAGAGGTATTAGTTACATAATCTGTCCAGTGGATGTTTAGGATTGTACGGAGACAGCGCTGATGGAAGCGCTCCAAGAGACGTAGGTGGTGGCGATAGATGACCCATGATTCGGAACCATATAAAAGAGTAGATAGCACAATGGCTCTATAAACACTGATCTTTGTACTTATCTTCAAGTGTTTATTTCGCCAGACTCTTTTATAGAGTTTTCCGAAAGCACTATATGCCTTTGCCAACCTATTGTCTATCTCTCCGTCAATCTTACCGTCTGAGGAGATGAGGCTGCCCAGGTAGTTAAACTGTTGGACTGATCTAAGCTCTGAAACGCCAATGGTGATATGAGGGTGACGAAAGACTTCCTGAGGTGCGGGTTGGTATAAAACTTCCGTTTTCTTTAAACTAACTTCCAGCCCAAAAAGCTCAGCAGCAGCTGCAAAGCAGGACGTTAAACGCTGCAGAGCTACTTCTGTATGGGCAACAAGGGCAGCGTCATCAGCATAAAGCAGCTCCCGGACAAGATGGTTTATAGTCTTAGTATGGGCCTTCAAACGCCTTAGGTTAAATAGGCTTCCATCAGTACGATATCTAATGTAGATACCGTCCTGATCATCAAATTCTGTCATGGCCCTTTGGAGCATCATGCTGAAAAACAGTGTGAATAGAGTTGGTGCAAGAACGCAGCCTTGTTTCACGTCATTAGTTATTAGAAAGGGCTCAGAAAGTGCATCGCCGTCTTTTTCTTTAATATGGTGGAAATGTGATCCCAGGTCACATACGGAACAGAAGTTCAGAATGTTCCAGATGAAAATATAAGAGCCAAGGAGGCCAGGATTTGGGTTTTCAAGCTCTGTCACAGACTAACTCACAGTCTGAAAATCACTTGGGGTCTTCTGTGGCCCCTGGTGCGATAACTGTGCCAACAGCAGAGGGAGCATTAAACTCATTGCCCACGGTAAAGTTGCTGTCTGGGCTAAGTATTCTGGCAATAAGGGACATGAGAGAAGTTCCTGTCTGCTGCTTCTAACTCAAAGAGGAGTACCCCTAAGTCCCTTGGATTTCTGTAACATTTCCTTTCTGTTTCTGTAGAAGAGAAGGCTCCTGAGAGACCTTTTTGCAGCCTTCCAGTACTTAAAGGGGTCTCCAAGAAAGGTGAGACCAAACTTTTCATTAGGGCTTGTTGGGACATGACAAGGGGTGATGCTTTTAAACTACAAGAGGAGAGATTTAGACTAGATAGAAGGAACAGGGTTTTTTTGGTGGTTTGTTTTTTTTTTTATACTGAGGGTGATGAGACACTGACACAAGTTGCTTAGGTAGCAGAAAAGGTAGAGAGAGGTTCCCATCTCTGGAACCATTCCAGGTGAGGTTGTTTGGAGCTCTGAGTAACCTAATCTAGTTGCAGCTGTCCCTACTGAGTGCAGGGAGGTTAACCCATTCTATTATTCTCTCTGTCTCTCTCTCTCTTTGCATTTAATGCAAGTTTAGTTCATGTTCCTGGTTAACCCATTCTATTATTCGCTCTCTCTCTCTCTTTGCATTTAATGCAAGCTTAGTTCATGTTCCTGCAGTTTTTGGCTCTCCTCTCCCTGTATTTTCAGCCTGCACGTTTTTCCTAGCCAGTGTGACCTGTGCCTTTGGGCAGCTTTGCTGCCAGCTGATAGTAACCCCCTCTTGTTTGGGTGTGAACTGAGTGCCTTTAGCTTTTGCATGTTTGTCTCACACAGGCACAGTCTGAAAATCACTTGGGGTCTCCTGAGGCCCCTGGTGCGATAACTGTGCTGACAGCAGAGGGAGCATTAAACTCATTGCCCACCGTAAAGTGTGGGGAGTGATACCTATGTTCCTATAATCCTTGTATGGGTAGGATGAGCTCATTAGCCTTCTGGCAGTCATCCTAGGAGAAGAACAACTCTGATTCCAAACCCGGGCAGATGGAGCTCATTTAGCCCTGTAAGGCCTTCCATCTAAGAGGTTAAACCTCCATCCTAAGGACTTGGCTGCCAGCGTCCAAGCTTGCTAGGCCCTGGCAGATGAACCTTAGGACTAAAGGGTGCGTCCAGCTCTGCGCATGCTGTGTCTCACATAAAAAAAATCCCTTGCGCAGGCTCGAGGGTGCTATCTGCTATCCTCTTTTTATCAGCGCGCTTGGAAAAGGTGCTGATGAGGAGTGTGGGTGGAGCCCTCCCTGGATCTTCGTTCGTGAAGCCTAGCCATACATACATGTTTGTCTCACAAGTTCATAGTGCTTCCAAAATCTGGGTGACATGAATTTTTCCTAGTGCTGGGGAGAACTGACTGCTAAATTACATATCTTATTCCAAAGTCCAAGTAGGCTAGAAAAATGCAGTAAATGCAGTTGTAAGGCTGTCCTTAGCAAATCAAAGTATTTTTAGTGCAGTTGTTGCTTTCTGAAGTTTCTGAATTAATTTTGTTGAAACACTTAGCCCGAAGGAGGTACTTGACAGGAGATGTGTAATCCAAAAGTGCTACAGGGTTGGGCTTTTTTTGGGGGGGGGGCCTGTGAAATTCTAAACTGTCAATGAGAAAGTATTTTTAGTTTTTTTCTTTATTTTTGCCTAAAGTGACTGCTGTAATCAAGTAATCTTGATTGTGCATGGTATAATTAACACCTCCTGAACACTGGCATGGAGCCTTTCTGAAAAGGCAAATAGAAATGAATAATTTTTTCTTGTTAGAGTCTTTGTAATAGCCAATGTAGCAACAAAGTCCTTGGTTTTCTTCTGTATTCCTGTCTGTTTGGGTTTTCTCTGTTGGATTATGGAAGATAGTGATGGAAAAAAACACCTTCATTAGTTGTTAGGTAACTTATTACCCTCAGCACAAGACTATTTACTGTTCTTTATGATGTAAAGTAGCTTCTAGATCCTGGTTAGGAGAGTCAGTCCATGGTTATTTTGTTTCCATGGTATGTATGCGTCTTCAGGCACAGTCTGAAAATCACTTGGGGTCTCCTGTTGCCCCTGGTGCGATAACTGTGCTGACAGCAGAGGGAGCATTAAACTCATTGCCCATGGTAAAGTGTGGGGAGTGATACCCATGTTTCTAGAATCCTTGTATGGGTAGGATGTGCTCATTAGCCTTCTGGCAGTCATCCTAGGAGAAGAACAACTCTGATTCCAAACCCTGGCAGATGGAGCTTGTTTAGCCCTGTAGGCCTTCCATCTAAGAGAAGGACACTCGAATAAAACCTCCGTCCTAAGGACTTGGCTGCCAGTGTCCAAGCTTGCTAGGCCCTGGCAGATGAACCTTAGGACTAAAGGGTGGGTCTAGCTCTGTGCATGCTGTGTCTCACCTAAAAAAAATTCCTTGCGCGGGCTCGAGGGTGCTATCTGCTATCCTCTTTTTATCAGCGTGCTTGTAAAAGGCGCTGATGAGGAGGGTGGATGGAGCCCTCCCTAGATCTTCGTTTGCGAAGCCTAGCCATACAGATGTGTCTAATAGCTATGTTTTCTGCTAGTCTTTTCCCACCTATGGACCTAAATCAAGTTTAAATTTAAGGTTTTCTCTTCTTATTCTTGCTAAGTTGTTTTGACTAATTCAAATATTCTTTGTCCTATGCAAATGATTTGCAGTTTGAGATAAATTGTCAGTAGCTTGTATTTATTTGTTCTTGAGACAAAGTCTTGCCACAAACTCTTAGTGGTAGCAACTGAGCGACCAGTCAACCCCATTGAGTCTTAGAATGGATATGACTACTTGACGGAAGATGATGAGTTTTGGTTTTTTTTTAGTTACTCTAAACAAGGATGTATTCCAGAAAGTTCTCAATAAGGTGTTTACTTTCCTCTTGTGTACTGTAACTTCCAAAGTCTTGAGCTGGAATTCTGCTTAATCCTTCAGCCTTCTGTTCCTGTAAAGCCTGCATTTGGGTTTTGGGGTTCCAGTTTTAGTCACAAGTTTTCAAACTTGCTGATTTGCTGTGTGCTTCCCCATCTCTCCCTGCCCCCACCCCTACTTTCTGTCCTGTGTTGCCAGTCCAATCAATACTCCCTGGTGTGTTTTGGGTTCATTCAAAGACATCACTCTTCTTTCCCAGGATCTGGGGAGAGTTTTTTCTGTAACAGCTTCTTCCTTCCCACCCCCACTCTCTTTTCTTTCTTTCACCCGTGGCAGAAAGAACAACCTCATCACAGTGGCAGCTACTAGAGAGTAGTTCATATCCAATTTCAAAGGTTTTCATTACATCTCCAAAATATATTTAGAAGTGGTTCAGATTCTCTTAAGTGTGCTTCCAGTAATTGCAGCAGACTCCAGGGCATGCAGGTGACTGAGGCAGAAATGGGATCTGACTCTGTGTATTGATCACAGCACAGAGAAACCTTTATGTCCTGCTCATCCAGGACAAGTAGGTAGAGAGCAACAATTGTCTAGCAGAGAAAGACACCATGTTCCAGCTCTAGGACTGACAAAGAACATGGAGGTAACATTAACAAGAACAGGTAATTAGTTTTTTTTAGACACTGTTCTCTAGGGTTAGACTTTCAAGAAATAGCTGTGTCTCAGGGCTAGCACCAAGAGTCCTTGGAGCTCTTGGTCTTCAGAGGGAGCTTATCTCTTTGTGAGGCAATGTGTAAGGCAGGATACCTTCTGCAGAGTGACCACAGCTTAATCACAGAATCATGAAGGTTGGAAGAGACCTCTAAGCTCATCAAGTCCGACCATACCTATCACTACCATACCACTAAACCATGGCCCTAAAGAGAGCATCTAGATGTTTCTTAAACACCTCCAGGGATGGTGACTCCTCCACTTCCCTGGGCAGCCTATTCCAAGATTTACCAACCCTTTCAGTGAAGAAATTTCTCCTTATATCTAATCTAAACCTCCCCTGCTGCAACTTGAGGCAATTTCGTCTTGTTAACAATCTGCTAACACTCAGTATAAGCACCTGCATGGAAAGGTAGCTATGTCTGAGCTGGTCACTCAAGCATTCCTGGGCTTTGGAAGGTCTGGACTCCTTCTCCAAGCACAGATGCCTAGAATGAAACAAATGATAGAGGTATTAACTGTTAATAGTGACTATGAAATTACAAGTTTGGATGTAGATGTATAACCACAAGTGGAAGACTGCTGTTAAGTGCTCTTTGTTTTGAGGTCAATAAGAAAGATGCATCTGCAGGTATTATAATGCTATTAAACTGATTATTGCCCAAGCATGTACTTGGGAGTGTTGCACTGGTTTGAATGAGGAGGAAAACCACAAAAAACCTCTTGAAGTAACTTGAAGTCCAGAACAATCTGCTCTTTCCTGTCATATCTAAGCTTAAAATTTAACACAAGAAAGACTAATCTCTTTCTGTCTGTTGCCCATGGTGATATGTAGGTGTTAGTAAGAACAGGAAAGGAAATTTTTGTACAAAAAATAATTCAATGCATGTGAAGGACAGAGATGCAGTGGCTGACAAAAAAATGTTTAATAGGCAAATAAGTTCTCTAAGCCTTTTTGAGGTAATTGAACTCAGTGCTCATGCAGGGGCTCTTTACAGCATGGACTTTTGAGATCTGTTACGCTCTGAAACGGTCTCCTATGAGAAATGATGGAGACTCTTGTTGCTCAGACTTCAAAACTGGACTGCAAGCCTGGTGAGTGAGTGTCAGAGAGCAGTGACTGAGAGGTGAATTTGGTTGAGAGAGATGGAAATAGGAGATCTCTTCTGTATCCGAGTTTCATGAGCTAACTGCCAAGGTAACAATCAAATGTAATTACTTGAGCAGCCTGAACACAACACTAGATTTTATTCCTTAGATTTTTTCCCCATCAGTGTGCCAACTTCTTTCTTCATGGGGAAGACTAACCCTCTGACAAGTGCAGCTGTCTATAAAGTTTATTTTCTGTCTCAGTGTAAGCATCTCTCAGTTTTGAGGCCAAAGCAGCTTCTGCAGTAGTTGCAGATCTCTTAGCCTCTCACAAGCCTTTGTCCCCACTGTGAAGTGAAAGGTCTGAAATAATCACTTGACTTCAGACCTAGCTTGGGTTAAGCTAGAATGTGTTAAAATACCATATTTCACCATGACTTTGACATGTGCAGGAGCAGGCTCACTGCCACAAAACTCTTCTGAACATAGCTAAACTCAGAAGAGCTCTGGTCTGTTTAGTCCTCCTTGTCAATCCTGAAATCAAGTGGGGTTTTTTGTGTGTTTTGATTCACTAGAGGTTGTTTTTGCACCAAGCAGGTTGTAATCATTAGTGTGTCTGTGGCTTTGTAAATATCCTTAAACCAACTTTCCAAGATGCTGCACAGTCATAAACATGTGAGAAGACATTTTAACCTCTCCTAATCCTCCTGAGAGTCAGCTAGTCAGCCTACAGTGTTGAAACAAATAAAGAAAGCACACTTTTTGGATGCAGTGAAGCTAATTTTACCTTCCCCTGATATGTTTCCTCATTTAGCAATGCTCATCCCAGAACTACCACCTTGGTTTGCTGAATTCCTGTGCTCACAAGTGAGACTTGAAAGGAAACCTGGGATTGGGGCTGGAAGGAAAATGGCAGCATCTCAAGAGAAGGACTGTGGCTGAGACTATGCCTCAGGATTTCTAATTGCAGTCAGTCAAACTGGAGTCGGTGCTAATGGGCACAAGGGGTACAGAGAGGGTAGTCAGAGCTCCTAGACAAATAAAGCACTTGAGCCTTGAAATACTAGTTTAAAATATCTAGTAGTCACAGCTTCCAATTTTTCTTTGTTTTATTTTTTTACCTGAATGTATGCTAAGTTAAAGGTCATAAAGAGATTTATGACTAACAAAAAAAATCAAATGAAAATCTCCTTCCTGCTTAGAAAAGAAAAATCTTCTAGGAAACTGCAATGTAATAATGTAATACCCTGATCTTTTTACTATCAGTGCTTCTTCAGGGTAGGAGAAATCAATTCAAGGTGTTCAGTTGCAGTTTAATTTTCATCTTGTTTCTTAAAGAGTGGAGCAGTATTATTTAAGGCTGCCTGTGTGCTTCATCAATCTAGCTGGTCTGAGAATCAAATCCAGATGAACAATTTGACTAACTCTGGCTTTTGATTAGAGACATAGCAGACCCTTTAATTCTTGCAACCCATCTCTTTCTGGAAAGTGATCATAACTGCCACAGAAAAATGCAAGCGAACGTGAATAAAGTGAGCATATCTCCAGCTGAAAGTCTATCTATTGGAGTGTCCTGCTGGCAGCAGAGGCTATGAGTAGATGCCTCAGAAGAAAGGCAGGCTAAACACTATCCTTCAAGTATTTTCTTGAGTCTCTTGACCAGAAAGGAGGAAAAAAGAAATAATTTCCTTTGGGTGGTGGTGAGGAGGGAACAACCGTATATCAGAATTTAATATATCTGTAGGGTTTGGAGTCTGTGGGTATGGCTTTTTGACTAACTTAGGAAGACAATGAGCTGTAAGCTTCTGAATAGCCTTTATTGGTAATTATTTCAAAACAAGGCCTTAATCCTTTTATTCTCCAAAGGAGAAAGCCAAGAAAACATGTACAGGTTTTTTAACTTCTGACTTTTGATCAGATTGAGTCTTGGGTATAAGGGCTGGTAAAAATCTGTCTTCAGTTAATAGCAGCCAAAGAGCACAAAATCAAGGTGATTATGTTTCCTACTTCAGCAATGAAGGATTAATTTGACATCACAGGCTTGAGGCACTGAGTTAGAATACATTTTTAGGCTGAAGGTTGGAATCTGATGGTAAGTCTGTGTCAGAACTAAAAATATCTACAATGGAAGCTGTTCAATTTGCCAAAGCAGTTGGTTAAAAAAAGAGATTCCCACTATATGACATGCCTAAATAAAACACTTAGTGTGTTTCTCAAACTCTAAGGAACTCACCTGTGAGTTAGAGGTCTCTTCCAAACTTAATATTCTATGATCTTTCACTCTTGCTGTGGTCTTGCTAATAGCTTTTTTCAGGGTGGAAACTGCAGTCTTCAATATGACTTTTCCTTGATAAAGTCACTGAAAATTCAGAGGAAACAAGGGGGCTGGGCTGACAAATAGCGCATGAATTTGGGGCTCACTAAATCAAGGCAATTTAACATCATAAAAACCAAGTGGAACATTGCAAAAATCTTTGAGGGGCTTTGGAGATAGCTGGGAAATGCCACTGCTTGTCTCCCTTGATCTGATTGTTGTTTGTGATGGAGACCAACAGAGGTAAAATTTTGGCTAGATGGGTGTTCAGTCCATGCTGCTTTAGCTGCTCATGTCCTTGTGTAGATAGACTTGGTTATGTTCAGGGATGAATGACAGTTCTCTTGACTTCTGGAGCTTAAAGAGAAATGCAAGGTGTCATGCAGTGTTGGGAACAGGATGGGTTGTGGAGCAGAAAAACAATTGCAGCAAAGAAAAAAATTACCATTTACAATATCTCCTCTTAGTTTTGTGTGCTAGAGTAAGTTGTATTTATTAACATGAAATCCCCAAGCTGCTTTTGAAGAATGGCTCATTTTTGCTTTCAGGTTCCTGAAAGGATCTCCAAGTGCTGTCTGCTGCAAAAAGCTGGAATTATAGATGCCAAGTGAGACAGCAGCTTGCACCCCTGATGCCTGTGGGAAAGCAAAGGCAATGTGACTGTTTCCATATTTCACAGGAGAGGATTACAGCTTGCACTTGTTCTTGCAACACCAGGATACCAAGGTTCATGCACAAGTACAGCTCAGCCACTTGGACAATCCTTGGAAAAACCTGTTTAGTCTGTCAGGCTGAGAACTCCAAACTCATTTTCCAAGCGCAAGGTTTCAGCAGGGCAACTCTCAGTGAAGCCCCTTCAGAAAGGCATTGCTGGATGTTTGCCTCCTCTGACTTGCTCCGTTTTTTTTTCCTTTTCCTACCAGAAAGCCTTTCTTTTCTAAAAATATTTACTTGACTCTGCATATTGCTGTATAATCTAAAGAGGGAGAAAATACAGTGCTGATTTGAAAAGCCTGACTGGTACAGGCTATAAGAAGGACTTCTAAAACGAGCTCCTTTGGAACAAATGATCTAACCTAACGTGCTCTTCTGGCTGTAGTGTTCTTTCTAAACCCCTCCCCCCCAATATCCTAATCTTCTAGACTATTTATTTAGTACTCTCCTCTTATCCTAAGGAAAATAGAGTTGCTGGCTCTGATATTCATTAAGTGATAATCCAGCTTAATTCAGGCTTTGATGGAGAACCAGGTCCTATTTCAGCTGTGGAGAAACCCCCCTCCTTGCCCCACAGAAGATGCCCTCACACAGCCCCACGTAGCCACAGCATGTAGAATGCCTTAAAGAAGAAACTGTAGCTAACCACCTTATTAGTATTCCTCCCTCCTCTGTGTTTCACTTGCAGCAACAGAGGGCTGAGCAAAATGCAGTAGAACAGGGACAGAGACAGAGCTGGCAATCATCTCGGTGCAGGCTGCTGAATGTAGGGGGTTGGGGGGATGCAGTAAAGCAAGATTAATAAGCTTGCCATAATCCTGTGTACCCTGGAAGGAGATACCTCTGGTGATGGAGCTCTTCTTGTCTTGATTAATTGGACTGAGAGAAGGAGGGGCTGGCAACCCACCTGGTTTGGAGAAGACCCCCTGATTGTGCTGCTCTCTGAATCCTCTACCCATCTGGGAAGGTAGCAGTGAGACGTACCATCTGCAGCACACACAGCAGCTATTGGAGGCTACTACTGACAGTTTGCACTACAGGTTTGGGGTTGGTGTTTGGTTTTTTTGGTGAGCAAGAAGCCAGGTGTATTGTACAGTAGGATCTCTCTGTGCTCAAGCTCCTGAACTGCACAATCTGCTCCTTCAGCAACCCCCTCTATGCTCCCTTTCTCCATTGCCTTTGAGTTCTGGGCTTTACTTTTGGCATGCTCTCCTGGACGCATTTTGCTGGGGATGGAAGAGCAGTAAATGGAACCTCTGAAAACTAATTGTTTGGCTTGTGAGTGACCTGAGAGAGAGAAAAGCAAAAGAATTGAATCCAGCTGGAGGAATTTATGTTTTCTTTTGGAGAAGTTTACAGAGGGGAGCATCCAAAAGGTAAGTCAGGGGTTTATCTACCCCTTCTATTGCCTTGTTTGTTAGCCTGCTTGCTTGATTTAGATTTTTGACGAGTTCTGGGGGCATATGGATTGTGGTGTTTGTAAAGTCTGAGCTTCTGATTTGTATTCCCTTTTTTTATTTTGTTTTATTTGAATTTTTTTCTTTCACCCTGTCATTTGCACAGTAAAAAAAAATGCTTGTAAAATAGTGCTGGAAAATGTTAGTTAAATAGCACTGGCAAGCTCCTTTCATTTCCAAGGTATTTGAGTTTCTAGGGAGAGCATTCTTTTCATTAAAGCAGCTAAAAAGATTGGGAAAGTATCAGAATGGGCAAGGAATAGAGCTCATGCAGGATCTTCAACAGGAGTCTCCATATTTTTCATAAAGCTTGTCGAGTTGTTTTCTCCCCCCTCTGCATTTTAGTCAGCTCTGGGATGATGAATATGTAAGTACAAAGCTTGCTTCTGCTGCTGTGAGCAGAAGGAGAAGGTAGTGGAATGGAAATGTGAGGGTTTGTGCATCACTTCTGTGAAGTTCATCTGTTTGCTTCTCATTAACCTCTTGAATGCTGATCCTTGCTGCTTTTTTTTTTTTTTTTTGGCTATGGAGGGTCAAGCATCCCAATAATATGTCTTACAGAGCAGAGTGTCAATCACAAAGGAGTTCTTGTGGGTCCTTAATTTGGGGTGGGGGGAATGGAGGTGCTTACCTAAGTTAAGTGCTCAGATGACCAGAGTAAATGTCTCCTCCAGCATGGTTCAAGGCACTCTGGTGTTTCTGGAGATGGATCATCCAATCCTATGGTTGTGATGCTGCTGGATATTTCAACCTGGCACTTCTACATCCCTCCCCCCTCTCAATGCAGTTTCTGCAGGAACAGTCTGAATGTTGTAGCCTTTCCCATCTTTCCATTAAATAATCAGAATAAAATGCCATTGCACTGCACTAGACTGGGAGCTCTTGTAGTTCAGCATTGTTTATTGCTGCACTGATAGCACTTAGCATTCCCAAGGAGGTGAGAAAGCATCTGTAAATACATTGCAAAGATGCTTCCTTCTCCAAATGGAATTGCTAGGTCCTCACTCCTTTGCAGTTATAGGGATTTGAATGACTGAGATTGAAGGAGATGGTGTCTATTTGAAAGGCTGCATAGTTGCTTATTTAGAGTGGGGGGAAAAAAATCATGGATCAAAATACAGGCTTGAATAATCGGATGTTGAGGGGTTTGTATTTGCATGTATCCATATGCAATATATGTAAAAAGTGTGTGTGTGGGCGGGAGTTAAGTCTGACTTAGAAATACAAGGGCACAACAAATAGTATGGACCTTTGATCCATTTGGTACAAAGAAGTGTAGATGCTGTGTTGTAAAGCTGAAAACTTAATGAAAAGACTCTGCTTCAGAGTAATCAAATCACTTTGTGTTATTGCATCCTGTCAGTCAGCCCCTCTATTTCCCACTGGTTTTGCATAATGGCTTTAAAAAGGGAGTGAGGAAGGAAGGAGAACTGGTTTAGAGGTGTGTTTTCCCCTCATTTTCTGGAAGTGGCGCATGTGCCTTTACTCTCTACATGGAATATGATAAAATCTTTCCAGACGTAGTTTGCTACAGTTTTTCCTCATGTATGTTCCTCAAGCCCCATTTCTTGTGACTCATGAGTCTTCCACCAGCCTATGAGCTATGCTTTCTCTTAGCTGTGGGGAACAAAAAGAGTATGGGGATGGGTATGTGTGTGGGTAAAAATGACAATTCGAGTTTATTTTTATCATTTTAGAGTCTTACCCTTATTTTAGAATTGAAATATCTAATGAGACCATCAAAGCTCCAACATTGACTGGATGAGGGCAGTGGAGAAATGTTCTGCCTGGAGATGAAACAACGCTCATGTTTTGGGGGGAGCGGAAAGACAATATTTTTGCTCCACTGGTATTTCAGTGGATTCTGATGGGTAGGATGTCATTTAGTAGTGTTGTCCTAAACTGTGTGAAGCAGTAGTCACCTGCATACTGGAAAAAGAGATGTCACTGTGCTTTTGATCTGGTGTCCAGATGTTATTAATCATTTCTCTCTGGCGCACATCAACCCTACAGAAGGGAGGCTGGTGTATATTTATTTTTACATGTAGTATTATCTTCTTGGATGCTGCAGACTAAAGCAAATGGTGCTTATTTCACATTTGATCAGATTCACTGAAGAGGAAACCTCATGCTTCTTTGCTCCTCAACCCTACTGTAATATTTTTGGTGGTTTACTAGATTTAGGATGCATTCTTCCTGGATTTCACTGCTGGCTTCCTAATTATCCTTTCCTAGTGACTACTTTCGGGGTTGGTTTGTACATCTTGGATTAAACACAGTGTTGGATGTACCATCATGTGTTACATCACAGGATCATTTTGGGGCTTTAATACCATTGCTGCTCTTCTGGTAAGAATGGAAATGGATAATAGTCAGTGCTAGTAGGTTTTCTGTGGGACCAGGCTTTAGCACCAGTTGGACCATGTGTGGGGTGTTCTTAAGCTGAGAGAAGAATGTCAAGTCTTTCATTTTTTGTGGCCCTTTCATTTGAATTGTTTCCTGCTCTAACACCCCATACCCTTCTAGTCCCAGCTGATGTGGAAATTGCTTTCCTTCCTTCTATGTGCTCTTTGGGTTCTTCTATGAGCTCAAGCCACATCACATCTTGTATCTTGCTGAGATAGGAAGTCCTGCCTGAGTCTTGCAGGGAGGGCACCATAGGTAAACCTTCTCAGCAGGAATAAGATTGTTATGAGCTGAATCACCCAAAACCTTGCTTAAAGAATAAGTGGAAGATAAAGAAAACTGCCATTTCTTTTTCACTTAGTTCCAGTTAATTGAGCCGGCTTCCTTTTCATATTGCTGAGGTAAGCCAACCAGGCACTAAGCTTCTCCAGCACATGCTTCTGTGTTTCTAAAACCCAAGGAATTTTATATACTTGAATTTCTCTTTCCTTCTGAAGCAAGCTGGGCTGACAACTGTGAAGTCAATCCAGTAGCTTGACAGTGACACGAAGTGAGAGGAGGATGGGTGAAGGAGAGATTCCAGCAATTCCAGGACTTTGAAGCAAAAGCACAGGCTCCGTGGGATGGCAGAAGGCATCATTTGGCTTGCTGACTCATGGTGTTGGTCTGCAATATTAGCTTACAGCAATGGAGTGACACTGGGACTGGCTTTGAAATAAAGAGCCAGAAAAGAGGAATTTTGTCAGTAAACACACACTGCTGAGGGATGTGGACTTCTCTGATGACAAATCAGAGAAGTCAGGGGTCATCAGTGGGAATTACTGCCAATAGTTAGTGGTCTTAATTCTGTTATAATTTCTCTTACAGTAAAAGTTACTGCTTTTAGCCACTTCGGGGTGTGTGGGGGAGCTGCAAATACATCCTGTTAGCTGACTGTGTAAATGAATTTTTTCCCCTCCCCACATGGCTGTCCTTCCCATTTCTTTTCCTTCTCTGTCAAAGGATAAGGCTTAGGAATGAAGGATACCAAACCCCCAAATCCCAGTTTCTAGGCTGGCAAACAGATAAACTGAAAACTCTTAAGCAGCCAATTGAAAACAAATGACTTTTCAGCTTTCAGTATGCCTAGTTGGAAGTGTGAAAATAACATCTGCTTGGGAGATTTAGTTTCTTAGCTTTTCAACAAATCAGTTCCTCAGGATTGTTGAGAGAAGAAACAGCCTTTGTGGTGGTACCTGCTGTTTGGTCTTCCATGGTTGGAGGTAGCCAAGCAGGCATCTTCTACTACTAGAAGTTCCTTATGTTTTTATGAAATGAATGCAAAATTGAGTGTTTTTGAATTCTACACACAAAAAAAAAAAACACCCATGAAAGAAGTTTGATTTGGACACTGTGGCTTAGATGAGTTGTGCAAAAGAGGAGTGTTCAGAGCATGGGATATAATACATAGGTTATGTATGTTGCCTCTAGAAGCTGTTCCTGTTCAAGTTGGCAAGACAGTGATGGAGATGTTTTCAGAGTTAAGATTCAAATGTCTAAGTGGTATTCTGAGTTTTCTACAACTATTTCATATTGCTGAGGAGGAAACTTGCTGTTTCTGCATCCTCAAAACCTGCAAGAAGCTGCTGTGTGAGAGCTCTTGCTGCCAGAGTGGTTATGTAAGGTGGAATACTGTTGATCCTGGAGGAAGGTGGTGGTGGGCAGAGAGTGCTGAAGAAATTGGAGACTTGATTCTTTTTGGGAGCATATACCACAGAGGCTGAATTGTAGCAGGAAATCTGAGTCTCTTCCCAGTGTGTATTGAAGAGACTTATTGTACAGACAAGAATGATTTTGTTAGCTACCCAAATTTCTTCACTGGCTGTCAATGGTAGGGGTTTGGTTTGGGCTTTGTGCATTGTAAAGGCTAGCAGAAACATCCCTGTAAACCAAAAGCATACTTAAATAAGGCTCCTAACTGGAAATTCAGAGGGCTTCTGCTGCTGCACGTTTTGGTAGATTTTCCATGAAACCCATTATTTTAACCTCTGTGGTAGTTTAAGGTGCTGGTTTGGTAGGTTAAAGGCATGTCAGGTGCTCATGGAGTTCAGCACATCTCAGTAATTAGAGACTGTCAGTTCCAGTGGTTGTGTTCCTGTATACAAGAGTAAGAATGGGATTATATCCATCTCTGTTTAGCTCTTCTGAAATGCCTGCTTCTTTACCTCATGCTAAGTGAGGTGAGAGGCCACTAACCTCTTTTTGCAAATGTTTGTTTAATTAGATTTACATCCCTGTGGGAAGAAGAAAGTCTTCCCTCTTCTCTTGTTCAGTTGAAGAAGAACTATCTGATCAGTGCATTGTGGGAACAATTTCCATATCATTTTAGCTTTTTCCTCCCCTATTTTGTCTACTAATATATAACCTTTACTGTCTTTTCCACTGTCCCTGAAAGAAACTGGCAATTTAGAGAGAGAAAAGCAATGTTTCTGCACTAGGTATATGATGGCTCACGGGTTTGTTCAGCCAGGGGGACATCATTGTAGTGGTGTTAGGAAAAGCCTAGGGATGGCACTTCTTTGCTGGTGTGACTTCTCCCTTCCCTCTGTGTTGTTCATCAGTTAAGCATCATGCAGCTTGTAGCTGAAGGGGGCAAAGAGAAGGTGAATGTTCTGAGTTTAGGCCTTTTGTCTTGCATTGAGGCTGTTTGTTTCAAGCTATTTTTATTTATAGGCTTTTCTCAGGAGCTGCTTACTCTAATAACTGTGCATTTCATGTGAACCTATAAATCTTTGCTCTAACCTCATGTTATTTCAGGAAGAAAATGAGGCACTACCATTTACTTAAAATCTGCAAGAGTAGCTGCCTTCTGGGAAGCAGAGGATTTAGTAGTAAAAACTGGAAAGAGTGGTATAGGTAAACTCAGAGCAGGAAGGAAAAATAGTGCAGAGATCACCCCAAAGACAAAAGTAGTTTTGTGTTCTTGTAAGGGTATGGGCAGGGATTGCACTGCATAGACTACAAGTGAGGAAAAAATAGTATTTGTATATGCAGTGGCAGTGTATTTTACCAATTTGAGGGGGGGGGCGGGAATGGATTGTAGAATGTTCTGAGGAGCCTCTCCTGCATAGGCTTCAGAAATGCCACTGAGGTCCCAAGTCTGCATTTTGATTTGGAACATGGGCAAGAGAGAGCAAGGCTAATAAGAGGAATGGCATTATCTCAACTCAACAAGGGATTTGGATGGCTTTTGAAAAAAGCTTTGGAAACTTAAAGTTTGAACTTGGATAGGAAATTTGAGCTATGTATTGACTAAGAATAAATATCAAATCTTCCTGGGAATACTGCCTTGCCACAGCATCTTCAATTATTGTCTTGCCAGGGGGTTGTAAATATTAAAGTCATGTTCTATCTGAGTTCAACTGTGGAATCTTTCCTCTTGGGTGGAGGTGCAATCCAGCTCTGAAATCAAATGAGATGAGAGAGACATGGTTTAGACCATGTTTGGGTGGAAGGCCCAAGAAAACAAGACATTTGAGTTAGACATCTGTGTGAGCAGGTGCTAAACTTGACCTCAGATGAAATTGTTGGGAGAATGATGGGAGTGGTGAGTTCCCAAGAGTCACCCTTTGAATCAAGGGGATTCAGGAAGTCTGAAGCAAACCAAAGCATGCAGAAGGGCTGATTTAATAGGTGGCTAGG
Source organism: Bucco capensis (assembly GCA_013396975.1). Classification (NCBI taxonomy): domain Eukaryota; kingdom Metazoa; phylum Chordata; class Aves; order Piciformes; family Bucconidae; genus Bucco; species Bucco capensis. The sequence goes on from VWZO01006681.1 coordinate 88,999, forward strand.
CAAGAGCCTGAGTATCCAAAGAGAACATTCGCATGAAATGATGGCTTGAAAAGTTGTATCATAAAAGAAAGATCAAGTAATTTAGCTGAATGGGTAGGTATTTTTATCTATTTCTGGAAAACTAAGTATTATGATTTCTGGAGCTGGTGAAGTAGACCGTTAGAATATTTGACTCTGACATATTTTTATGTAATCTCCTCTGTGTCTTCCAATGAAAAACGTAAATAAAACTTTGTAAGCTTTGAAGATTTTTTTCAGTGACTAAAATTGTGGCATGCTAGTGATAGGTATGGTTGGACTTGATGATCTTGGAGGTCTCTTCCAGCCTTAATGATTCTGTGAATGGCTTTGCATTATCAGCTCTGTAATATCCAAAGGAATTTGGCTAAGTTCTAGCATGGCTGGATTAGCATAACCTGATTGTCAGGCAGCAAATACTCTGCATCTGTATTCCACATCACCCCTGGTCCATGTGAGAGTGTTTTGCCTCTGAAGCGTCAGTGGGGTGGGCAGGGTATTGCAGTGCTGCTCAGAGGCACCTCTTGTTCTTCTGGAACTTGCAGCAGAGTATCTCTACTGTTTACTGGAGAGCAAAGTGGCCTCAGGGGAGCAAGGATTGCCTCAGCCCTTCTTAGCTTTGTCTTGCCCTGCAAATACCATGGGATTTAGCTGAGTAGGAAGGGAGAGACAGCGTAGCCTGACTTGTTAGTGTTCCTTTTCCTCCTCTGTCATTGATGTGCAGAGCTTGCTGCAGTAACCTGGTTGCCCTTCTTTTTACAGAAGTCACAACCCTTTCAAACCACAAAAGATCCCTTCAAACTGAGATTCCCTTGACAGTCAGCTTTTACAGTCTAAGCAGCTTTATGCAATACTGAAAACAGTGACAGTTGAGAGGTAACTAGGAGACTTCTTAGATTATAAATACTTGGCTTGGGCATGTGTGCTTAAGGGTCTTAAACTGCCTAAAAGAGCCTCTTAATCTGTCTTAATTCTTATTAGTCTTTTTTTTCCTGAAGTAGGTGGAGATGCATGATCTTTCTTTTCATTCAGATCAATAGAACATTTCCACACCTGTCTCCAGACATACTAACACCATTCTGCAGTATGCAAGCTTAGGATACCACTTTCTAGTACCTGAATCCTCCAAAGTCAAGGATTTCTGCTTTACATCTCTCCTATTTTTGGAGAGATGCAGCTCTGCCTGCCTCTGAATTCTTCTTTGCTTTCTTCAAGAACATTTGCAGCCAGGCAAGTGGTGTTAATTCTGCTCTTTCCCTGTATGGGAAATGTTGATAAGTAGTTTAGACAGGGTGAATTCCCTTGATCCCATGAAATTTCTTCTTGTGGAGACCTGTGTGAAACTTTCCAAGAGCATTAGCTTTAAGTCTACTTATCACACCTCGCTTAACATATGGGATCTGTATGTTCTACTAGATGCGTTCACAGAATGGAGAAAGACAGGGGAAAATACTTACCTTTATGGAATGTAATTTCCTATTTGAAATCAAAGCTTTGCTGTGGATCACAAGTGTGTTAAAGATTATTCCATCTGGAACGTAATGGAAGCTTTTGAGGTTTACTAGTGGAGAAAACTGACTTCTTTCCTCATCTCTTATCTCTCTGTGACATAAACCCACAGCTTTAGTTAGGGATGAACCAGTCTGAATCTTTGTGGTAATGGCAGTAGGAAAAATGCTTTACCTCCCTATATCCAAAATCACAAAGAGAGAGGTTGTGGGGAATCAGGAGCTAAATGTCCTAAAGTGATGGTCTTGAGGATCTAAAGTAGAAATAGAGAAAGCTACTAGTCTGATATTCCTAATCATCTCCTTTGTTAGTAGAAGTGAGTTTTATGCTGCAATGAGGGAGGAGAAAGTTCATTTTGGAACTTGCTGGTTTTCCTAAAGACATGAATACTTGAGGAAATGCTACATTTCTAAGTGTGACTTGAGGTTCTTTTGTCCAGGCTAAATGTCAGTTGTACAATGAGAGTGTTCTCTTAGTTTTAATCAAAAAACTATGCCTGAGATTTTAACACGTGAATTCTTTTACTTCTGAATGTTGCTGGTAGTTGTCTATTTCTCTCTTTCCATATTGTTTAACTGTAATTGGTATACTAGAAGACTGCTTTCATGATCCTGTCCAGGCCCTCAGGCAATGGAAATGAGCAGGGAGTTCCAGTAAGGATGTCAGTTTATGAGAATAAGCATTTGGCCTCCAGTTGTTGTTCTACAAATTATCCTCTAAATAGTACTTTTCCAATGTAGGTGCAGTTCTGCAATTCACTTCAGGTTTAGGCATGTTTAATTATTGAAGCAAGCAGCAGCAGAGGAAAGGTCACTGGAGGAGGAAGAGCATGTCTTCTACAAAAGGCACTGATGTTGCCTTTGATGTTCAGTAGGAGAACACAAACACTAGAAAAAAATTTAGAATTTAAGATTACACAGGCTTTAGACCATTGTTAATGTTGGGACTGGAGGTTGCCCTCTCTTATTGTAATACTCTGAATTTTTAATGCCATGAAGGGAAGGAAATGCTTTAACTGTTTCAGTTTCCATAATAGTATTCAGTGTTTTAGTAACTATGTCATTAGGAGGTAATGCCACTTACAGCTAATACAGTTGGAAAAGGCAAAAAGCTTTCCTAGCTACAGTAAAAAATGTTTTGGGCAAGACTACTAGTGTCAAACTGGTAGATTTTTTTTTTTTACCATCACATCTAAATGCCTGCTACAGGAGCTCTAGCATTTTCCTTTTTCAGCTCTCCATTTTGAGTTGAGGTTAATAAGGAGTTGTGTGGGTGATAGGAAATGAAACTGATTTGGTTTTGCCCTTGTTTTTGCCCCAGACTAGAAGTTTCTCTTGAATTCAATGTTTATGTAGACTTGGTCTCCCAACTAATACAATAATGCATCTAAACAATACTCTTGTTGCTCTACTTGTACTAACGAGATGTAAATCCCCTAAGAATCCATTTGCCTTCTTGGTCATGAGGGTCCATTGCTGGTTCATGGTGAACTTGTTGTCCACCAGGACTCCCAGGTCCTTCTCTGTGCTGCTGCTTTCCAGATTTCATAAATGCTTGGGTAGTTGTAGTTAGAAGAACAGCCTTGGATTTGATCCACTATAACCCCCTAATATAACTCCTCTCTGACCTGTCTTACTAGCTTTTGCTTTCTCTATGACCTCCTTTCCTGTAGGGTAAAGAAGGTATAGATTTATAGAGTGTATAGACTACTAAAACTATTATTGAGCTACTACATGAAGCTGGTGAATGGCTCCCCCAGTGCATGGCTGCTACCCTTCAGGACAGAAAGAGAACCTTTCCTGCCCCTACCTTGTGTCCTCCTGACACTGGTGCTGCTTCCGAGTCACTTTCTTTATATTACAGTAACAAATGTATTTTTTAATGGCATTTCATGATCCATACAATGCCCTAAGCTTCACAAGATGAAGAAATGCCTTTTCTTGGGCTTTCAATCTCTGCTTGCAGGCACTTGGAAGCGGTAATTTTGTTTATTTTTTAAATTTATTATTGTACAGCTGTTAAATGTGAGTCCTTCTGTGAGACAAAGGGAGAAAAAATCTCCCTTCTGGGATCTAGCTGTTGAACCTGGCAGAACTGGAACAAAACAGGATGGACAACGAAGGCAATGCAGGAAGGGTAATGCTGCCCAGTGTGGGATAGTTCAAGTAGATGATCTTTTGCCACCTGGGACATTTAAAGCCAAAATGATTCTATGAAGCAGCTCCTCCCCTGTGAGCAGGAGTGAGGGTCAGAAGGCTGATATTGCCTTGCTGCTGCTACATTGTTACCTTCAGTGGCCCCAAAGGTTTAAAATTGGACTGCAGTAGTGGAGGACAGAGATGATGAAGAAATGGATCATGTTGGAGATATGTACATCTGAATGACCTGCACTGACACCTGGCCAGAACTGGTGCCAGTCGTACTGGATGAGTGGTCAGTAAAGGTGGGCCACCATGCTGAGTGTGTGTTATTTTAGGGTATAATGATGAACTAGACTACTAGCAAGGTTAGGTTTGCTTTTGTTTCTAAACATTTCCATTGTTAACTCACATTATTTTTGTTTTGTTTGCCTGCCCTGTGTTGGTAAAGATGGAGGTGGAATACACAAGCAACTTCTGACTCATTCTTCTGTCACACCAGCTAGTCCAAGAATAATTTGAGAAGCATTAAGCAAGCCTTGAGTCACTAAATCAACCACGAAGGTCTGACTTGCTGTACTGGAGGTTGTCTGGCTTTTTCCATTGGTTTTCGGTAGGTGTGAAGCTCCAGCCATAGCCTGTACTGCAGCTTGCAGTAACATGTGTGACAAACTCCACTCTGGAATTGGGAGGTTGATTGTGTTTCTCTCTCAAGGATAGGAACAACAAAAGCAGAACTGTGGGATCAGTCTGAATAAGAGAGAGAAATGCTACAAACCCCCTGCAGGTGTTAGTAGCTCTGTAGCTTCATAGGGAAGCTGGAGGTTGGACACTGACATATGAAACTTGTAGTAGCTGGGGTTTGCAGCGGCTTTGGGGCTTGGAGACCTTTACAGCAGCTCAGTCAGCTTATCCTAACAAAGGATCTACTCCCAGAATTTGGTAAAAGAAGCCGTGTAGCAAGAGTTTGAAAGAAGGGGGGAGATCTATGGTGTGTGAATTGATCAGACTTGGAGGAACCTCTGCCCCCTGAAGAACAACCGTATGGCGTTTAATGGCTATGAAGATGATAGGCTTCCATCAAAATGTAATAGAACTTCATGGTGATTAGTCTTCAATTTATGGAGTGTAGTAAAACATTAATATAGCAGTTGCCTGTTGAACTATCCCATAGTATTTAATATTTTGGAGATAGTTTTCTATTGAACTTGCTGAGAGGATCCAAACACAGAAAAATGTGACTAAAAAGCAGGTCGTTTTTTTTTCCCTTGGTATGTATTCCTTACAGAAAAAGGCCATTAACATTTAGGATTTTATCTAGAGTTGAAGCACAGAAAAACAGTAACTTCCTACCCCATCAGTTGTATTGTGGTATAGAGGATACATCTTAAAACATGAATTAAACCTGCTGCTAGCATTACCTCTTTATTTAAGACTTGGTCTACATTAGGTAAAACAAAATATCACAAGAGTGTAATGAGGAAAGGTTGTTTGTGTGTGTGAAATGGGGAAGGAAAGTTTGTGAAGATCATGGCTTTGGCTTGATATTGATAATGGATGCATTAAGAACTTACTTGATAAAAGGTAAGAAAACTTTGGGGCTTGAAGTTTTCAGTTCTCAGCTGTGATAGAGGCCAAGCTGAAACCTAGTGTACACATTCAGTAGCATGGATGTGTTCTTTCTCTACAAAGCTTTATGACATTTGTTTTATTCCTAATAGGAGGAAATAAGATGAAGCACTGAATTCTTCAAGATAGCTCCTACCATCCTCTGTGCAGATCTAACTAGTTCAATACAGTTAATAACACTTCACTCTGGGTGTGGTGTTCTCTCATTGTCAGAGCAAGGTTGTGTCTATCAAAACAGTTTGGGCCTCTTTGCTTGATCAAGTAACTTGAGTTCAGGTTTTGATCTCAAATCTGCATAAATAGAGATCCTACTCCTCTCTCTCCTTTATTCATTGTTCTCCTGACACTGCACACCACCTTCTTTTCCAGACTTTAGGTCAGGGAGCAGCATAATATTTGTTTGGAAATGCATTCCTGTTCTCCTACCTCCTGGTAGAAATAATGTGTGTGTGCATAGATAACACACACTTAGCTGCTGCTTCAGAAGGTTCAAGTGTTTCTGTCATACTCCTGCTCTACAACAGAAGCAGATTTTCTGTGCAAAACATTAAAAGTCCTCATGCTTCTGAGGTGAACAACTACGAGAATGTTGGAGGTGACCTTTTCATTTTCCCTTTTCTTGTAGTCTGTGTAAAGAAGGTCAAGTTTCAACTAAAGAGCTGGAACCAGTGTTTCTCCTTCTCCTGGCCTTGTCTCCAAAAATGAGTTGCCAGTTTGGCTGACCTCAGCCCTTTGCTCCTCTCCTGTAGGAGCAGATCTGAATGGTGTTTCCTCTGGCAAATCTTGAAAGACTGACCACTTCAGTGAGCCCTATCTCTGCTTTTAAATCTTTCAAGTTTTTTTCCTTTGTTTTTTATTTTTCTAGACTCCTGAGTTTTCTCATGATTGAAAGACAATTTAAAAATCAGTTTTTTCTTGGTGGTCTGGAACTGCTTTTATATATAATCTTAAAGAAATTGGAAGTATCATGGTGCAGCATAACACCAAAATGCCAGCAGTGGTTCAGCGTGACTTCCCTCACCTCATTGCAGCTTGAAAGGGGATGGAGAGTGTGAGAAGCCCTGGAAGGAATGTGGAGGTGGGTGCTGCTGCCCACATCCTCCTCCCAGCTCTGCCTTGCTTACCTCATTAAAACTGAGCTCCTCTAAGCAAACATAAGGTGGTGGTTCTAACAACTAATTATTTCATTAGCTGTGTGTATTGATGTGGCTTAATATGCTTACAGGCAAGTACATCAGTCCAGCAAAAATCAGGTAAAATGCGTTCATTATCTCTCCCACCCCCTCCTCCCTATTTCTCATAACAGTGTCTTCTCTAATAAAGGAATTCAGTTTCATTGTTATCCACTTTTGACTTTAAAAGCTAGGTAAAGTTCAGGGCATGAAATACTTCATTAGGAAGAGGTGTTATTGAAAGGTAACTAGAATTCTCTGGATCAGTTCATTGGGAATTTTTAGAGAAAGTGTTGGGAGGCAGGTTTTTTTGTGGTGCATTAGTTCCTGCCTGCCCCCATGTCTTTTCTGTACTGTTTGCCTCCACCACAGTTCTTTTACCAGGCTGGATTTGGTTAGTGTGGAGTGTCAGAAAAGAAATGACAGTGCTTTTTCATATCAGTGTCTTTAGTTTCTGTCTGCTCTTGTGAGAGAGAGACTAGCTGGCTGTTTTTGCTAGGATAGCTAGTAGGTTTTGTTATCCTCAGGAATTGGAGTAGAATACCATTGAGGTAAAATATCAAATGTTCAGAACTCTCATTTCATGTTTCATGTAGGTTTTGGTGTGTATAATGATATTATTTCTACCTGGGGTCATGTTTTTAAAGTCATAAGGTCTTAAAGTTGGAAGACTTGAAATCCTGTTATCATTTCTTTACCTCATTTTAATCTGGATTTTTTTTTCAACTATCAGAATTCCTTTGAGAGCCACCAGCCTTTACTTTTCTGAGAAGGCATTGCTCCATGTGACAGCTGCTGAAAAGGCAGCTGATGCCAGGACTTCATATGTGTATGAAAGGCTATGGCACACATCAACAGCAGATGCATACAGGACTGTGATATATCTGTTACTGGTAATGAGATGCATTAACAGGGTGGAAATAATCAGATTTTAATATACACATGGGAATGGTGTGTGTGGGGGGGGAAGATGTGTGATCATAGTAAGAGATGCTAGAGTTTGAGCTCTTGAAAGCACTTTAGAGCCATTTAAAATGTTTCACCATCTTCATGGCTAATAACCAGTAAATGGTCACTTTCTGGAAAGAAAACAATATTGAGATACTGACAATTTTGGGGTATTTGTGTTGGGGTGACACTTTGAGAGACCTCTGTCCTCTTAGTAAGCTCATGCTCTCACATCCAGAAGGTTTTCATAAGAGGAAGTATGTTGGACATATGAGGTATCTGGGAGCTAGAATTCCAGGGCAGTGCTGAGTATTTCAATTAACCAAGTATTATAAACGTCCCTTCAGAAAAGCAATCCTTCTGCATATTGAAATAGTGCATATAAAATAAACTTTGAGGGAAATGTGCCATGGTTTACCTCTCTGCCACAAGTTCAGGTATTAAGCACAGAAGCATTAAGGTTGGAAGAGATCTTTTCAGGTCATCAGGTCCAATCATCTACCTATCACTACTATGCCACTAAAGCATGTCCCTAAGTAGAAGATCTGTATGTTTCTTAAACATCTAAATCTTCTCCTTAGACATCTAATCTTTTTGTTGAGGATGTTTAAGAATGGAGGAATAGGTTTTCACACAGCAAGCTGCTCTTCCATGGAACTCTTTAAAGGACTATAAGAGAGTTGTGAATTTGGGGGAAAAAATGAAAACAAACCCAAGATACTGTGATATTCTCCTTGCAGCTGAAAAAATAATACCAGTGTCCAAAAGCTTCAGTTTGCAGCACTGTAATTGATCATTTCTCCTATTTAGAACTGAGTCCAGTACAAGAATGATATGGATGTGCTGGAAGGTGTCCAGAGAAGGATGATCAGAGGGCTGGAGCACCTCTCCTGTGAGGGCAGGCTGAGATTTGGGATTATTCAGTCTGGAGAAGACAATGCTCCAAGGAGACCTTGTTGTGTCCTTCCAGGATCTGAAGGGAGCTACAAGAGGGCTAGGGAAGGATTTTTTAGGATGTCAGGCAGTGCTAGGACTAGAGCAAATGGATCCAAATTAGAGGAGGGGAGATTTAGGTTGGCTGTTAGGCAGAAGTTGTTCCCCATGAGGGTGGTGAGACACTGGCCCAGGTTGCCCAGAGAGGTGGTGGCAGTCCCATCCCTGGCAGTGTTGCAGGCCAGGCTGGCTGGGGCTGGGAGCAAGCTGCTCTAGTGGGAGGTGTCCCCCCCCCATGGCAGGGGGGTTGGCACTAGAGCAGCTTTAAGGTCCCTTCCAACCCTGACGATTCTAGGATTCATATTAATATTTTGTGGAGCTGGCAGTAGTTTTAGAAGGTTTTGGTTTGTTGTTTTTTGTTGGTTTTTTTAAAACAGTTGCTTCCATTTCTGTCTCACTTTCTTTTTCTTATCTGCATTAACTTTGTCCTTTCCTGGGAAGGAAGGCATTTCTCTTTCGCTCTCCCAATCTCCCTTGACATTTAGCAAGGGCCATTGGTAAGAATGTCAGATTGATGAGAGCTGTTTGCTGAAGTCTCAGCATGTTCACTCAGCTGAACAATCTCTGTTGTTAACAGCTATAATTATTATGAACAGGTTTAAAAGGACAAGCTTATTGCTGGAGGTTGGCAACATGCTTTGGAGCTGCTGGTTCCACAGTAGTACTACTTGGCACACTACATTGCTTTTCTTATATTTGAAGTGCTTACAGATATTGACTAATTAAAGGTATTAGAGGCTTTCTCTAGGTCCCTTAGTTGGGAGGTGGTAAATAACTGCTGCTTCCTTTATGGATTCAAAGAAGTCTTTTCCAATCTTAATGATCATAAAGTCCAACTGTTCACCCAACACCTCCGTGTCCACTAAACCATGTCACGTCTACGTGTGTGAACACTTCCAGGGATGGGTGACTATATTGTACCATTTGAATGTTTGGATTCATAATGACAAGTGACAGATAGATGTCATGCTTGTGGCTAAGGCATGACTCTTCAGTTTTGCTGAAGACTTTCCAGATGTGTTTTCACTTTACTGTATACCTTATGAAAGAATTCAGGACCTGTCAAGCTTTTCTTTGGTAAGAGAGGAGAGCACGGATGTGTCTGGGCAAATAGGATGAGGCAGCACAATCACCTTACTTAAAGGTGCTGGAAGGTGCTCAGAGTGAGTGAGAAGTTCCAGAAGCCTTGAGAAAATCAAATAAATTGAGTTTTGGCCTTACAAATGTGCGTTGCTTACAGTGCAAGTGACCTGACCTACAAGTTTGTGTTGCTGAATCTTGTAGTCTTTTCTTTCTTACCTAGGATCTCTCTCAAAAATGGAAGCCAAGGCAGCTGACTGGGCATAAGACGACTGTCAGGTGTTCACTAATGCTTCTTAGTTAGCTGAGCATGGGATGCTTAAGAAACAAGAGATTCCACACTTAGCAATTCTCTTCGTGACATTAATTACATTTGTTTTAAAACCCTCACTTGCACAGTAGTTGGTGGTTCTTAATCTGACCTTTATTTGGCCATGTGAATTGGAATTGAGCTATTAAAAATTGAAGGCTTTGTTGACTCTGGCATGGTTTAGATTCAGTTATCTCTTACCTTTACACCTTTCCCCACTTGATAGACCTTCAGTCTGGGAGGAAGTATTACCTGTGATCACGAGACACTCTGGTTGTTCACTGATGTAGCTGGGAAATCAGATTCCCTTGTCTGTCTGGATGGAGTTTTTAGCCAGCCAGGTATATTGAGGTGTTGAAAATGAAGATGATGATCATCTACCTGTGTGTCAGCTTGCTGGCTTCTAGTGAGCCTTAGTTCCCGCTTTACAGCTCCTCTCTTAGAGAAATAGTCTGAACTGACCCTGAGTAGCACTGTTGGCTTTCTGTGTCTGAACTCAAGAGATTCAATTTGGGGGTGGGAGGTGATTCACAAACCTTAGAGACACCAAGCTTCAGAGTGTGTTTTATATGCTTCCTCTCCACTTACCTATTTAGTGATGCCTCATTTGGGAATGAGTTCTGGTGAAACAGAGCTTATGGAGGGAGAGACAAACCCACTTTGAGGTGGATCAAAGGAGAGCCTCATCTAGCTGTGGATTTGGAGTGATGTCAAAAATGGTGTCTGTCCACCTAGTAACGTCATTTTTGGCAGATGTCTAATTGCTTTTTCAAGGTACCCAATGATGAAGGATACTCCCCCTCTAACCGAATATTTTCTTCCCATAAAGCTAGTGAGCTGTCATTGAGAGCTTGTCTAGAGCTCTCTCTTCTTGTACTAGAGCTTGAATAATATAAATAAAGTGGTAATGTTAATGCTGTCAACTCCTTCATCCTTATTCCCATCAGCATGTGCCTGATGCTTTGACAGATTATGTGCATTTAATTAGAGTATGGTAAGTTCTGCCAGAGAATAATCTTCCCAGACCCAGTGCAGTTTTGCCAGACTATTACTCGGAAGTCTAGGGGTTGGGTCTCCCTTGGGGCTGGTTCTGAGGAGGTTGGAGGTGTTTATTCTGGAACTTGAGGAGAGAGGCAGCTGCTGAGGACAGTCATGTGAAGAACTCTTATTTTGTTTAAATATCTGGCTTGCTATCTGGAGTTATTTTCCTCATAACCATGTGGTCTCTCCAGCAACTGAGTATATTTATAAAACCAGCACAATGGATTTGATATTTGATGTGAGTAGGGTTAAGTTTCCATTACCAAAAGGTAAGGATATCAGGCAAGTGATGAGAGCAGATGGCACTGTCGTGCTCAGAGGAGAACAGCTCAATGTTGCTTGAGAGGGAGAAACGAATCCAAGAATACTGTGCATAAGCATGCTCTCAGCTCTCTGCACACACTTACCGTTCCAGATTCAGTTCAGATTTTCCTATAATGCTTTTGTTGCTTTGTTCTGCTTTCAGCTCCTCCCTTTGTTCTGTAGACCAAGAACCATGGCAGAGCTGTTGACCTAGGAAGCAACTGGGCAGGAGGACCTAAGACACTAAGGTTCTCCCATGGCTAGAGTCAGAGTCCTGAATGACCAAGTGGAGGAGCTGAGATGGGGCAAGGTGGAGATCATGGCAGGTTTTGAAAACCTCAAGGCTTGCACAAACATCTGGAGTTAAACTATCTCCCTGTTTATTTCTCTAAGTGCTCTATCCAGTTTGATCTGCCATATGTTTGGTCGCTTGCAGCATTTTCTTGCTAAGATTTATGAAGTCTTCATAATGTAGCTGCATCTTGATCATCTTCTTTCCTAGGCAGTTACATCAGCTAGATCCTCTAGGAGATGAATCAAGTCAGTGTTGAACCTTTGAGCTAGGCTGTGGGGAGAAATGCTACCCAATGGGCTCAGCTTGGGGCTAGAAACTGAATATTCTGCATGCTACACTTGAATAGGTTTTTGTCACAAATCCTCCTTCCAACAACAGAAGAAACAAACTGAAACCAACTTTTTGTAAAGCTGGGTCAGGGTGAGTAGCATTCACCAATCCTTGGCTGTCTGGAGAACTGTTTGCTGCCTCTGAAGTGCTTAGAGACCTTGACATACAAGTGTAATACAAAATAGTGAGACAGTGTTGACTTTGCATGTTACTCCCCTCCTTTTTTTATGTTATTTCTGATTATCATCCAGCTGTGGATTTTTTGAAGTGAATCCTAGCATACAGTAATGTTCCCAACAGACTTTTTGGGTTGGATTTTAAACATTTAAGGGGAAGTGTTCTGCTTTTCCTTTCCTGAATCCTCATTTCTGTTTTGCTGCCCTTAATTTTTCTGTCTCATATAGTATGTGTTACTGTTTTTTCTACTTATTTCTTTGCTACTTTACTTCTTAGGCTGTCAAGGACATGATCCTCTAGTGCTATATGCTGTACAAATGTAGAAGAAAGATGATTTCTCCCTGTATGATCCTGTGCTTTCATGTGTGAGATGGGGGCTAAGATTGTCCAGACATCCAGATGAGAAAAATACAGCATGTGGATGGGGGGCTTAGTATATTAAACATGATGTAGGGGGGGGAAGAAACCCTCTTAAAATAGTCAGATTCTCTATTTATAGTGCTTTGCATATCTTTCCAAGAGACACATTAAAACTTCATCACCTAATGTGTTCTAGCAAGAGAAAATGCAGAGGCATGGAGAGTCTATGAAAGAGCAAGTTCCTCCATGGCTCCTTGCTGTGCTAATTAACTGAGGCAAACACCTCTCCTGCCTTGCTCTTCTCCTGGCAAAACTAGAATGGTGTTGGCTGCTTTTGGGGATGCTGCTAGTGGGTCCTGTTCAAGCAAAGGAGACTTGCTGTGGGCCATCTCAGGGGCTGTCAAGTGTCAGGGGAGACCTTATCTCTCTTTAGAGCTACCTGAGAGGAGGTTGGAGAGAGATGGGGGTATGTCTTTTCTCCAGGGTTAACAGTGAGAGGACAAGAGGAAATGGCTTCAAGTTGTATCAGGGAAGGTTTAGATTGGATGCCAGGAGGAATTTCTTCACTGAAAGGCTGAAGACTTGGCCCAGGCTGCCCAGGGAGGTGGTAGAATCACCATCCCTGGAGGGGTTTAAGAAATGTATCTATGGTCCTTAGGGCAATGGTTTTGTGGCATGGTAGTAATAACTGTGGTTGGGCTTGATGATCTTAGAGGTCTCTTTCAACCTTAATGAGTCTGCGTGTTTCTATGCAATGCATTCTGCTACTTCAATATCAACCAGCCCTGCCCCTTGCTGCTGACTTCACACTATGTAGGGGAAAGAACAGTTTTGCAATCTGATGGGGGCCTTGTAGAATTCAAGAGCTCCAGTGACAATTAGTGGCTGGCATCAATTCACAAAGCAAGCCATCAGGATATCAGTGTGTGTGTGGTTTACCAAGGACTTAGTTGAACAGCAGAGTCTGCAGTGAAAAGGACAAAAGTAACCATAAGTGGGATTTGTGTTCTCTGTATCCAGGTCTCTTTCCAAGGGCTCAGAGGTCCTGTGCCCCTTTCTGTGGTGTTGATGCTGTAATTGGTATTGCTTAAGGCTCTGTAAAACCTCACTCTACGTATAATTTAACTATTCTCTCTATTCTCTCTTCTACTGCAGAGGAGTGAAGAGCGCTGGCTCTGTACCTTGTCATCCCATATGTGCTGCAAGAGGTTTTTCTGTCCTATCAATACCCACGTGGCTTTCCTTCCTCTTGCATAATTCATTGGTGGAGAATATGCATTTCCCTTAAGCTGAAAGTTCCAGGACTGCCTTGTAATGATGAGAGAAATGGGGGTAGAAGATGCTGACTGGGTTTGGTGGTTGGTTGTGGTTTGGTTTTTTTTTTGGCCTAGCACTACTGCAAATTTATTTATTGTACAAAAAACCCTCTTAACTAAGAGGCATTTGAACTGGTGCCAGGGAAATATTTCAGACTTGAAAAGTGACACAACCCATTTAGATTTTGACTTGAAAAAGCATTTTCTGAGCTGCCTCAGCACAGGGTGACCATCTGTCCATGTCCCTTGCTGAACTAACAGTGCAGGGAAGAGAAGCCTTTGACTGTCCCTCTGTACAGACACCAAAGTGTTTCTTTTCCAAGTTCAGTCATTTACTGTAGAATAGGATCACAGAATCATTTAGCTTGGAAGAGACATTTGAGATCATAGAGTCCAACTGCTAACCCAGCACTGCCAGGTCACCACTAAAACATATCCCTCAGGACCACATCTGTTGAATCCCTCCAGGCATGGTGACTCCACCATTGCCCTCAGCAGCCTCTTTAAGGGCTTAACAATACATTTGGGGAGTCACCATCCCTAGTGGTATTTAAGAAACTTGAAGATGTTTTACTTAGGGCCATGGTTTAGTGGTATGGTAGTGATAGGTATGGTTGGACTTGATCATCTTAGAGGTCTCTTCTAACCTTAATGATTCTGTGATCCTGTGGGATGTGGCTTCTCACAACAACAATAATATTATTGATCCCATATACACTGCTGCTTGAAGGAATCATGCAAGGTAATCAATTGTAGCTGAAAAACCGTTAGCTAAGGGGGAGACGGCATGCTGAAGGGCTGGTCTGACCTTTCCAGATCATCACTCTATTTAGTAAAATGAATGAAAAGCTCCATGCTGGAGTGCAATGTCTAGATGCTTTCCTCTGGGGGAATGGAGCTTTAGGGGAAGGTGGAGCTAAGGCTTTTGAAGAGCCCGAATGCTACAGTCTTGTTCTGAAAGATGGAAGAACAGGCTCAGGTATGCACCCTTTTTCTGTCAGGCTGTTGGAATGAATGTCTGTGTCACTGTTTACGTCACTGCAACATGTCTTCTGACACCTCTGGCAATTTCCCTCTCAACTGAGAATCGTTTGTCATCTTCACGATGCACCAGGAATCTTTTATCACTGCCGCAGAAGCGCTTGCTGTGTATTCCGTAGTTTGGCTTCCAGAGGAGAGGTTTCTACACCAGGTTAAGAGCTCAGACAGCCATCATTTTTCCTTTTGGCAAAACTCTGATCCTTTTTTACAGAGCAAATAAATACACTGGAAATGAAGGGCAGTGGTGAATGTAACAAACCCAAACACAGCCCCTCAAACCCCTCTGTGACAGTTAAATCTTGTCTCTGCACAACACGGGCGCTGCTTCCCAGCTCACAAACAAAAATGCCTTCAAGTTTCTGCCAACAACCAAAGCTGTCCAATTTGTCTTTAATCAGTTATTTGTCACTGTCTGGCATATTTTTGCTTGAATGGTTGTTATACAAGTATTTGTCTTTGTTTCTCCCCCCTGTTTTGCTGAAGCAACAATAGCATGGAGATGTTTGCCTTGCAGACAAAGAATCTTGGTGAGTCATTCCAAGCTGACTTCTTGCTTTGCTGTGGTACATTTGTGTGGCTCTGTGGGAACAGTATCTATGTGACACTGGTCACTTGCTCTATCTTCCTCCTCTGCTGCTCCCTGAGGGCTAGTTGCAATCTCAAGTGGTTTCCTCCTGAGAAACAGAGTTGGATGATATGTAGTCCTTTAAGAACCAGAAACCAAAGAGAGTGACTGTAAAATAGACTGTTTAAAAATACTCTGCTATAGTTGTGTTGGGAATCAAGTCCAAACTAATTTTAGATTTTAGGAATAAGTATATGGATTTTTTTGGAGATTTTTTTGGTTTGCAGTTTTAGACATTCTGGAGACTGCAAAGCTTTTAGAGCTTCTCTATAAGAGGTCTCTTTAATACCTCTATCTAGTACACTGGGCACTGCAGAGTTAATATACTATATTATTGCAGAGTGATTATGAAGTGATTTTTCTCATCTTGGAAAGAAAACTACTTTCTAGTCATCCAGGGCTGTAGTCAAAACATCTTTTTCTTCCTTGACTCAAGAATACAGTTAAATACTCAGAGAAGGGCAACAAAGCTGGTGAAGGATCTAGAGTCTTCTGAGGAGCAGCTGAGGGAACTGGGGTTGAGGGCTCAGGGGAGACATTCTCTCTCTCTCTCCTCCCTGAGAGTAGATTAGTGTGAGGCAGTGGTCAGTTTCTTCTTCCAGGGAACAAGTGGCATTAAGAGGAAGCAGCCGCAAGTTGTGCCAGGGGAGGTTTAGGTTGGACACAAGGAAGAATTTCTTCCCTGAAAAGGTTGTCAAACCCTGGCCCATGCTTCCCAGGGAAGTGGTGGAGTCACCATCCATGAAGGGAATCTAGATGTGGTGTTGAGGGACATGGTTTAGTGGTGACTTGGCACAGCAGTTCTCGGTTAAAGGTTGGACTTGATTTTAAAGGTCACTTCCAAACAATTTTTCTAGTCAATGAACACCTGTCACCAGATCTTCCTTTACATGTGGCAGAGAGAGGATGTTCTAGCAGTAATTGCTTTTCAGTCTTGAGTTGTCTTTATTGTGAGTTATGCTATTAGTGCAGTGCTTTCTATGTACCTACTGCAGTGTGACTTTCTGGAAAATTTGGAAGTATTAAATGGCTTGCTTAGTTGCTTCTAAAATTTGCAACCACGGTCACATCTTGTGATGGAGACAGAGCTGGATGAAAACTGCTGAGGGCCAGTCAGTTTCCCAGAGACTGTGTCTCATCAGTGTCCTAGTAGGAAGGCCTCACAGCATTCAGAAGGCTTGGAAGGCAGTAGATAAGGAGCTCAAAGTGTTTTGGTTTAAGAAAATGCTAGTTGAAGTTCATCAATATGAGCCATTTTTGCAAACGCTTCCAAAAGCAGTGAGTGGAGACCATTCTAGAGACAAGATGATATAGCTCTCTATTTTTTCATAGCTCGTGTTGTGAAAGCTGATGATGGTTTGTGCAGAAGAATCTGAGTATTTGTTCTTCCATACAAAGGGGCAGGACTGATGCCCCTCCATGAAGTTTTGGAGAACATGTAACAGCTTTTTGAAGAGAAATATTTAACCCTAGTCCTCTTACACAATATTTTTAGTCTTTCAGCTCCAGTACTGAAGTGTTTTTTCACAATTCACTCTGCAGACCTTTTAACTGTGTGAAGAACTGGAACAAAACCATCATTCCTTAATCTGAGAATAGAGACTTGCCTTGTTTTGGGCAAGGTGTGTGGCCTCCTTCACCCCCCCAGGATGCCAACACATCTAAGCAAGTGAGGGTTTTCATGGAAGAAGAGATACTTGTGTCTGCTTGCACCAGTTTAGTTTTTACCTGTGCTGTTCTCTTTGACCCAGTTCAGAGATGGATATCTCCCTTCTGTATTTGTCACTCCCAAGCTCATCTTTTTGTGGCTAGTGGTGGAGTAGCCATAACTTTTTGGATGCTGAAAGAGAGCTCCCTTGTTTAATTGTCTCTGATCCTTCATTCTTCTCTGCCCAGGGGGATGGCTTCCAAAGGAGCATCGTTCTTCTGCATAGCTTGTATCAAACAGTGGATGTTTGCTTAATGTCAAAACTCTTTGCTATATGTCAGCCATCTGTTCTTCTAGTCTTTAAATGCTGGATCTGAGCAGAAGAGCCCCTCCATTTTAGAGGGGGGTGGGGGAACCAAAACCCTTGAGAAAAATGACATGAAAGTTTTATATCTCCTTTTGCCTCACTAAACAATAGTGAAGCATACAAAGGATTAATAGATCCTTCCTGCAGGGCCTCAGCTATTATCTAGAGGAATTTTGTCTGCTAAAATATGAGCCTTACAGTACCTCTGCAGGCATAAATTGTTTGGCTTTTCTTCTTGAGGGATAGCCTGTCACCCAAAAGGCAATTTTTCTTTT
This sequence comes from Bucco capensis, assembly GCA_013396975.1. Classification (NCBI taxonomy): domain Eukaryota; kingdom Metazoa; phylum Chordata; class Aves; order Piciformes; family Bucconidae; genus Bucco; species Bucco capensis. The sequence continues at coordinate 106,574 of VWZO01006681.1, forward strand.
TCCCTTCCAATGTTCTGTAACTTTGATGGGCTTGTTCCCAGCACACACCCACAGATGCAGCGTGTTACTTTTCCCTCCATACATTTAACGCTTGCCTTAACAAAGAACCAAATCAGTGCTGTTGTGTAGGTGACTGAATGCTGGTACGGCTTTGAGCTGACCAACAGAAACTGTAAGACGCAGCGATCGAGAAGAAAATCAAAGCTTACCACGAAAATGTTTGTGCCTTTCTCTTGCTCTCCAGGTGGGATTAGGGTCTTGCAGTAGTGTGGGAGCTTCAGGCTCAGGTCCCTGTTTTGCTCCCTGCAGAGTGATTTAGCAGATGAAAGCTGCTGGCCTCAATGAGACCAAATAAGGACCCTAACCTGAACATAGTGCTGTGAATCTTGGAGGTGGCCTCTTGCTGGGATGGCTGTACATCTTGTGTTTTCCTTTCTCCACCACTCTGAATTGCTTACTAGAGTTTATTGAACATCTCTCAGCTGTGATTGTATCTGAAATTGGAGGTGGTCAGAGTGCATATTGAAATCTTCTTTTCCTGCTGCAAGGCATCACAAGATTAATACAAAAAGCTTCACTTCTGCTCTTTCTGATAGTTGGAGAATGAAATGTAGTGTTGCATCTGGTCAATTGAATTCCTCTTTGAGTACTGTGTGTGTAAGAGCACACGTTTGCAGGGCTGCCTTCTGATCATGACCAAAGTGAGCCTACGGTAGGTGTGATGCTGGCTCCTTCCACAGGATTCTCTTTTGTTGGACTTGGAATTTTTAGTGCATAAGTGTCTAGAAGGTTCAAGCAAGTTAGATAAAGCTCCATGACCCTCAAAATAACATGTTTGTGGCATTGTACATCCTAGCCTGGCCTAACCAGATTTTGCCTTGGCATGGCTTTATCAGACTGCTGTCTGTTCCTTCAGTATGCTGATGCTTGTTGCTCAAACCAAATCTTGGAGCAAGAACTATTGCGGCATCAGTCTTCGCCACTATGCACCAGCTCATCATTTTTGTCAGGGCTCTGTATGATCTATGTTAGCTTATTTTAGTCCATGGGCTTATAAAGCCTCAGCATTGGAGGCATTGAAGCTTCTGTAGACAACTTCACATTATCTTCTGTTCTTACCTTTGTTAAGATTTCACAGTTCTTGCTGTTTTCTATCTCTAGATCTTTGTAGGGGATTCCTTATCTCTGAATATTAAAAGATGACTTTGTGCTGAATTTTGTGCAGCAAAGTCTCTCTTAGTAAACCAGAATCAGAAAGCCCAATTTCGTAGCTCAGAGAGCTACTGTTAGGTAGCTAACCTAAACTGTTAGGTTTGCTGACCACCACAACCACCACCTTTAGCAAATGTTTAGGGAATCTAAAGCAGCCCTTGCATTAATTGATCATGATCCAAATCAACTTAGTGTGCTTTTGTGTCAAGGAAAATATTTGAGCAAGCCCATTACAATGTTTGTTTCAGAATCAATCCACTCAAGAAAAGAGAATTGGGGGTTATACTTTGGATTAAGCTTCTTTACAAGATGTTTTCTACTAAGGCTTATTAGGGGAAGCAAATTACTCACATATTGAGATTGTTGATTAGAAGCTGGTTGAGGGACAGAATAATGCTTGGAATTGATCAGTTTTTCCATAAACAGAAGCCAGCTGCTTGGCAACATCTTGTCTCAAAATTGCATGATATCATGAGGCATGCTGGTGAATATGCTTATTAAGTGTTATTTCTAATTGTTTTCCTCACTTCTAAATGCTTAAAAGTAGGGAAAAAAACCCCCACAATTGAATCCTGAAACTTCTGTTTTCAGTAAAAAAACAAGAAAGCAAATCCAAACTTAAAGCATTGAGGTCAATCCTGAAGGAGCAAAATGGAAGAAAGGACATAGGTGACAAAAGGCATCTAAAGTGGAAAAGAGCTGAAGAATAACACAACTGGTAGACTTGAGCATTTTTTTTTTTAAGTCTAAAGTGACTTTTTTCAAGAGCTTTATGGAATTGTTCCAAAGCTAATCCAATGCAGAGATGTGCAAAGCAAGGAACTTTTAGAATGAGCACTTTGAAATACTCCAAGCCATTGCTGGGTTCTAAATGAACTGCTGTTGTTGCCTCACACAGAGTCCTGGGCTGCTCTATTACTGACTCACTGAAAATATCGGCTCAGTGCTTAACTTTGGTCAGAATTACTTAAACCCCCCCAAAAAGCCACTTGATGCTAACCTTTTAATAAGAAACTAATTTGGAATATTGTAGGAATATGCTGTTGCAGCAGAGGGATATATCAAATATTTACTTTGTTCTCCTCTCAAGAACATATCAAGAACTCCTCTCAGGAGTGAGGGAGGAAAAAGTGGGGAAGAAATAAGAAAACCAGGATTTTTCTCTGGGCATGGTTGGAAAGCTTCCATTGACTTTGGAGATGCATCATCAAGACTGTTCGGGGGAAAATTGAGATTAGTTTCTTGAACAGGGAAGAGTAAAACTGAGGAGCACTGATCTCCTAAGGAATGTAAGATGATATGGAGAAAAGGAAACCAAATAATTGTCGTTTAGATGTCATGATTTCTGCTGTTGGACAAGTAGGAGTAACATGCTTATTTCATGAGGAGAGAGGGGGGGAAAGCGTTTTCTTGGGGAAAAGTGAATTTTGTTTCCTTTTAAAACAATGCTTGAGAATCTCATGTTTTCTTCTCTGAACCTTTTCCTGACAACAAAAAGGAAATCAACAGAGTGGACAGGAAAGAAAGATGTTCTTTCCTTCTCCACGAATGGAATAAATAAGACTGAACCAATTCTTCTAAAAATTGGAGAACTAGAGAAAATCAAGGGATTGATATGGTGGTTTGTTGTTTTGGGAGTTTTTTCCCCTGTTTGTTGTGGTTTTGTTTGTTTTTTGTAGTCTTTTATGGCAATCTTGAAGAGCACTACAAGAGGATGAAATAGCTTTGATATTAAAACACAAGAGACTGCAACAGGATTTGATTGAAGAAAGTGTGTTTCCTGAAAGAAAAGCTTTATCCCCAAGTGCACTGATTTTTATAATGATGGTAGTACTGTTTGCAAGCTGTGGTAGACCAATTTTTGGGCTTTCAAATATGTACCAACTGCTGATCATTTGATTTAGGAAGATACGTATTTTCTTTCCCCTCACAGCGCCAGTATTACTTAGTTGTTATTAAAATTCCTCAGGGAGGAAATGCATATGAAGGAGGCAATGTTATAATTGCCCTACAAAGACAAGGGTGGGAGGCGTTAACCTTTTATCTGAAATACCTTTTGAGCAGGATGCTGGGTTTGGTAAGAAATGTGAGAGCACAGGCATGTTTTCCTTTAGACATGGAACACCTGCAGCTATGCAGCTTACCTCTGAATCATAGAATCACAGAATGCTTTGGGTTTGGAAGTGACCTGTAAAAGCTCAACCTCCCTGCAGTTAGCAGGGACATCTGCTCAGAGCCCCAAACAACCTGACCTGGAATGGTTCCAGGGATAGGGCATCTAGTACCTCTGGACAACTTGGGATGGTGTCTCACCATCATCACTGTAGAAAAAAAACACAAAACAACAACAAACCCCCCCTCCTTAGATCTAGTCTGTATCTCCCTCTCTTAGTTTAAAATTATCACCCCTTGTCCTGTCACAGCAAGCCCTGCTGAAAAGACCATTTGAAGACTAATCTAAAGCCACTGCTGCCTTGGATCAGGTAAAGCTTGAGTAAACAGCCCTGCCTTGCAAACTGTTGTGTCATGACCTGATCAAAAGGACCATTTGTACAAAAAAAGATACTGAAGAAAACATACTAGAGAATCACACTGGGATATCTCAGAGCTGCAGTGCTCTCTAAAAGATTAGAAACTGAAAAGAAAAAGGCTCTTGTGTCTTAATCTGCATAAATTATGGCTGCAGTTCCATTTTGGGCATTGGTGAGACAACTCCTATGCTAGGAGTAGCCTTAAGGCAAGAGAATTAAAAGGGTATTGTGTTCCATTATTGAATGTGCTGAATTTAGCACAGGACCAGAAGTGTGCACCACTTGTCTGCTAGGACTGGGGAGTTTTCAGGCTGCTGGGTAGCTCTGCCCTGAAGAATTCTTTACCTTTCAGCTGTGTGCATGATAGGTGTTGAAGTGACTGAAAATGGACTGTGTCAGCAGTAGAAATCTGTGATAACATTTCCTTCAGTGTGAACTTGAGAATGTTTACTTGCTTTCCAGTGTTAGCAGTGTGCTTCCAGACAGCTATTTAATAGCATGGAGGGTTGTTTTTTTTTTTTGCTAGAGAAAGATCTGGTTTCACTTCTAACATCTTTCCACCTCTATCTAGCTCTCTTCTGTAAATTCACAACTAGCAAATGCTGTGTATTAATGATTGAGAAAGATGCAGTAACATATAGATAAGCCTTTGAGGCTTTAGAGTGTTTTTTTGCTCACTCTAGTGAGTAGTTGAATATGTTCTGCATCTGGTTATATGAACAAAAAAAAAAAAGCAGAGATCAACACAGATGACGGCAAGTACTATTTACACTGAATAGATGATTTAAACTTAAAAGTCCAGAAATGAGTTATGTGAAGGCAATGCCAGAGCTTAAGAAGCAAAGGTGACCTAGTGGTGTAGTTACCTGGTGGTTTAAAACCAAGTTTCTTTACCCTTCATGAAGCTGGAATACTAACCATAAGATTGATGAGCACAGATGTTGGTGGCATGTGCTCTGTATGTGCTTTTAGGTAACCATACTTGGTTTAACTATGAACCTGACTGTAAGATGAATAAAAAGGTATTTTTTTTAACATCCAGATCAACCATTTATCTTACATGCTGTGATTTCCTCTATCAGTTGTGATGAAAAAGTGTGAGTCTCTCTTAGTGATGTTTATGATCATTCAGTTGAGAATTTGGTTCAGTGGTGACCTAGCAGAGTTTATGGTTAGACTAGATCACCTTACAGGTCTCTTCCAACCCAAATGATTCTGTGTTTCTATTCATATCAGACTTACTTAGTGTCACTAATAATCATCTGTTGTTCCAGGTGATATTCACACATTAGTGCTGGATGTTTAAATAACACCTCTTCTACAGTCAACTCCTGTTCCAGCTGTTCAGGGAGGATGGATTCAGCTCCAGATGTGGCCTCTGCAATCCATCCAAGTCTTGTTCAACTTAATTGCTTCAAATATGAGGCTGATGTTAAGCTCAGGTGCTAGAACTGTATATTTAAGTGTTGTTGTATTGCTACAAGTCATCCTGCCTGAAATTCTTTCCGTAATGTGCTAACTCTGGTCTGAACTTGATCAATGAACCTGTACTGAGGGAAGCCAGCCTCCCCAAGCCAAGAGAATGGGACCAAGAGCAAAATGTCCCCCCCCACAATTCATGAGGAGATGGTCAGGGACTTACTCCTCCACGTCGGTGTCCAGAAATCTATGGGGCCAGATGGGATTCATCCTAGAGTCCTGAGAGAGCTGGCGGGGTGCTCACCAGGCCACTCTCCATCATTTATCACCAGTCCTGGCTGACTGGAGAGGTCTCAGCTGACTGGAAGGAAGCAAATATAACTCCCATCTATAAGAAAGGAAGGAAGGAGGATCCAGGAAATTATAGGCCTGTCAGTTTAACACCAGTCCGAGGAAAGCTGATGGAGCAGATCATCCTGAGTTCCATTATGCAGTACATGCAGGACAACCAGGTGATCAGACCCAGTCAGCATGGCTTTATGAAGGGCAGGTCCTGTTTAACAAACCTGATCTTCTTCTATGACTGGGTGACCTGCTTGCTGGATGAAGAAAAGGCTGTGGATGTTATTTATCTTGATTTTAGCAAAGCATT
>VWZO01006681.1:114075-145983 GCA_013396975.1 Bucco capensis
TCCAGAGGAGGGCCACAAAGATGATTAAAGGACTGGAGAACCTCCCCTAGGAAGATAGGCTGAGACAGTTGGGATTGTTCAACCTGGAAAAGAGAAGGCTTCGAGGGGCTCTTATAGCAGTTTTCCAGTACCTAAAGGGGGATTATAAGACAGAAGGGAAGAGACTTTTTAAATGGTCAGACTGTGATAGGACAAGGGGGAATGGTTATAAGCTGAAGGAGGGGAAATTTAGATTGGAGATTATGAGGAAGTTCTTTACCCGGAGAGTGGTTAGGCACTGGAACAGGTTGCCCAGAGAGGTTGTGGATGCCCCATCCCTGGCAGTGTTCAAGGCCAGGCTGGATTCGGCCCTGGGTGACCTGGTCTAGTGATTGGCATCCCTGCTCAGTGCAGGGAGGTTGGAACTAGATGATCTTTAGGGTCCCTTCCAACCTGGCCATTCTATGGTTCTATGAAGTTGTTAAACCTCAGAATTTTTCACTTGACTTTAAGTGAAGTGATAAACTGGAGATTTACTGGTAATAGATATATGGAATATATGAAGTGCATCTCACTGCAAATATTGGTAGTCATGGAGAAGTTAGCTTCAGAGAATGAAATTACTGAAAGCTAGTAAGCATGCAAGGTACAACTGAGGTGGTCACCTCAGAACCTTAGATCCTTCCTCTTCTTGAGGTTTCTATATATTTGATTTCAAATTTCTGGAGGGGAGAGCAAGTAAAGCAAACTAATGTATGAACTGGCAAGTCTTTTGTACATCTTTAGAGGAAAACTGTAATAGTAAAAGAGAGGGAGCCTTCATACAGGCTCAGGGTGTCTCTACTCAGTCTTCCAGTTGGTCATCACTGGTATTAAAGGAATTTAGAAGAGTAGAGAGAGTAAAGGTACTAGGTAAGAGATTTCTTTTGTTAAGATGAAAGTAAGGGGGACAAATGTACAAGTAAATCTAGATTGAAGTAAAACTTGAGTATTGACTGAAGTATAACATATTAGGTAGAAAAGAATCCATCACAAGGTATATAATGAGGTTTTATTTCTGGCAGGGGAAGGCCTGACCAAAGCTCAGGAGTTTTTAGAAAGAAGCATCCTGATAGCCTGTGTTTTGTTTTCTGTCTGTTGGTCTGTTTTGGATCTCTAAGAGGGATCTGTCACAGAATAATGAACTCTATTAATGTGCCAGCTTGCCTTGGTGACTTCAGCTTTCCTTTTTCACTAGCCAAGCTGTTTTTTCTCCTTGCTAAGCTCTTCCTGCATGTAGTTGGTGTGTTCATGGTGACACAGTGCTGCAGGTAATGTTTCGGAAGTGTTTTTTAGATTCACAGGAGATGAAATCCTTGCCTTGCAACTTCCTTCCTACTTTTTGTACCCAAAGGTATCCTCCTGTTCAGTGACCTGGTGAATGAGAGCGAAATGAGAGGTGACTTTTGTCTTCATGCTCTCCTCTGCTGGAATGAAGGAAGTCCAGCTGCTTTTAGACAGTGAGACTGAGGAGAGAACCAGATTACACACTGAGAATAATTAGAACAACATGGATTTAATATCATTATTGCCAGGCATTATTCTAGTCATTGCGTTGCAACTGCTCTGTTGCTGGTTTCCAAAAATAAGACCAGGTTCACGGCAACCAGAGAAAACAAGTTCAGATTTGGTTACCTCAATTATTGCTCATGATGTTCTCTACTTTTTCTATTGCCTCTTGAATATTAACCTTTTTCTTTGACTTAGATAATTTCTCACTTGCCTCTTTGAACATAATAATAACAACCATTGAGAATTTTTTCCCTTCTTTTTGGGTGGCTTTAAGGATCCTTTCACTGATCCTTTTTTCCTTATACTTTTCATTTGAATTTCAACAGTCTTGGGACATAGCATTCTAGAAAAAAGAACCCTATTTAATTAGTAAAAAGTTTCCTGATTGTACTGTTGACTTGCTGAGTTTTTATCCATGGGGAGAATCCCTATGAAAAAGCTAACCTTATAAAGACAGTGGAGCTGGTCAACACGTGCATGTTGGTGCTTCTGAGGCAGATTAATAGATTAATTTATTAATTCCTGAAGCAGACAATACCTATGTCATTGGATATTCCAGAGTGGATGAGGAATGTGAGGTACTGCCAGTAACTTCCTGATACATGCAAGCCAGCAGCTCTGGCAAGCACCTCTGACTTCTAGCTTTTCCTGGGCTGGCTATGTGTCAGGCAGACCCTGCCTGTGTGCTTTCTGCAAGGGAGATGCTGACATCAGGGTGTTGACTGACAGCAGGAGGGTGCTTTTGGTACTGATTCCCAAATCATCCTCATTCACTTTGCTTTAGCTTGTCTCAACAATGGGTCATAGAGCCCCAAACTTGACTTAAAGCATGCCCAAGTGGAGCATGTGTCCTGTGTTCCAGCCCTGAATGAGTGCTCAGCTCAGGATATCAGACGGGGGCTAGTCAGAAGTACATCTTGGGCACACAGACCACCTGGAGGGTGAGTTGCTTTCACTAGGCTGTAGCTTCTACTTGGTGGCACTGTTTTGCCAGCACAAGTGTGGCTTTTGGCACCAAAGCTGAAGTCTGTGGATTCCTGTAGCAACAAGTGTGATGATCGCTAGGAGTGAGAGTTGAAGAGACAACCTTAGTAGTGTTTCTGACTTGGAGTGCTTGAACTAATGATCACATCTGGTTTTCTAATCTGTGGATGGAAGGTGTTTTTCTCCAAGCTTTGTAATACTTTGGGTTTATTGAAGTGGCCATGGTCTGATGTTTTCACCTCTGTTTCTTCTTTACTGTCAATTCCCAATTTGCTGAATTGCAGTGTATGTTTCTTTCTTCCACAACACTTCTGTTGTCTTTCAGCATTTCCGTTGTCAGCTGAGCTTATATAGGTGAACTTAAGATAGCAATTGTTTGCTAGTATACTCTTTAATGCTCTGGTCAATGGGTAGAATAATCCCTCAAGCCCATCTGCCTCTAATCTTTGAGTGAAAATAGACCTGGGTTTCCATATGATTTTGCAGGTGGATAATCCTTGATGGCTGGTATATTCTATTAGGGTATCAGCACCAGAAAAAGTCCTAAAACCAGCTGAGCTAGCAAGGTTAAGGAAGGAGCTACTCTGCATCTATGTAGTAATCCCATGCTTGGGAATCAAAGCTATTTGGGGGGCAGGGAGGGAATCAACTAGAACAATCTTTTCTGAGAGAACACTGACTTCAGCTGCAGCACTGTGTGCCATTTCCATAAATTCTTGCAAGCTAATCAGAAATTGGTAATGTTAGTTGAAAATCCTGTGTAAGGTATTTTTTTTTCAATCCCAGACCTCTTCCCTGGAATGCTTCAGAGAGGGCTTGAGCAATGTGGTGGTACTCCAGTACTAAACTCCATGAAACTGATAGAGGCAGGACGTATTATGCAGCAGGGAGGGGAATTGCAGATAAGATTTTGGGTTTTTTATTTTTTGATGGGAAGGAGAATTGATGATTTGAAGAGATCCTAGGAAATTCCTATGGACAGGAGATGGCAAGATGCTAAGGTTATTCTTCTGTATATGTGTACTGGTAATAGGGAAAATGGGGAGGCAAAGAGTCCATTGTGCCTGTGGATGAGGCTGGAGGGTAGTGCAAGCAGATACTGCACTTAAAGTAGAACATTCAATTATTTTATTTACCTTTATAACAAGGGTAATAGTACTGAAGTTCCCTGGAACCATTCCAGGTCAGGTTCTTTGGGGCTCTGAGCCAACCTGATCTAGTTGAAGATGTCCCTGTTGACCTTTAAAGGTCCCTTCACACACAAACAATTCTATGAAACAACAAAGTTACCCCCCGAACACAGTTTGTTTTTTGCTGTTGTATAAGTTTCAAGCACAAAGTGGTGGAACCTCTATATAAAGAACAGCAAGATAGCTGCAGCACCATTTTCAACTCTACTGATAGAAATGATTTTTGCCCTGAGGTAGTTATGTGTATTTTAAACCTTCCAGTAAGGCTGTGTGTGCTTATGTAAGTAATATTAACTTCCTCTGACACTTCTGTTGCACAAAAGTGAAACCAGACCTGTTCTTGTAGCTTTTTGTACATCCTAAGTTGAGAAGCACAGCACAAACTATGTTAATGTAGTGTAAATGGTGTGGTTTGAGCTTGTCTCATAGGGTGTTTGAAAGGCTCCATGAGACTTGGATGTGCTCTTCTGCCCTCATAAATATTTACACCCGTATATGCTTCAGCAGCTGAGCAAAGTCTTTCTGAACAAGCCTTTTGGCCTTAGCTATGCAACCTACTAGTAGGCAGATAATAGATGGGACAGGCATTTCAGCAGGGTCTGATGGGACAGAAGAAGGGGTGATGGTTTGAAATTAAGAGGGAGATTCAGACTACATAGAAGGAAGACTTTTTTACTGTGAAGGTGGTGGAACACTTAGGTTGTCCAGAGAGGTGGTAGATGCCCCATTCCTGGAACCATTCCAGGTCAGGTTGGTTGGGGCTCTTGTTGCTCTGCTGACTGTAGAGGGGTTGGACAGGATGACCTTGAAATGTCCCTTCTAACCCATTCTGTGATGTTTCTATAAAAACTCCTAGCCTGCAGAGGTGTGTGTCACCTGTATCAGCAGCCAACTTGCTCTTCTGTGACATGAGAAGCAAGAGTGGGTCAACATTCATAACAGTTACAAAACTGTTGTCTGATCTGTGTCCTGCCATTCCCAGTTGAATCTTTTTAAGGATTCGAAACTAAAGATGTAGCAACATCATGAAATGGCATAGTGCATCTTTACTGTGCTTACTCTTCTTAATCCATGGAACAGTATCTCGTCCTTCCTTCCTATGTTATACTGCAGGTGAGAAAATATGGAGGCTCTCATAGGAAGGAAAACCAAACCTTGTTCTCTGTTCTGGGGAGCACAGTGAATGACTGGGAACTGTAACAGTCAGAAGGCAGTAAAAGTTCCTTTATAATAAAGGAATGCTAAGGAGAGGAGTTTAGTTTTAGACAGCACACAGTACTTGCAGGATGGTGTTTGAGAAATACCTAGCTTTTTTTTTAGTGTTTTAATAACATCTGATTATTGTAGGCTCTAAAAATAGTGGTAAAGGGGATAGAAGCTCCCAAGGGCACTTGAGACTGTGGGAATATGGGTAGAAGACTCCTGTAACTCCAAGCTCTTTTCCTAACAAAGACCTAAATATCTGTTGGACCTCAATGAATTCTGAAAACCTTTCTGTTTGCAGTAACTCCAGCTGAGTTTTCTCTGCTTCAGTGTGTTGCTCAGGCATGGAAGGTGCCCTCTGGGTGCTCAAGAGCTGGTGAGAGGGAGTAGAGGTAGGAGCAGCTGGAGACATTAGGCTTGGCTGCAGGTTTTTGTAGATGCAGGAGAAGAGAAGGCATGTAAGGGAGCATGTAAGTGCCCTCCCCTCTGGCAAGCTGTCATGATCCATTTGGCCAAGTGGTGCTCAGACAGAGTCTACCCTGGAGAGCCTGGCTGAGGCAGGTGCTTGTGCGCTTGGCAGTGGTTTTGGGCTCTGGGCTTTGCTGTCTTGGGAAGGAGGGGAGCTGCTGGAAGCTGATAAATTGCTACAACAAAGAGGTTCTTGTTCTTGATGGTGATGTTGTGTAGAAAGTACGCTGCAAAGGACTGATTGAAGGGTGTGTTCAGCACAGCTGGTGCTGTCACCAGGGTTTTTCTGAAGTGCTTAGGGGAGAGAATGTGTTAATCCCGCTCACTGTTGTTCTTGATGCAGTTAGGCATAAATCTTTGCAATAAGTGTCAGCTACTTAAGCTGTTTACCCATTAGGTTCTCTTCAAACTTGCTATTCCTTCATTATATGACTGAACTGATTTAACCTTGCAGAGAGGTACAGTATTGCCTATACCACTTCACTCTGGTGAGATCCTCCAGCTCTGGAGTCCTCAGCACTGGAGAGAGCTAGACCTGTTTGGAGCAGGTCCAAAGGAGGCCACGGAAGTGATGTGAGGGCTGGATGCTCTCTGCTGTGAGGCCAGGCTTAGAGAGTTGGGGTTGTTGAGCCTGGAGAAGAGAAAGCTCCAGGGAGACCTTATTGTGGCCTTTCAATACTTCAATGGGGCTATATGAAAAATGTTGAGGGTCATTTTAGCAGGACCTGTTGTGACATGACAAGGTGTGATGGTTTTAAACTAAAAGAGGCAGATTCAGGCCAGACAGAAGGAAGAAAACACTTTTGGTGACCGTGGGGAGACCCTGGCCCAGGTTGCCCAGAGAGGTGGTAGATGTTCCATCCCTGGAACCATTCCAGGTTAGGTTGTTTGGGGCTCTGAGCAACCTGATCTAGTTGCAGATGTCCCTTCTTGATGACCTTTAAAGGTCCCTTCCCATTCAAACCCTTGTATGATTCTATGATGTATAATGTGGTGGCTGTGAAACGGAAGACCTGAAGATGGAAACTGCCAATTGTCACTGAAATCATTACAGTATGGGCTGTGACTGCTGCCATCTAAATGTGTCTAGCTCAAAGTTCAGCATGTGGCATAAGCTTTATTGCCATCCCTTCTCTTATTCCTATAGAGTCACGGTAGGGAAGATATAACTTCTGTCAAATGATTCATACTAGATTTGTTTGCATACCTTATTTTAGGGTCTGGTGAATCATTTTTGGCAGTACGTATTTCTAGAAATGGATTACTGGAAGTACCTTTTTGAAAATTTAGTTGTCGAGCCTACTAAAGTTAAGTGAGTTTAGATTCTAAATGGATTTCTTGTTTTAAATATCCAGGCCAACTAGTGTCTTGCAGCTGATTTCTTAAAGGTGTAAACATAAATGTCTAGTGTGGCAGCCATTAACTTTTTGGTGTTAACCTCTCTCCCTTTTCCTTGCTAAAGTACAGCACAAAATATTTAGAATTAATTTGCTAATATTTACTGAGTGACTTCAGAAACCAAAATAAAGGAGAAAAGTTAGAAGAAGATAAAAGAAATCAAGTATTTAAGTCTTTTTACTCCTAATTATGGCCTGGACAGCTGTAGAAAAACAAGGAGAACATTTTGATCCTGGGAAATGTTGCTTCTCTAGTATACTTAATACTGAAAAGGTAATCTTATGGTTAAAACCAAAACAAAGGAGGAAAAAAGAGTTAAAAAGTGTCTGTGAGCTACGGATATTTTGCACTTGCTAATTGAGACTGTTTTATTTTCATTAGACAGCATTAGCTAGAGAACATTATTCATATTTTACAAATATCTTGCAGCATCTCCTGGCATCTAACCAGCAAAAATAACCAAACTTCCATTTAGAATAAAACCCCATCTCTTAGACAACACTTGTTTGCATAAATCTTCCTTTGGATTTAGCCAATTGAGTGATGTGGCTGTAATAATGTTGCTTGCTTCAGCATGTGTGGTGTAAAAATAGTGATTATAATGGAGTTGTCATGTTGATGCAGAAGGATGTGCTAGCTCAGGGTGTCTGCTGCTGCCATCTGTGGAGAAGACTCTGCTTTCTCAGCTGTGTGTGTTGAGGGATATACTGTTAGTTCAGATTTTTCCAACAGATTGAGTGTTTAGGACCTTGAGCAATGCTCAGGAAAGTCTGAAGTAGTGTCCCTGTTGCTTTCATATTCCAAATGGCCAGGAGCCATCAGCATTGGACATCTAAATGGAATGGAGGGGGGGAATGGAAAGCTGATGAGCCTACTAATAGAATAGCATGGCAATGGGATTAGTGTTGATCCTTCTGTTCAGGAGAGAGCCTTGATTGAGGGAGATGCCTGGTAATGTTACATCCCATTTCTGTGTAATACACTCTGTGAGAGCTGCTGTCAGGTTTGTCTTTGGCCATTCGTCAGAGTTTGTCCTCCAGACGTTCTCTGCTAGGGCTGAACACTGTTACCTTCCCTGTGCAGCTATCCATGAGCCCATCTCAAACCCTAGTCACAGCTTGTCTCCCTCTCTATCAGCAGTCAGGCTGCAGCAGGCTGCCTTCAATCACAGCTACCTGGGGAGCTGGGAAGGATCTCCATTCCAGAGCCATTCTTAAAGGCATTTCCACTCTTAACCTTGACCTAGATTTGTCTGGCTCTCCTGGGAATGTATTGTTCAGCCAGGAACAACATCTTGCACACAAACATCCCTTGTGTCTGCTATACCTACCTAAAGTGAAGGGCAAATGAGAGCCTCACTCCCCAGGGCTCTTTATCCATCTATTAACTTACTGCTGATCAATTAGAATCTGAGAATTTGATATACTGATATTTTTTTTTCTAACGGGAAACCAGTTTTATTTCTAAAAGCTATGTTCCTTGTAACAATCTGGGCTAATCTGGCCTGTGCTAATCCAATCCTGCCATACCTTCATCACAATTTCCCATCCCCACACAGATCATTCCTCAGGATTTAAGTGAGGCTTACTTTGCCTCTCAATATGTGAGGCTGTCTGAGGAGCTCTGTATACTTATTCACCAGATCTTTCCCCTTCCCAAAAATTATTAGTCAGGAGGAAAGCTAGTTACAAGGTTGAAGATGAATGGTCTATTCCACTGCCTTGCATTTTTCCCATTTCCTGCATTATTCATAGTTTGGTGGGGTTTTTTTGGTTTGGTTTTTTTTGGTTTTTTTTTTTTTGGCTGGCTGTGGGCAGCACAAGCTGAATGCTGATGCCTGTGCTGTCTGATTCTTGCCAGAATATCTCCAGTGAGTACCTGTTCTCCAGCTCTGGATTTAAGGGAGTCTCACAGGTTTGAGTGTCTGGTAGCTTTTAATTGTCTCCATACCACGTGCTTTTCAAAGGCTGTAAAGCAGAAGTCTTCTGACTAGGAGTCAATGGAATCAGCACTGCCTGGGGTCTCTAAAGCCCAAAGTACCTGGAGAGTTCAACCTCCTCTGCCTAGGAATGAGCTGGTGTTGTCCATCACCTCTTTGCCTGTCTATCTATGCTAACACGTTCTGCTTGGCAAATTGATTCTTTTGGAGAAAAACTCCTTCCTTGGCATTTGAGACTGAGGCTTTCCTCTTAGTGTCACTTCTTCCTTTGGTCTGCATTGGTTCCTCTGGCCAAAAAAAGTCACTTTTTCACTTTTGGGAGTTAAGTGAAAAAGGCTGGGTCTTGTTCAGAGACTGTTTCCTATCAACAGTGGCAAGTGAAGGGCCTTAAAGCCCTGAGGTTGGTAATAAAGTACTGGAGTTCAAAGCAAGGCCACAGTAATGTGCAAATCTACAGTCAGCAATCTGGGGACATGATAAAGTTGACTCTTAGTACCTTGGTGATGACAGTTGATAGGACTTTTACTCCTGACTCCAGCAAGTGAGTTCTCTAAGTCTACAACTGAATTACTCCGAGTGATGTTACAGCCTCTGCTTTGCTGTTTATGTTGTCTTCTTTCCAAAATGCTTCATTTCAAAAGCAAAGCACACTTCTGTCATGTCAATAAAACCTCCCAACTTACTGGTTTGGGATGGATTCTGTTGTTTACTGAAGAGAGGTCAGAGATCACATACATTTGTGAGATGAAATTCCTGCTGGAAGAATACTTCCAGTCCAAAATAGAATAATGATGCTGTGGGACAGCCAATATAAAGGCTAGTGGAAGAACTGTCTTGATGGTTAACCCTTTCATACAACTTTCAGTTTTATTATATCATCAGAAAGATGGATGACAGAAAAAAGACAGGGACCTACATTGCTTAATCTGTAGTGACCTGTGTGTATTTATTTTGCTTTGGAAAATGACATCTTCCAACTGAACATGAGGAAGAATTTCTTTTTTGTGTGAGGGTGTCGGGTGCCTGGCCCAGGCTGCTCAGAGATCTTGTGAAGTCTCCTCTGGAGAGGTTCCAAACCCACCTGGAGGTGATCCTGGGCAACCTGCTGTGGGTGACACTGCTTTGGTAGAGAGGTTGGACTAGATGATCTCCCAAGGTCACTTCTAAGCCCCACCAGTTTGTCACCTTAGAGAAGATGTTAAGAAGTTAAAGCAGCAGCAACATGATGTAAATTCTGATCTGTGCCATGCTAGAAGACATTTTTGATTAAGAAAGAAATCAATTGCCATTTAGACTGTTTCAATTAAGAACGTCTACTGCTGTGACCAATTTTAACTCTGAAGTCTGTGCAAACCTTTGAGAAACAGGACTGGTTTTGTGAAGGCTTTCAAAGAGAGGAAGGAAGTTTGAGATATAGATGTTACTAAATGCAGGATGAAATCTCAGCCTTTCCAACCCATTCACCTGCTCTCCTGCTGAGAATCTTCTCCTTGTATGTGGTGTCTGAGAGAGAGAGAAGGATGTCCAGCAGGAAGATAAGGACCTACAACTCTGATCATCCTCTTTCTATAGAGAGGTACAAAGTAGATGGGAAGAGAGTAACTGGGTGAAAACTGGCAATGGCATCTCAAAAGTCATTAGAATCAACTAGGGAAATATTGATTAGGAGATTGAATTAAGCAGGTATCAAACCAGCATGCCTGAGCCCTGTCTTGTGTGGGGTCAAGTTGTCAGAATGATCAAGGTGTTTAAAAACACCAGTGCAGGAAAAATGGAGCAGGGGCAAAGGCACAGAGATTTCCATGGTAAGGGAAGGTTCTATAAGAGGTGATGATCACAGAATCACGAAGACTGGAAAAGACCCCCAGGATCATCAAGTCCAGCCTATGATCCTATACACCCAACATCTAAACCATGCCACTCAGTGCCACATCCAATCTTTTGATCAACAACCCTTGGTCAGTGCTCTGAGGCTACCCTGCCCATGGCAGGGGTCTTGGAACTAGATGATCTTTAAGGTTCCTTCCAACCCTAACAATTCTATGATTCTATGAAAATGCTGATTTAAGCAAGTGACCTTATCCTGCCTGAATCACTAGAAAACCAGTGTGAGTTTCTACTATTTGTGTGTCAGTGCTGTAAAAGTTCTGCTGGATGCTTGTGGGTTTTTCCCGTTTTAATTCCAGTGGTTGTTGGGAGCTCTTCCTGTGCTAGTCAGTGGAAATTTCAGAGCTGTCAGGTTCATTGACTTGTTTACCAGTCATCAACCACTGATTACTTTGGGTTGTCTCCATATGATACTTTGTGCATGGGGAGTTTCACATTCTGCTTGACTTCTGGAATAAGTTAATTTCTTCTCTGCTCTGTTTGTTATCTCCTGGGACTGATTTTAGCTGCTTTCTTGATATTGGGTGGTGGTTCTTTCGGCTATTTTGTTGTGTGTGGGTTTAGGGATTTTTTTGGATGGTTTTTGGAGGATGTTTTTGGTGGTTTTAAGGGTTTGGTGGAGTTTTTTGTTTTGTTTACAGAAAACCACCTGTTGGGATTCAGATTCCTTAATGAAAAGGATTTTTGTACAGCCAAGTTCTAAATGATCCTGCCCATCCCTTGCACTGACTCTTTTTGTCATGAAGAACACTGCTTGTTAGTGGTCCATTAAATATTAATGGCTCTGCCTTGCAATTTGTGTCTAATGTGCTTTCTTTTGGTCCCAGTCCAAGCTGTGGAAATGAAAACCCCCTCAGGACCCTATGCAGAATGTAATTTGCTCAGCAGTTTTGGCTGTAAACATGCTAATAAATTAGAGGATGTAATGAATATTCCTTGATGCACACAAGGGTTCCTCCTTCACCCATGTTTTGCCTATCAGTTTTCCCTCCAAACTGTACCTGAGAAGAGATGGCCATGGACATTGGCAGCCCTGGTGGCTAGATTAAACTTAATCTGTTAGTGATGCTTTTGCTTTGGAAAAAATATGGACTAAAAAGAGGCCAAAATTGCCTTTTCTTGTAAAATTTAAAGGGCAGACAAAAAGTAAATCTCTTGCTTTTCGAGTCTGTTAAATGTGTGTTAAGCTGAATGTAGATGCAGCTTCAGTGCCTTGGTAATCCTTGTGTTGGGGTTTGGGTCAGTTCTTTCACTGGAGTAAGAGGTGGGCTGGCAATCTGCTGGGACTGGTTTGTCCAGTTCCTGCTGCTCAGTAGGATTATGCCAGATCAGTTCATAAAATTCAGTTTGTGTATTTCATTGCAGTTTCATCCTTTACAAGAGAACTTGTTGCACTTTTCCAGTAGTAATTCTCACCTCATTCCTTTAGCAATACTGATTCTCTTCTGGACTATTTGGCAACTTGTTGTATGTGGGAAGGCTAAGAACACATTTGTAACATCTAAATGACTTAATATGTGGAGTTCTCATGGGAGATTGTTGTTCCAGGGATGGGGCTTTTACCACCTCTTTAGGCAACCTGGGGCAATGTGTCACCACTCACCATCTTTCAGTTTTAAACCATCACCCCTTGTCCTGTCACAACAGGCCCTGCTAAAACCTCCTTCCCCATCTTTCTTATAGATCCTTTTAAGTACTAGAAGGATGCAAGAAGGTCTCTCTGGAACCTTCTCTTCCAGGCTGTAGAACCCCAGCTCTCTCAGGATGTCCTTTTAGGGAGAGGTGCTCCATCCCTCAAGGTTTACCTCTAAACTTTTTTGATTAAGTAAAAACTTCTAATGAAGATGTGTTTATTTCTTTCTTTCCTCTTTGTCAGCAGCTTTGTGAGGAATACAAAGTCTGTGGTTTATTTCATAGTCTATTGAGTAGTTTACTGTCTTGGGGTTTCTGAGAAAGTCCAAGCAATCTGTGCTCTGATTGAAAGTGCTGCTTTATCTCAATCTGGATTTGTCACAGCCTGACTATGGACCTTAACATCTGTCAGGCAATTGTGTGTGTATTTTTTCCCCCTTCTGCTGGAGCATTTTTGGAGCACAAATAAAAGATGAATGCTTTTCTGTCCAGAAGTAGTTATTTCTTAACTCTTTTTGCTCACTCGGTTCTTTTCCCTCACTTTGGTGCTTTTTGTTGCTGTTTGTCTTCATCAAGAAGATCAAACTTTATCAAGAATTCATGTTTTGCTTTCAAACCTAGTGTGAAGAGTGCACATCTCACAAGGAATTGCAGTGCTGCCAGTGTAGGAAAGATTAGAAAAACCAATAGATTGATTTTTAGCCTTGGTAATAGCACTTGCTTTACTTAATTGCTGTTTTATTAACAATAGACACTGCCAAAGGCTACCTCTCAGCTGTTGTCACTACATATTCACAGTCTATATCAATCTATTCTAATTCAGCCTTGAGTATACAGTCTACTAGAGGTGATGTCACCTTGTTGGCATTTGCTAGCTGTATGTCCTTGGGGGTCATATTTGAAGGTGGAGGTGATCTCGCTTAGGTGCTTTGTTGAAGCAAGGATGGTTTAATGGAAGCTGATGTCATGTTATTTTTCTTCTTATTTGTTCTTGGTCATTACTGGTATCTTTCCTGCACCAGAACAGGTTTGGTTTTGACCTGCTGGAAAGTAGTTCCATGAAGAAGGACCTGGGAGTTGCAGTGGACAAAAAGTTCACCATGAGGCAGCAAATGTGCCTTTGTGGCTAAGAAAGCCAGTGGTGTCCTG
Organism: Bucco capensis; assembly: GCA_013396975.1. NCBI lineage: Eukaryota > Metazoa > Chordata > Aves > Piciformes > Bucconidae > Bucco > Bucco capensis. The sequence goes on from VWZO01006681.1 coordinate 127,456, forward strand.
GGGAGAATGAAGGTAACTTTGACCCACAGGTCAAAGGAGATTCCCCTCTCCCTACTTTGCCCTAGTGAGGCCACATCTGGACTACTGTGCCTAGTTCTGGGCTCCCCAGTTTGAGAGAGGCAGGGAGCTACTGGAGAGGGTCCAGTGGAGGCCTCAAAGATGCTGAGGGGACTGGAGTGTCTCTGGGAGGAGGAAGGGCTGAGAGCCCTGGGACAGCTTAGTTTGGAGAAGAGCAGACTCAGAGGGGATTTGCTCAATGCTCATCAATAAACTAAAGGGTGGTCAGGAGGCAATGAGCACAAGCTGGAACCCAGGAGGTTCTACTTGAACAGAAGGAAAAACTTGTTTGCTGTGAGGGTGGCAGAGCCCTGACCCAGGCTGCCCAGAGAGGTTGTGGGGTCTCCTTCTCTGTAGAGATTCCAAACCTACCTGGATGTGATGCTGGGCAAGCTGCTGTGGGTGACCCTGCTTTAATTTTTCTTCCCGGAACTAAGAGTATTGTCTCATTGGCTAATTTCATCAAACATCTTTCCTGTTTGTGTGGTGAATGCAAAACAGTCCACAGAACATCTCTCTTCTTACCTGCTTGACATCCTTTGTTACCTTACAGATTTCACAGCTTGCCCATGTCTTGCTCTGTCCCATTTGTGCAGCTCCATCATAATTCTCTTTGCCCTTTTGTGATTTATATTATTCACTTTTACCTTGGTTAAAAGGTTGTTGCTGGTTCTAGGAGTCATGGTGTAACAGTGTCCCACAGTGCTTAACTGCTCTTGCTGCTTGAGCTATTTTAGTTTGCTTATGCCTGTGCTTAAGGCAAGTGAATATTAATTATGTCTTGCTGAGTGTGATTTTTACTTTGAATGCAATAGGTTTTCTGCTTCAGAAGCACCAATGGTTCTCTGCTGGTGCTGTCAGAAACCATTTTCTGAAACTCTTCTGTTTTCTTTGTGGCACAGATGTCAAAGTTGCTCATTTAGTCTTCTGTCTCTCTTGGTGGTGTAAACAGATCTGGCAGAGTACTGTGGGATTCCTCATCTGCTATGTTGACTCCTATTTAGGACCTGACTGTCAGAAAGACTCAAGATGCCTTCATTAGGGTAGTACTGTCACCTTCTTAAAGTTTATCAGTTGATTTAATGTATGATGACTTAACTTGTCTTACCATCCCTTCTCTCACTGGTAGCTTATGGAAGTGGTCACTGCTGTTATTATGTGGATAACTGACCTGTTCCCATCCAAAATGATGTGAAATACACTGTCATCCTACCAGTTCTGAAAATAGAGATTCCCCAACAGAGGTATCTAATGCAGCATAGAATGGCCTTGGTTGGAAAGAACCTTTAAATGTCTTGCAGTCAGCAGGCACATCTTAAACTTGACCTGGTTGCTCAGAGCCCTGTCTAACCTGACCTTGAGTACATGGCTGGGTAGAACTTGACTTTCAACGACAAAAAGGACTGTAACTTCAATAATTTTTCCCTTCTTGAAATAGACTCACTACTGGGAATTCTGTGCATCAGCCTGGAGCAGGTTTGGAGGAGTTGCTTCAACCTCCCCTTGTTCTATTGCTCTGTGTACTTGGTTAAGCAGGAATGAGTTGTTACACTGACTTAAAACTGAGGCCAGTGTTTTCTGGCTATTTTCATGTCAGGAGCTGATAAGGAGTCTGACCTCACCCTTTAGGATTGATACTTCTTGCCTTCTTGGCACGTGTCTCTTGAAAGGTGTACATCCATGAGCCTCCTGTGTTTTGCTGTTGACAATGCCTTCATTCTTTCCCAAACACAGAACCATCTTGTCCTCCTAGCTCCCAGTCTAGCTAAACCAAATTCCTAATCTGCAGCTCTTGGACATGTCAAGCTGTGTGGTTGCTGGATGTCAGCAGGAGCCTGTGCAGCTCCTGCGGCAGGCTGGGTTGTTGGCAGTGCCTCTGTGCCAAGAGTGTTTCTGGACCATGCCTGATGTCAGCAATTCTATCTCAGAAGTGATTTCTCAGTTTAAACTGCATCAGCACATGGCTGTGCCATTAAATATAGACCTTCCTGGTCACTGTCATCTAGTTTATATTGTCTTCCTTCATTTCTGTAGCTAATCTACTACTAATATTTCCCAGTCCAGGCATCTCTTACCCCAATACCTGTACTGTGCTATGCCATTGAATATTCATTGCCATGGTGCAGCAGTCATTTAAAATAACTAGGTTTGTTCAATGTTTCTTTAATTAAAAAAAATAAATTGCAACTAGTCTTCATGATTTAAATAAACATTAAAAAAAAGATATTTCTCTAATATCCTGCCTTGTAGAAAACGAAGACCCTGGAATAAAATGAAACCAGGAAAAGGCTGGAGCAGAAAGGAGTAAATTCTGCAGAGAGAGGAGGAAAGCAAAGTGGCTTGGCCCTCACACAAACAGCTCTGTTGTAATTGTAAGAACATTTCTAGTGCCTCTGGATATTTCATATCAACCGAACCATAAGATGTAGCTTCATATTTGAAGTATTAAAGTGGGTACTCTGTCTAATTAGTCTGCATCAAACAGTAGGAATTTATTAAGACCTTAGAGGGACAAGTTACCTTCAGAGAAAATGATGTCCAATGGCAATAATAATAAAACCCCAAATCCATAAAACCCAGAATCTGAATTGCAGATTCCTGAGTCAGTTCCTACTCCTTGCAGGAGGATAGATCATGTCATGACTAATCTCAACCCTTTCAAAAAGGAATTATACATATAGTTGGATGTGGTATTTTCACTTCCACTTGTCAGTCACAAAATGTGGCTTTCTACATGAAACTTTTCCCTATCTTAGGGAGGTCTGTCACTGGGAACTGACTGCCAAAAGGTGATAAGGAATGTGTGGTTCTATTGGCTAGTCTTTCAGCTGAGCCAGATTGGGGTGTTGGCATTAATCTGTGCTTAATTAACAGATGACTTTAATGTCTATGTATAGCCTGGGATGTAAAAGGATTAGGCTGTTATATTAATATGTAAAGTATGTGATTTTTGAGATATAAAGTCCATTTATTACCACAAATTATATTTGATCTTCAGCTAAAATAAAAATAAAGTAACTTATCCCTTATTAAAATGATTTCCAATATCCGTATTTGACCTTTATGTGCATTTAGGAAAGGCTGATAAGCTTAGTCTGGGAAGATGTCTCAAGAGGTATGTGAACCTAAGTTCTTTGTGGTTTAATTTGGCTTCACTTCTAGATGAATTTGTCTTTCCAACAATGTAGGCACCTTCATTTTGAGAACCAGGACAGTGGTGAAACTCAAAGCAGTGAGATGTTTTACTTCATATCAGCAAGGGCATTGGAACGAATAAAACTTAGGAATGACTTAAATGGTGTGCTGAAGTTCTTTACTGAAAAATACTGATAATTCTAGGAACTTGACAGCTCTGGAGGTTTTCATCATTTGCTTTCCCTGTGCACATTTAGCCACCAGTTGTTTTTCTACTCCTTTCTGGTTAAGAAATTCAGGAATAAGAATTAAAAAGTTAGCAGATGTGATGGTGATGTGATGGGAAGTGTTAATATTATCACTCATCTATTTGAAAGGAAAAAAGCTTGTTTATCACCAGAAATCTATTTAGAGCTTGCACGTGTTCACAAATAGGTAATGAAAGTTTCTGGTTAGTATTTAAATCAAATTATGGTGCAAATATGCATAAATTGTTGCCTTTTTATTTCTGGTGAATTGAGAACAAGGACCTTTTCACAGCCTTTCAGATAATGAGTGCCCCTTTTCCCTCTTCCATTAATGCCTTCTAATAACTCTTCAATTATCAGTGTAACACCTGCTGGATATATAAAGCAAGAGCCAACTCGTGGTGCCAAAAGAAAGAGCTGAGCAAGAGAATGGAAGCTGTAGAGTAGTATTAAGGAATAATTGTGTCACAGAATGTGTTGAATCACCTAGCAGAGACTATTTGCTTGGAAAAGTGACAGTCAAAGTAGGTTCTTTTCTTTATCGTCTTATGTACCAGTTAGAAGACTTTTGCAAGTTCATGGCCCTCTGTCTTCTGCAAGGTTGTAACCGCTGGAGGAGTTTCAGTCTAGAAATGAAACTTAGAGATGAAGCTGGATGATTCAGAACAGAGTCCAGCTGGCTCACTTGACTACAGAGCTAACAGCAGTGAAACCAAGAGAAGCTTTTGTCAACAAATTCGTCAGTGGAGCCTGAGATGGCTAAGAACACTTCTTTAATATGGTGTTTTGTGGTTTTTATTAAAACCTTCTCTTGGCCTTTGAATTAATGGGAAGAATGGATCAATGCAGTTGGAGCATACATAAGGGATCATGGTTTCTGATTTGCAACTTGTGCCACATTTCTTGTTGTTTTGTGGGGAAAGGAGGAAGTGGTGGCAGGAATAGAGGTCATGTTAATAATGGACGCAGTAAACAATAATATTGTATAGACTCTTCCAATTTCACACTTATTACACCAGTATATATCCCCAAAAGACAGATAATCTTGACTTGAAATTTTATATTTGAGTGACTAAAAGAAATCTCTTTCCCAAGACAGTGATAGATAGCAGGAGATGTTGTCATCTGATTGATGTGAGATGTCTTCTGATAGACATGACTCACAAGCTCTTCAAAGAACAGGAACTCCCTACAATTTATAGATGAGATTTAATGACTGGTGATACAAAACTATATATACGTATATAATATTTATTTCAGTATTTCTGATGAAACGGATCAGTTTAGAGACCACAGAGGAAACGGAAGGAAATTGTCCCAAATATTCTGGATCTCTTTTCTTAGTGAAGAGAGGATGATGCTTTAATGTAAATCACTGACTAAACAAGTGCACAAAAGGTGCTAGTGTGTTTTGGGGTACCTTCAGTAGCAGTATGGTGCTGTACAACTTGTGCACAACATAAAGGGAAGTTGTGTTCAAACACTAAGGCTTCTGGGTGCATCAAAATTCCTTTAAACGCATTACTCAAGTGCTGAGGAGGCATGGAATTGGGTAGCTCCATGTTTTATTTGGCACAGAGTCAAAATGGAGAAAGGCAATGATCAGGCTGCCAGAATGTGAGAAGAAATCATGTAATAGCCACCGTCAGGGTTAGGAGCTTAATTATTCATCGTCTTCCTATTCTTTAAGATTAATTGGAATTGCTCATTTCCAAATTTAAACTTGATGAAGTGGTAACTAAAATACGACTATTTCAGTTCCTGGAATTGAAATGTTAAAATAAATATTTATGACCTTATTAAGAATGACTAAGTGAGTGAAAAAAAGAAATGAAGTTGCACTCATGTAAAATGATGTTAGCTATTTGCAAGCTCCTCGTAAGCAGGAATAAATGTTCTAGAATCCTTGTGTGTTCATGATCTAAAAGGTAAATGTAGCATTTATTATTCCCCCATCAAATGCCAAATCACACGAGAAAATGGAATGTTCAGTTCTTTGCCATCTATGAAATGGTGGGGGGAAAAGTGCTTCAGATGCATTGCAGTGTTGGAGGATGTCAGTGGTTTGCAGTGTCCTCTCTTGCCTTCTCACAGAATCATTAAGGTTGGTAGAGACCTTTCAGATCATCAAGTCCAACCATCAACCTATCACCACCATGCTGCTAAACCCTGTCCCTAAGTAGAGCATCTAAATGTTTCTTGAACACCTCCAGGGATGGTGACTTCACCTTCCTGCAACCCAAACAACTGTAGCATGTCCACAGACTAAAAATTCCATGATCTAAACCTGTAGGCAGTCTTATAGTGGGCATAGATCTTACAGGATAACACAAGACAGAACTAAAAAGTAGATGGTATCCTAGGATTATGACTTACATGCAAAAAGAAAACTCCAAACTGTGCCTGGTTTTCAGTGCCTCTAGGTGCAGGTGAAACCAGATGAGATTCCTCAGCATAGGAGAGGATATTTGGAGAGAACACTGACTGCTGGTGCTGGCAAGCTCTTCATAGAATGTTTATAGAACCTATGATCTTAGAAAGCATGCTACATGGGTTAAAGTTAGTAGTGTGTAGAGAAAATGAAAATTTTTCTTTAAAAAATTGATCCTAAAATACTTGTACTTATTTTTTTAGGAAGTACAGATAAATAATGACCCCAAGAAATATCTCAGGGTAATAAACAGAAGGATGATGTATAGAAATGGTGTTTATAATACATGTATCTCAAAATATATTGCATATTTTAACAAATAAGGATGTATATCTTAAGGACAAAAGGAAATAGAAGGTGATGTAAATCAACAACTTAAAACCAATGGTGGTACCAATAAGTCAGGATAAGGACTACATCTTAAGATTTTTGGGAAAAATACTAATTTATACACTTAACTAGCTATGAATTATTTTCCAGTTTACTAGTAGGTAGTAGATCTGAAGGGAAATGTTTAGAGTTCCGTCAGGATATTTGGACTGAAATTTTCTTGCAGATATTTTGAAAACTCATCTGGATGAGTTTACCTTTTGGCATGTCATAAATCTGGAAGCATCAGGGAAACTCCAGAAGAAGGTTAATAGCATTGTACCAATATTTAAAAAGAACCAAGAGGGGATAAATGTCCAACCTAATACTTCTGTCTTAAATGTAATAAGGTCTATAATTATTTTTAATCATAAAATAAAAAAAAGCATTCTCAAGCTAGCTTTGCATCTTTAATTAAATTCTAAGAGCATCTGATAGTGCTTTAACTTTGAACTTTTTTAGGTTCAAAAGCTCCTAGTCATTTGTTCCTCCCAGCTGATGAGACTTGCTTGATCTCTCTGGAATGCATGACAGTCACAGAATCACAGAACATTCATGGCTGGAAATGACCTCTCAGATCACAGAGTCCAACCAAAACAAACAAAAAAACCAACCAACCAAATAAAAACCCAACAACTAAGAAAACCCAGCCAACCAAAAACAAACCACACAGCCCCTGCCCTCACTAGAACATGTCCTGCAGCACCACATCTACACGTTTCTTAAATACCTCCAGGGATGGAGACTCAACAACCTCCCTGGGAAGGCTGTTCCAGTGCCTCACCACTCTTTCTGTAAAGAATTTCTTCCTAATATCCAGTCTAACCCCATCCTGTCACAACTTCAAACCATTCCCTCTGGTTCTGTCATTAGTTACTAAGGAGAAGAGGCCAACCCCCACCTCTCTACAACCTCCTTTCAGGTAGTTGTAGAGGGCAATGAGGTCCCCCCTCAGCCTCCTCTTCTCCAAACTAAACATGGCCAGCTCCCTCAGCCTCTCCTCATATGGCTTGTCCTCTAAACCCCTCACAAGCTTCATAGTTCTTGGTCAGCAGCAAAAGAGTCTTAACTTGGTGTTAATTAGGAGGTGCAGAAGGGATGCAGAGGTGGGCGAGTCTCGCATTCCCAGCTTGTGCTCCCTTCATGACTTACTCTATTGGGTTAAACCTTTGGTTTCAAGGACTACTTAGTTCTTGCAGCAGAAGTAAATGTTCTATATGGTGTTCAGCTTTTCTTGTAAGGCTTTTCAGCAGGGCCTGTTGCAACAGGGCAAGGGGTGATGGTGTTTTAAACCCAAAAGAGGCAAGATTTAGACGAGTAGAAGGAAGAAATTGCTTACACTGAGGATGTTGAAATGCTGGCCCAGGTTGCCCAGAGAGGTGGTAGATGCTTGATCGCTGGAACCATTCCAGGTCAGGTTGTCTGGGGCTTTGAGCAACCTGATCTAGTTGCAGATGTCCCTGGCTGACTTTGCAGGGTGGTTGGACTAGATGTCCTTGAAAGGTCTCTTCCCACCCAAACCAGTCTATGGTAAGTCTTAGTGCGCTGATGCAGCAATGATGGTGCTTTTCGTACTAAGATGACAGTAGCTCAGGTGACTTGGTATGCCATGGCAGAAACGTATCCTTAGACTTTTGTAAGACATTTTAGGGTGTTGCTTTTATTACATTTTAAATAGAATAATAATAATAAAAAGCCATTGGAAATGCCAGTCATCTGAAAATATTGTTGCAGATGTGTTTCTACTATAGCCCCTCTGGGATCAGTTTTTGATCTCACAATATTTAATGTTATTAACCTGAAGGAAAACTATAAACTAGTTAAGATCTCTGGTCAAATGGAGGTTGAAGAGGAAAATAAGCAGTTTTTAAGGATCAAGTGAAGCTAATGATGTTCTTAGGAAAGGGAGCTACAGTTTGTAAGTTGAAAATTAGCATAGCCAAGCAATTTCACTGTAAATAGTACAGCATAGAGGCTTGCAAAATGAAATGGTGAGAGACCGTGCAGAAACTACAGTGCAGAAATACTGCTTGAGTATTAAGCATGTTCCACTGCAAAACAAAAGCAGGAGGATGACAAGAGAATGGCCAAGGAATGTCTTCGAACAAGACTTGAAGTGCATTTTCAGGGAGGAAAATGTGGCTAAAAGCTGTCACCAGACAACAGGAGAGCAAAGTGATGAAGCAGCTGTGCAGAGTATGGCAGAAGACTCCCTCAGACTATTTACAGGAAAAAGATTGTGTCAGGGAGATATTTTCCATGCAGTGTCACGGAAGCATCTTTTGCCTCTGAACTTGTTCTTGTTTGTTTAAACTTTTGGTATTAGGGCAGGTGGTTGCATCCTACTTTAGAGAAGACAAAATGAAGACTCCTGTGTGATTCCACAGTTCAAGGAGTGAAATTAAACTCTAGGCTTTAAGTTGTATTCTTGGTAACTTGTGACTCAGTTTCATGAAAGGCCAGGAGGGTATTTCTGTAGGAGGTAGAGATTTTGAGATACTTGAGTGTTCCTAACTCTTAGTAGTATGAAAGAGAAGCATATATGTATAATCTTTGGGATCTTTCACCATTGTCTTTTTTTCTATGGAATTTTTGAAAGCAGAGGATCAGGGGCCAATCCATCTTTTATTGGGTAAACTTCATTAAAGACATGTACACAGCCCATCAATAATGAGATTCTCCCTCTTCATGAGCTTCCTTGTCTATTCATCTTTTCTCTCCCACCTGCACTCACAATGGTGCCTGTTTGCTCCCGCGTACGTCCCACACTGCCTCATTTGTCAGCTGGCCCTCATTCATTTTGCTCCTGTTGGAAATGGCTGACAAGAAAGCCTTGTGAAAAGGCTGGCCATGCAAATGCCACTTGAATGACTTGCTTCATTCAGCAGAAGGGGATCTGAGATAACTTGCCTTCTCCCTGCAAACACAAGAAAATGTTTTCATAAAGCCGTGGACGTGGCGTGCTTGTTAACGAGATGCTTTCAGTTTGCTGACAGTCTGAAGGCTTTCATTTCAATTAAATGAAATCTCTGGGGTGTTTTTTTTTCTACCAGGTCCACCTCCCACACCTCTCCCACTGTGTGAGGAGCCAGGAGGGTGTGAGCTGCCCTTGCTTGGCTTCAGTTCCTCAGCAGAGCAGCACTTCTCCTTGAGGATGAACCTTGGATTGATTGGCTCTTTCTGAACGTGTTTAAATATCAGATGAGTGGGAAGTTAGGAGTGTAGTTACTCTGGTTAAAGCCAAAGGACAAACACATTCAGCCTGCATTGCAGTTTTGGTCTTGGGATTTGTGTTCTTCAGTTGATTCTTTTTGAGTCATTTGTGTACTGGATTTTCTCACAGAAAGAAGAAATCTAAGTTATGGTAATAAAATAATGGAACTCTCTAGGCAGCTTTCAGGTATTCAGTAGAGGATTTGGAGGCAGTGATTGTAGTATTGATGATGGGAAAGAAATGAATGAGTTTATTTTCTGTCCAAGTTCACAAAGCCCCACATTAGAGTTATTGGAAAGCTGGGAGGAACTGAGCAGGGTGAAGAACCAGTAAGAGTTTACCCAGTTCTATCAAAATTAAGCTTGACAGAGGAATTAAGAGGGTGACTTTGCTCTGAGTTGTCTGGCCAGGATTTGGAATCTAGACTTTTATCTGACAGTCTTATACAGAAAAGGAACATAAATTTCTCATCTTAAGTTTAAGCCATTATATGTTGTGTTGCACAAATGGTTCCACCATAATATTCAATTCAGATGTCACATTAGCCTTCTACACGCAGTATTAAAATATTTGGGATAGTATCCTGTTTTAATACTATTGTTTAAAAGAGATACTTAACTGCTGGCTTTGGATTGGATGGATGCTCTCAAATCAGTAATGGAATATGCCACCCAAGGAAAATCCTTTCTCAGCTTTCCAAATTGAAACAATTAAGGTCTCATTATTTCTGATGTATAAATCTAGAATTAAACTGACTTTCTGTGAAAAGCTGGTAAGTGTACCGATCTTTACTAAGTGTACAAGAGCTAAGATAGTTTCTGTGTGGTCCTTTAACAGCTGTCAGACTTCACATGGCCTTATCCCTGCTGACCAGTGTTAGATCTGACCACTCATCCTGGCAGTAGCTCCTCTGAGTGCTTAGAAATCAGATGGGAGGAGTAGAATTGTAAGGTTGAATATTCTAGAAAGGAGAAGAGGGAAGATGGAGAAGCTAGTCTTGTGTTATCAATTTTCATGTGACTCTGACAACTCACTCCCTCTGGAGAGTTGTTAAAAAAAAACACAAAAGCCATGATATTTTAGGTGGCATTCAACAAGGAATATTTCTTAGCATCATAATACATAGTAATTAGACAATTATGCTTTTCATCTTCACTGTGCCTTGCAAATATGTGCTAGTTACAGAATCCTCCTGACAAGCTGATGTGCAGTTTCATCATCCCTGTTTTTACAGGCACGAAGACTAAATCAAAGAGGCTAAGCTATTAGCTTAAATCTCCAAAAGAGCTGGGGTTGTAACCAGTAGTAATTTGTGGTTCTATGACCAGAAAACTAAACCTGAGATATTCCTGTCTTTAAAAATTGGGAGAAGGGGAGACTCCTTTTCCCTCCTCCCTATCTCTCCCAAATTCAACAACCCCCTTGAAGATGTTGAAGATTCAAAGCAGCAGCTCTTGAACAAGCTGTTTGCTGTCTCGAAAACCCTTTGAAAATTAGTACCCAATGACATATCAGCTCAATTATCCTCAACCTTGTTAATTCCAGCCTGTGCTGTGATAATTTCATTAGGATAAATTACAGAGCATGGTAGCATCATAAATACCCCTGGCTTGTGGTATGCTTGTGCGTGTGTGTGCTGTGTTTGGCTGCCCTTGACATACCTACAAGCAAATGAAAACTGAAATGCTCTGCAGCCTCTGCTAATAAAAAAGGTGGAGGAGAGGTGTGTTAGGTGATAAAGAGTAGAAGCGTCTCACAAAATATGCTATATAGAGCAGAAAAGAAGGAGTAGTATTAAAAATGACAAAGTGGCTTAATTGTCCTGTGGGGTCTGCCAATCATGCACATAGTATAATTTTTTTCCCCTACTGGACCAAAGAAGACCTCCTGTAACTTTCCTTATCAAGTGCTCTGATTGTTAGATAAGGTTTTTGTCTCGTCTAATTGGTGTTTTTTAAGCTATCCATAAATCAATGACTTTTTGCACCAGGAGTTGTACTATTCTGTGCAGGAGCAGATGTAGCTGCCTCCAACATTTTGTTGGCTGAACAGATAAATCTGTGCTGGCTTGTTCAACAGGGGAAAGCAGGCAATAAATACTGTCTCTTCAGCTTATAACTTTACTTTGGTGTTGGAGTTCAATCTCCTTCTCTGCCCAGACCACCGAGAGTGCTCTAGTAGAAGGGAAGGTTGAGCCCTGTGACTGAGCTCTTGCTGCTGTGAGATATGATGGATCTGCCTGGCTGGAGTTGGTGTGACCCCTTCTCTAAAGTAGGTCTCATGTGATTTGGGTGGGCAGCAAATGTCACTTTGTCATTCTGCAGCTTCTTCCTTGCTGACTCTAAGGCAAGGCAGGTTTGAATCTGGCAGCTGGTGTTGGCTGTAGGTAATTCTGTGTTCTGAGAGGGGATGTGTGTTCAAATGAAAACTAAGCAGAGAGACTGTGGATTTTCCCTTGTTTGGCACAAATGAGAAATGCCTGGGGTAGGAGTTCCTGTCCTTGATGGGGTTGTTTTTGGGTTGTTCTTGGAATAACATCTGCTACTAAGGACGAAACAAACTCGGATATTAATCTAAATAAAAGGATGACAATGCTAGAAGATTTTAACCCCCCTAGGGAACAGGAGGATAACTCAAAGATTTATAGAGCTTTTCATTCTGTGGCTCTTACCAATTGATTTTAATGGAAGAGTGTATTTGGTTCTGATAACATCTAGTTCTGAGACACTTGGCCTTTCCAGTTGATTTTGCTTCACAGAGAGGATGCAATGATACTATATTTCAGAAGCTTCAGCTCACATGCACTCACTGCAGGATTATTCAAATGTTGGCCTCCAGCCTGGACCACAAGTAGCCTTGTTGCCCATTTCTCAGATGTTTGGTTCCTGTGTGCCAGCCTGTGTCGTTATTTTCCTGTCATATTAAGGTACTGATAGATTTAATTCCTTAGGTTGCTCGTTGTAAAGAGATGTTATGCTGACATCAGGACACACAGAGATTGTTTGTTGTTACTTCCTGAGCAGTCCTTAGCTAAAAATTGCTTTGCAAGCCTTGGGGGAAGTAATTGAGTAGTTTATTGTGCAGTGAACAAAAGGTTTGCATGTGTTTTATCTGGGGAAAATAAGCCTTGTATGCACTTAGTGTTTTCAGGCTAGATGAAAACCCAGAAAACAAACATAATTCATGTGTAAAGGAGGTAACACAAGTGAGGAGTAGCAGAGCATGCAGGTGGACTATGGCATGTTGGAGCACTTGGGTCCCAGGACACAGTGTAACCAACTGAACCCCTTTGTTGCTGCTAACAGAAGTGCGTGTTCATAGCTTAAAAGCTGACAGCGAGTCTAGATGACAGAGCAGAGGGATTCAGAGGCTGGCTGCTTACTAAACTGACATATCTGTGTGTATATATACACACATACTTATCTTTTATATTAAACTAGGGAAAGAAATGCAAGAAATTCTGATAGGAACTCTGAGAAAAAGCACTTTTGTGGAGGCCACTGTAGGGCCAAATGCTAGTCAGGTGTATCTCACCTAGTGAACACTTAGCTCTGAAAAGCCTAATGGAAAAACCCCAGGGATCTCTAATTTTTGTGTATAATCCAGACTAAAATATGCTGGTGTGAGAGCCCATGCCTTTAACAAATGTGTAACCTGTTGCACTCCTGGTATTGATTCTAAAAAGCTTTTTTTGCTACAGAGTTGTTTTAATTAGAAGATATGTTGATCTCCTAAGCCCACCAGCTAAAGGCTTGGAACCCTAATGGCAAGAAGGAAGCAGTCTGAATGTCATGTCAATTGAATGAGACAGGGAATGAAGAACAATCTGAGTGATGAAATTGAGTGGAGAGGAGCAGGAATGCTAAAGATTTCAATAGATCTGAAAGAGAAGGGGGAGGATAGCCTTTTCTCCAATAAAGGAACAAAAGGATACCCTCAACCAAACCAATTGTGACATTTGTTGTTAGCAATACCTTCAGCTACAGGATGAAAATAAAGATTTGAGTGTAAACTCATTTCTTAAATATTTCTGAGTGTCTGTTACCTGCTATCTTACTGATGGGAAGTAGCATAAAGAAGGAGGGGATTTTCTTCCCAGTTTTTTTGTTTCCAAAATCCTAATTCCTGCTAAAAACAAGGAGCTAGTCCAATGTGCAGTGCCTCATTAGATGCAATCATTTGACTCTGCAAAGGCTTTAAGAGAAACCATTTGCCCTACAATAGAGGGATTTGAGTTTTTATGTATGTTTCTCAATGAAAGTGATGATGTTTGATAAGGTGCCAAGAATCATTTAGGATGTTTGGATGAGCCATGCACAAGGCTGCTTCTCACATGATTTAGTTTCCAGATGTTAGCGTGGCTGCCTTCCATGATTACACATTGAGCCTGAGTGCATTCAATCAAGTCTTCCTACCCAGAACTGCTGCTTCGATTTGGGATAGGTGATGCAGTGTTCCTCAGGTCAAGCTTAGGTTTGAGTCCTCCTTCAACACACTTAGTAGTAAATTCACCAAAGCTGTGCAGTAAGTTCATGGCAAATACCTAGAATGCTTTCTTTAGCCAAGGCTTAAAATTTTCCAGCTATACTTAAAGAAACCAACAAAAAATATACAAACCCACAACCAACGAACCAAAAAAAAAAACAACCCAACAAAGTATATTTAGACGGGAGTCAGAGAAGCTGACTGCATCAGTCATGAACTGGAGTACTTTGGATGAATGCTAGTGCAGGGTAGAGAACCAGAGAGGAGCTTGACAAGCTGAATTTCTTGAGTCTAGACAAAAGAGAATTTTCAGGAGAAAATTTGAGTTTAGGCAACTCAATCTGTTTTTTGTTTACAGTGGGCAATAACTGTAGTTATGATTTGAATGAGAACTCTTCCAATTCTCAGGCTAGCCCAGAGGAAATTAGTTGAAATTTGAATACCATCACATTCAGATTAGCATAATACCCCCGAATTCTGTTTTTCCCTATATTTCCATTGCAAGTATCTGCATCTGGGACCTTCACTGAAAAGTTCAGGATGTATCTGTAAGATTTTTAAGAGGACATCTTCCCCTCTACCATTAGACAGCATTTTCTGCAGTCAGATTTATTAGCTATCCAGTTTATCACAGCTTAATGGTAGCCGTTTAGATACATAACCACACTTCTTGACTCTGCTCATCATTATTCTATAGGAGACTATAAACATCTCCACCTGTCTTATCACACATGAATTGGTAACACCCTAGGATCTGATCCTATGATATGTTAGGGTTAGTTGATGGTGTTTACCTTTCCTCTGGAAGAAGAGACCACACAGTTTCAAGTTTTAAAAGGTATATATTGATGTGTTTTTTCTCCTTCTGTGTTTCTGAGTCATGCAGTTCATTTCCAGGATTTAAAAAGCACCATCCTTCATTTGAATCTTCACTGACATGGCAAGTGTATCAATTTCAAAATTTGTCTTGGAGCACTATTTCACATTTGATTCTGGCCTTAACTCAGAAGGAAAACTCCATGCTCTATTTCCAGAGCTGAGGTGAATGTTTGTACCCTGCCTGCATCTGTATAAATTAGAGAACAGTAAGATGAAGGGAGGGAAGCAGAGGGGAAATGTGTGATGCTAGCAGAAATTTACTACCCAATTTCTACTTATGACCTGAAGACTTAAAGGTGGAGGTAGTTCACATCCACTTCAGTCAGTTCTTTAATGCTCTGCAGTGTTGAAGGTTGATGTTTTACTGCTTTGGGGAGGTCTTTTGGTTTATTCCCAGACCAGTGCATGAAAACCAGAAGACTATTTACAAATACAACTCTCTAATTCTGAATTTGTTCCAGTAGTGCTCCTCTGGCATGAGATTACAGTATTTCCACAAGTGATATATTTTTCTTTTATTTATAATATCATAGAATCATGGAATGGTTTAGGTGGGAAGGGATCTTTCAACGTGATCTATTCCAAGCCTCCCCCTGCAGTCAGCAGGGACATCTCAAACTAGATCAGGCTGTTCAGAGCCCCAACCAACCTAACCTGGAATGGTTTCAGGGATGGCACATCTGCCACCTCTCTGAGGAGTATGTCTGGTACAGTTTAACTTCATATAGAAACTTCTGGACTCTAGTGCTCTAACAACCAAGTTATGTGTCTAGTTTAGTAATTACATCACTAGAAATGAATTCAAACTCTTACCCTGGTTCTCTCTTCCCTGCCTTGCTCTAGCTCTGCTTCCTTTGGACAATATTTTTTCTGTCCTTTTACTCCTCTGCAGTGACTCATTGTGTCTTGCCTGGTGCACCTTGAAGCTTAAAACAGAATGCTAAATGGATTTATCACAGTGTTGCATTTCTAAGCCTCTGGCTTCTGCTGGTTAGGCAATAGAAAGGAGGCTAAAGAAAGTAAGTTAACAATTGGGAACTGTTCTGCAGGAGGCTTGCTGACTTGGAGAACCATCTTGCGCTTGTCACTTTGATCTTACTCTTCCTATCTTGTTCTCTCCTCTTAATGATGCTCTGTTGTGTAATGTCAGATGAAGATATGTGATAATGTATCTTCTTTGCTCTTATTAGCTTCTTGGAACAGTTTGCCTAATTATAAAAGTGCTGATGAATAGCTTATATTAAAAATGTAGAGAGATTCCCATAGCTGTAGGAAAGATGCTCTGATAATGTTGGCACTGAAATGAAAAGATCATAAAGAAAACATTTGGAAGATAATGGCTGCACATGAAAAGCAAACAGGGTCAGCATTCAGTGTTTCCACATGCTGGGAAATGAGAATGTGTGAAGAAAAGCCTTGCTTTAAGTCAGTCCTGTTTCTTTTGTGTTGCTCTCAAGAAGGAAAAACACTGAACCCTAGAAGTCAAATCAACCATGAGCCAGGTTTTAATGGACCAGAAGCAGAATTACAGAATCACAAAGGTTGGAAGAGATCTCCAAGATTATAAAGTCCAACCATACCTATCACTACAATACCGCTAAAAAACATGGCCCTAAGTAGAGCATCTCAATGTTTCTTAAACTCCTCCAGGGATGGTGACTCCAGCACCTCCCTGGGCAGCCTCGATCAAGACTTAATAAACCTTTCAGTGAAGGAATTCCTCCTGACATCCGATCTAAACCTCCCTCACTGCAACTTGAGGCCATTTCCTCTTGTCCTCTCACTGTTAACCCTGGAGAAGAGACCTACCCTCATCTCACTTCAGCCTCCTTTCTAGATTTCTTTCTCTCCAGCCTCATGATGGGATTTTTAACTCTTTAATTCACTCAGTTATAGAATTATTTTTGCATTGGATATGACTTTATTCAGCAGTGTATCTTATGTCCAGGTAGTGTAGTCAAGAACAGTGTTTCTTTGTGTTTGGCAGAAATTCATTTGCACAGACTGAAGAACAGCTATGACATATTCAAATAATTGTTACACTGAAGATTTTTGTTGTTAGAAAACCTATTTACAAATTTCTTGCACCTTTTCTGTTGGTTTTTTTTTTTTTTTTCCTTAAGGCAAATAATCTGAATTATGGCAAGGAGAAAGTTCTTCAGCGGTGGGACTGGGATTCCTATGTGTTGTTGCAAGTAGCCACTTAGTACCAACGAGAGTAATGAATTCTGCAGTTGTTCAGTTGTGCTTCCATGCACAGTGGATCCTTCCTTTCATTCTGGATTCCTCTTTCGAGGTTGTATAATTTACCTTAAGCCTATGTAATGAATTTGCTCTTCTGCTTCATGGAGAGGGAGCAGAAAGAATAGGGAAGGACTGCAGAATCCAGGTGAACAAGGAATAGAGTATAGGCTAACAGAGTGTGTCCTTTACTCCATGTGAAAGATAAGAGTGATGTCAAGTCCCTGCTTTTATGAGAAGGATGAAATGATTTAGAAAGATGTCTCTCAAAACAAATGTTTTGTGTTGTCGTCCTTTGTAGCTTTCAAACATGGATTTAATTTGAGAAACCTGCTGGGATTAACTCAGTTTCCAGCATCTGCATTTCCATTCCAAGGCAAACACACTACATGGTTGCTGTAAGATGAGCTCATTGGTCTCTTTTTTTTGTCTCTAGTCAGCCTCATCTGGTTTATGAGCTTATTAGAATAGAACACAATTCAGGAGTAGATTGGATAAGTTCATGGAAGACAGCTAGATGAAAGGGGCTTAATGTATTGGTCTCACATTCATTGCAGGAACTGTGTCAGGTGAAAATCGTTGGACATTGGGAGAATATTGGCTGGAAACCATGATTTATGTATTCATTGAACTGGGTTTCTTTCATCCTTGGGCAAGAGAGCAGCTGCTGGTGCAGATGGTTGTGTTTGGTAGAGCAAAGCTCCATTGACTTAGCATGTCATCAATGCAGTCAGTTTTCTGGGGTGAGGAAGAGTAGTTTCTCAAGCTAGTCAAGTAAGCTCAACTCCCTGAAAACTTTGGCCTGTGAAATGACAGCTTCTGAGACTGAGTGAATAAATTTTATGAGAGCAGTATTGTCTCAATCATAGAATCATAGAATGGTTTGGGTTGGAAGGGACCTCTGCAGGTCATCTAGTCCAAGCCCCCTGCAGTGGGCAGGGACATCCCCATCTAGATCAGGTTGCCCAGAGCCCTGTCAAGCCTCACCTTGAATGCCTCCAGGGATGGGGCCTCAACCACCTCCCTGGGCAACCTGTTCCTGTGTTTTACCACCCTTGTGGTGAGGAACTTCTTCCTAATGTCCAGTTTAAATCTACTCCTCTCCAATTTAAAACCATTGCCCCTTGTCCTTTCCCTCCAGGCCTTTGCAAACAGGCCCTCTCCAGCCTTCTTGTAAGTTCCCTTTAGGTACTGGAAAGTCACTAGTAGGTGCCCCCGAAGTCTTCTCTTCTCCAGGCTGAACAATCCCAGCTCCCTCAGCCTGTCCTTGTAGGAGAGACATTCCAGCCCCCTGATCATTTTCGTGGCCCTCCTCTGAACCTGCTCCATCAGGTCCATGTCCTTCCTGTATTGAGGGCTCCAGAACTGGACACAGTATTCCAGATGAGGTCTCACCAGAGCAGAGTAAAGGGGCAAAATCACCTCTCTGGATCTGCTGGCCACGCTTCTTTTGATGCAGCCCAGGATGC
>VWZO01006681.1:146279-189055 GCA_013396975.1 Bucco capensis
GACTGCCAGGATTTCTCAAATATCATTGAGAGTGGCTTGTTGACTACATCAGCCAATTCTTTTAGAACTCTGGGGTGCATCTCATCAGGTCCCATAGACTTATGTATATTAATGTTCCTCAGGAGGTCATGAACCTGACTTTCACATACAGTGAAATTGCTTATAGAAGCTTTCATCTACCTCACTGCTTTGGTTGGGAGGTCTGTAGTAGACCCCCCCAGCAATATCATCTTTATTGACCCTTAACCTAATCCAAACACTCTCAATCCCATCATCACTGTGCTCAATTTCAGAGCTTTCATAACATTCCTTAACATACAGGGCCACTCCACCACCTCTCCTTCCCTGCCTGTCCCTCCGGAAGAGCTTGTAGCCATTGATTGTGGCACTCCAGTCATGTGAGGCATCCCACCATGTTTCTGTGATGGCCACTATGTCATAGTTTTCCTGCTGCATCATGGCTTCAAACTCCTCCTGTTTATTGCTCATACTGCGTGCATTGGTATAGATGCACTTCAGACTGGCCACTAACCCCAACACCTTTTTGTGTGTGTGTGCCTTGTTTCCTACCAGGCCCATCTCAGCTGCCTCTATGATGAGAGCAGTATCGTCTCAATAACTTTCACAGTTTAAATGCATTTACTGGAATATCAGTGTTGCACTTGAGATAACTATGACTAAGCCCCTATAAAACTAAGTATTCAGAGCAGACATTTTTTGGGTCCCTTGAAGTTGTAAACCAATCTGGTAAAGCTATTTGAGACTGGGAAATTCTGTGGAGCTGGTTTCAGCACTGATCAGACACTGGAATTATCAAATATTAGAGAAAATATTTATCCTGAAAATAACCAGAGGCATTAACGTAGTAATGACTGATGTTGCAAGGCTTTTTGTCTTGCTGAAGACTTTTTGTCATTTATTTTTATGTTCTTCTGCCAGTAGGGCAAGAAGAAAGGGAGACTTAATAGCAAATTCAATTCTGCTCCAAGTATTGTGAATTCAAGCTTGGTTTTCATGAAACTGCCAAGAAATGTGTGTGTTAGACACACAGAAGTTGAAGACTGAAAATAGAATTGAATTTGTCATTTGGAGGTTTCTTCACTGGACCCTGTTCTTTGGCTCAGTTTGTTACATTTGCTTTATAAATATCTATGTATATAGAGGTGGGTGTCTGTGCATGTATATATAAACCAGACAAAACCCCAAATGACCCTACTGTTTGTTCAAGAGATAATAAAATATAAACCAAGATCAATATCTAATTAGAGGAGTGTCTTATGATAATGTCTCTAAGCATTCCTTGCAGTGAACACTAGGTCACTGGCTAAAATCCTGTAGGAGTTTTACCCTCTCACTTAAAGAGCTGCTATTTCTTCACTTGCCAAGGATCCACCAGTAGGACTGGGGCAGTAGACTCATGTCCTGGTGTGAGCTAGAAGAGAACTGATTCTATTCAGGGATTTGACTTTGCAGCTCAGTCTCTGCTCAGTGCTCCCAGCACGTTCCCACAGCCAGTGCCTGCTGCTAGAAGTGGCAACACTGCATGGGGAGAGTTACCACCAAAGTTTGGGCTGCAGAAAGCCTCTGCCTTATACTTGCTCCTGTGCACACCAAGGGCACTGACACATCTTGTGTGACACATTGGGGTGCAGGAAGTCAGAGGTGGCACCTGCAGGGAGGAGGTGACAGAAGAGGTTACCCTAAAGTGACCAACAAGGGATTCCATCCCATATACATCATATTCAGTATAAAACTGAGGGATCATGAGGGTCAAGGTTCTTTGAGGCCTAGTGTCTATTCTGTCTTTGATCCCAATCCACGTGATCCTGAATCCAGCCATCTGTTGCTGAGTCCAGACTGGACTTTCCCCAGTGCTGCTACTGCATCAGTGGTGACAGTGATGTACTTGCCATCAGGAGATTGGATTTGATATTTGTTTGTGTATATTTGAATATGTTTCACTTTATTGTTATTGCTTCATTAATGCTGTTTCAGTTTTCCACCCTGTCAGTCTCTTTCCCTAATTCCCTTTCTCTTCCCCTTTGGGAAGGCAGAGGGTTTCACAGAGTATTTCTCACTCATCTAGTGGCCAGCCCAGCCCTGGCCTTTGAGAGCTCTCTTTCTACTTTCTACTTAATTTCTTGACATGACATGAGAGATGCAGGTGGATTGCAGCTTTGTAGGATTATGCTTTCCCTTGTAAAGATACTGCAGTGTTTCAGAGCACATCCACATGGCACAAAGCTGAGAGGAGTGTGCCCATACCTCTAGGCTGGCATTTATGGACTAGCCAGCAAAAGGCAGATGCAGTAGCTTGTGAGAGGAAGTGTAAACCCATACTACATCTGGTTAAAAAACTCCAGGCTTGTTCTGGCTGAAATTTTTGAGTAACAGAGCTCTCTTGCCTTGTGGCCCGTGACTGAGAACCAGATTTTTTTTCTATCTATAATTAGAATCACTAACAGCACAAAGCAGATAGGGAGGTGCTGTATGAAATCCTTTCACAGGAGGGATCACAAGTGCCACAGAGTGTGAGCAGAACCTACTGTTGACAGATTGGGGATTTTTTTTTCCCTTGCCTTGTGGATAGAATATGTTTGGTTAATGCTTCTGCAGTGAATGCAGCTGCTTAGAAAGAAGTAAATAGCAAAGACAATGACTTTTCCTGCTGATACAAAATGCAAAGCCTTGTGCCAAAAAAGGCTGTTTGTATTTCTGTACAGATGCTTTCAAGGCTTTTCAATTTTTGAAAGTAACAAGAAGCATGCAGAGCATCCCCCAGATACCTCATGGGTCCTACAGTTGGCTTCAGACTTTCTGTTGGCTATAATTAATAGGTTGACTTGACTTTTGGGTCACCATCCCTGGAGGGGTTTAAGAAACAGAGAGATGCTCTACTTAGGAACATGGTTTAGTGGTATGGTTGGACTTGATGGTCTTGGAGGTCTCTTCCTACCTTTGTGATTCTGTGACTTATACTCTGTTGTTTTACCTGTTTTTTTGTTTTTGGTTTTTTTTTGTTTTTGGAATGAGCACCTCACACCATAGATCTGTGTTTTCTGGACAGAAACCTAGAGCACATCCTTGAGAAAGGATGAAGGTGGAGAGTAATGGAGCTCTGCCACCCACAGCACTAATGGAACTTATCCATGTGAAACACAAACATCCTCAAACTTATCCATGTGACACATAAACATCCTCAAAATCTCATGGACTACCTTTTCTTTTAAGTAGAGTGATAGGTGATGAATGCACCTGAAGTTTTGAGGGTGCTTGGTTAGAATAAGTTGAAAGAAATCTTCCTCACAGACCCTTCTCTGCCTGAGGAAACCTTCTCCAAAAAGCTGATCTTTGAGTTGAAGGTTGGAGAAACTTGTTCACTCTCCTTAATGCAAGAACTGACTGAGATTTCTAGGGCTTGAGTGTAGCTGAATATCAGCCAGATCATTTGAGTTGATCTTATGGGGTTGTTTTTACAAGTTTAATATTCTGGGATAAATATATGCTTAGGTTTATAGATGATAGTTTAATCCAATGGATGATACTTAATAAAAGGGCAAATCGTGCCTGACTAATTTGGTGGCCTTTTATGATGGAGTGATTGGAGCGGTGGATGAGGGGAAACCGACTGATGTAGTCTATTTGGATTTTTGTAAGGCCTTTGATATGGTCCCTCATGACATCCTCATCTCAAAACTGCAGAGGTATGGGTTTGATGGGTGGACCGTTCGGTGGATAAGGAATTGGCTGGAGGGACGCAACCAGAGAGTTGTGGTTAATGGCTCTATGTCTGGGTGGAGAGCGGTGACTAGTGGTGTCCCTCAGGGCTCGGTTTTGGGACCGGTGCTCTTTAATATTTTCATTAATGACCTGGACGTGGGTATGGAGTGCACCCTCAGCAAATTTGCAGATGACACCAAGCTGATGGGTGTGGTTGACACGCCAGGAGGCCGAGATGCCATTCAGAGGGACCTGGACAGGCTTGAGAAGTGGGCCCAAGAAAACAAAATGANTTAAATATATGCTTAGGTTTATAGATGATAGTTTAATATGATTCTATGATTCTATGAAAATGTTCATTTTCAGCTTAGGGGATGGCAGCTTTCATATTTGGTAGGCAAGAATTTTTAGCAGAGGACTTTTGCCTCTTCTATCCCTAGCTATTTTCAGCAAATAGACTTCTAGTACATTAAGTAGTACTTTTTAGGAATTTAGCTTCTCCCGTTTTCTAGGCATAGCCATTATCCCTAGATATAACCATTAGCCCTAGCCTTTAATTTCCATAGGTGAATGGTTCACTACATATCATTTCAAGGATGCAGTGCCTGGACTAGGGCTTAGCAATTAGTTAATCCATCCAAGGCTACCTGAAGTGTGAGGCAGCTTCCATGCAAAGCTATTCCATTACCAGCAGCAGGCACTTCTTGGGTTTTATTTTCTCCTTCCTAAGCCAGACTTTTGCTGTGAGAAGTGCAAAGTTAAAATTAGCATCTGGAAACTGAGAATGCTGCCATTAAATGAAACAAGCAGGACACAAAGGTAGTTGTTGATTGAGAAAACCTTACCAAAAGCAGTTGTCTGTGATTACTGCAGTCCAGCTCTTCTGACTTACTGTGTGAATTTAAAGGACTGTACTTAACTCCTCTCAGCATGTTCTCCAAAATCCATGAGCACTTAGTGAAGGTTGGCTTTGTCTTATGGTTTATGAAGTGATTAGATACTTCTGACAGATCCATGTTTGTTGCATCACGTGTTGACCTGTGGAATTGAGTAATGGCTTGGAGCAATTGCATTTGATTCCTGCTTCAAGGTCTAATCAAAATTCCTAAATCCCTCTTAGATTTGTGAATTAGAGAGTCTCTAGTACTGAATTTGTATTATGTGCAAGAACTGCTGAAGTGCTAGAGGTAAATGAGAGTAGCAGTAAAGTGATTGGATGTCATTGTATGAAAAGATTGCAGTTCCAGTTCTTTCTGTCAACTCAGTGCAACCCCATGAAGAATAAGCCTGATCTCTGCCTGTTCAGGGGTTTGCAAGAGCATTAAACTAATATTATTGTATCTGCAGTCTCAATAAAAAAGATGATGATAGTTACGAACACTCAGCATTGAAGGCTGGTTTGGGATCCCTGTGAATGAGTAGTGAAAAGGATACAAAGAGGAGAAATCTGCTAGTTTTATAGGACAAATAATTCTGTGGTCTGTTGGATGCTGACTTTGAGTGGCCTAGTTCTCAGAGGGTGGGAAGATGTCGCTTGCAAGGCAGTTTGCTCATGATAAGGTTTAAGCTTCTGAAATCCTGCTGAAAAAGTTGTTCTCTGCTGTTGACTGCAAACGTGCAGAGACCTGGGGCACTCAAGCAGAACTCGGTCTTCTTATCCACAGCCACTTTCTCTTCCCCTTGAACTGAATCCTTCCAAACGGTGCTCCATGAAATATGAAATAAGGGAGATACCTGGAATGAGATATTAATGATTCCAAGTATAAAGCTACTCAGGCAAAGACCATACTTGCTTCTATGCCTGAACTGTGTTTGAATTTCACTCTGCACATGATAGCTTTTTATTATGTTGTGTACTTGCACCAGGTATCTTAGCTATTACTCACTGCATGAATACTGAGAGTGAGGAAATGTCAACTGTCTTCCAGAGGTCAAATTCTCCATTCTTATTAATCACACTTTAGATGAGAAAAGGCACAAGGAACACTTAAACTCAAGGACTTTAGTGCTTAGCTGTTGAAGAATTTAATTTAGTTTAACTAATTTTCCTACTACAATATTTATGTTTCATATTGTCTCACTACGGTCTTCTGTTTGCCTGCCTAACAGAAGGGTTTTGTAAAGCTATTTTGTACTGAGGATGGTGTTCATTTACATCCTGTGGAGGACAACCAGTGACTGATTGCTGTATCCACATGTCTGTCTCTTCTGGTGTAGCAACCTCCTTGTTCATATCAGTCTTGTTGAGATACTTTTTACCACCAGAAAAGGGGCAGGATAGAGGAAATGTGAGGAAATGTTAGCAAATGTGCATTGGCTAATATGAACAATAAAGACGAGGCATTATTAGAGGTACTGATCTTGATGGGACGCCTGATATGACTCTGCTGGCCAGTAGTCCTCAAAGATGTTAGGAAGTCAGCCCTTTTTCTTCCTTGGCCAATCTTCTGTCATCTTCCAACTATCTTTTTTGAATTATTATTGTTTTTCTTAGCTTTTTATATCAGTATTTTTACTACCAAATCCTTCAGCTGATAAGGATCTCTGTATCAAAAATGACACCTCTTTTTCTTCAGCTTTTTCAATCTTTTGTGGTCTTAGCTCACGCACTTTCTTACATCTGGAAATAACTTTTTCAGCAAAATGGAGCTGAGGTGACACATCTGTGCTTCTCTAAATAGGCTTTGAATCACAGAGTTGGGCTAGGACTGAGGGTTTACAGATAGACTCCTCTAGACCACTCACCAGCTTTCTTGCTCTTCTTTGGATATGCTTCAGCACTGCGTTGTCTTTTCTGTAGTGAGGAGCCAAAAACTGAACCTAGTATTCAAGGTGCAGCCTCATGGGTGCCAAGTACAGGGGGACACTTGACACCTTTAACTTTGTCAAAAAAATTCAACTCAGGTTTATGATCACGGCATTTTAACTTTTCTGCCTGGCCTGCTGCTGAGATGGTTGCATCTCCTGCAAATTAATATTTTGTTTCTTTTCCTATACCTTGTTTTTTTCTGTCTTGTTACAGACTCCTAAGTCCATTCCTTCTTCCTTTATAAACCTCTTCACAGACACATCTGAACCGTGATGCTGTAGTTACCCTGTCACCTGGCATGTCTCTGGAAACTGGTGGTAAACTTGAGGGCAGATAACTCTCAACCTCAAACCACCTTTTGGTTGAAATAGATAGTTTATCTCTAATCTTCCCTCCATGGGTAGAATACTCATGCAGAATATTGAGTGGATTGTGGGAGTTATTTTCAAGTGAGTTATTTTGGATGTTTCTAAATTATCATAGCTTGCTACCAATGAGCAATAAATTTTCAGACGGCAATGAGCAATAAATGTTCAGATAAACAGCAGCTAGGTGGGTTTTGGAGTGTATTTAAAAACCTTCCTTAGAAATGTCATCAAGATTGTCACAGTCTTGTCTTCAGCACGTTGGCATATTCGTTAGGCAGAGGCAGTGGCTGTCAGATCACTTTTTTCCAACACTCCTTGGCCATGAGCTTTCTGGCGAGACAAAAATCTTCTCTAAGAAGTCTCTCTTTTATGTTTGCTAGGAGATAATGCAGTGAAACATTGCCACATAGAATTCTCTAGCCTATGCTTCAGATGCCAAAACTCTTTCAGTTGACCTCTAGCTCTGTGGTGTATACGTGAATAGAGCATATTTGTTTGTGAAAGATGCTCTTGAAGGGAAAAAACACCATCTCTGGATGTGTTTAAGGGTCATTTAGATGTGGGGTTGGGGGGAGATATGGTTGAGGGGTGAACTTTGTAGAGTAGGGTTAATGGTTGGACTCAATAATGCCAAGGGTCTTTTCCAACCCAAATCGTTCTATGATTCTATATCAGCAGCTGAGAATATATAGCAAATGAGCTCACAAGAGCTTTGATTCTGTTAACAGCTATGTCTACAAACTCAACAGTAGTGATTAAGAGTATTCTGTTCCAGGCAAACTCTGAGTACCTATTAGGTGGTGGCTGACCTCAGTGTCTCCCACTTGCAGTGCAATGGGTAGCCAGTAGAAATCATTAGCAAACAGTTTTAAAAGGGCCCCACTCTATTTCAGATAATGGGATTTGAAAGCAGCAAGCTGGTGATGGAGTACACACAGTGGGCAAATCCCAGAGGGAATGTAGGAAGTTCTTCAGAATCATAGGGTTGTGTGTTTATTCCTGTCCGAAACGGGATCAGAAATTTCTGTGCAGTGTCTGTCAGGTGTGAGTGATGAAGATGTGGAGTGAAATCAGTGCAGGGAAGCATGGCAAGTGTTAAAGTGGTCAGGAAGTATTGTTGATAAACTTTATATTTCTCTTACTGCTGTGCTTATTTTCTAGAACTCCATCTTGAAATGAATTCCTACTGTTGTACAGAAATGGGCTTCCATATTATCTTCCTCTGTTGTAAGGCAGTATTTGAGGTTTAATCAGCAGTGTAAGAGAAGACATTTCAGTTAGCCATGGTATAGAGGGAAAAACTCCTTTAAACACACCAGGCTGCTTAGTAGTAGAACTGGCTCTAAAAACACTCTGTGCTTTTTGTTTCACTCCAATATTTATGGAATTATCCATCCTAATGCTTTTCTAGTTGGGTATCACCAGTGTAACGTGCATTTCTTTAGCTACTAGATAGCTTTTGGAGTAAAACTTTGCATGGACTATTGAATCTATTGCTCTCTTGGTAAGCATGAGGTTAGGCTGTTTTACCTGCTTAGAGTGCAATCACGTATGTGTTTTGACTAAACCAGATGTTTCAGAAGGGGTCTAACTTTTATCTCGGCACAGTTCAGCATCAGATGCTGCACAGGCTTCATGTTGTAGTATCTATGGCTTCCCAATATTACATGAAAACTTCAAATTACTGAATGAAGATGTTGGATTCCTTATTAGTTTTTCTAGCTAGAAGCTTCAGTAGATGGTATTTCTTAGCAGGGCCTGTTGGGACAGGACAAGGAGTGATGGTTTGAAACTAAAAGAGATTTAGACTAGATAGAACGAAAAAAATGTTTAGGATGAGGATTATGAGACAGTGTCCAGGTTGCCCAGAGAGGGGGTAGATGTCCCATCCCTGGAACCATTCCAGGTCAGGTTGTTTGGGGCTCTGAGCAACCTGCTCTAGTTGCAGATGTCCCTGCTAACTGCAGGGATTAGAGGACCTTTAAAGGTGCCTTCCAACCCAAACCATTCAATGATTCTGTGATGTAGTCTGTTTCTATGTATGTTAGAAATAGCTTGATAAACTTTCTTTTCTCCTCCTCTCCTCCCCTGAAGAAAAAGTGAAAGCAATTGTAGGGCCAGTGTACCTGAATCAGAACATTCAAATTTAATCAAAATGAATCAGCTGGCTTGGTTTCCTCTAAACTTCTGTGATGCCTTAAAGGGCATGTACTAGACTCTCTGGCTGGACTACATCCAGAAATATGTGCCAGTTCAACCTTTGGATGAATTACTTCGTCATGTTGTAGGAGAAGCAGCTCCAAATCAAGATGGGCAGCAGAGGGGAGTAAGGGATGGGACTCTACAGCAACTCAAGCAGAGGTCAGGCTGACACAGATGGTGTTGATTCGGAATGGTCAAGTCTTCATTTTGATCCAAAGATTTTTGTCCTGGTATTTCTAATGGTGTTCTTAATTGTCCTGTCTGGAAGTAAAGGGGAATCCTGAGGGAAATATGAAAATGTAATTTGAAATGCTGGATTTTCTCAATAGGAATTAGGACTTTTCAGCTACTTGTTTGTCAGTTTTTAGGCTTTCTAGGTAATTAGAGCCTTACTATCCTGAGAAAGTAAAAACCAGTAAAACCCAATCCTGGCATCATGCCTTACCTTTAAAAGTCTCCACAATCTCTCTGGGCATCCTGGGCCAGGGCTCTGGCATCCTTATTGGAAAGAAGTGTCCAGTTTGTGCCCACTGCCCGTTCGCCTGTTACTGGGCACTACTGAACAGAGTCTGGCCCCAGTCTCTTGCCCCCACCCTTTAGATATTGATAAGAATTGAGCAGCTCTCCTCTGGCTCTGCTCTTCTCCAGGCTAAGCAGCCCCAGGGCTCTCAGCCTTTCCTCCTGCCAGAGATGCTCCAGTGCCCTCAGCGTTTGGGTAGCTCTCTGATATTGTAAGGGTTAAAGTGCTCCGTTGTGTCTGAACCTGGAAGCATCTCACCCATAATTAGGAGCTGCTTTAAATACATTCTCACAGGGATTATCAGCATTTTAATAGGGCAGGTTTGTTCCTTTCCCTTAGCAATACCTGCATTTGTATGTCTGCCTGAAGTTTTTATGACTCTTAGTTCCTGTGGCATTGTCTCTAAAACACAGTATTTGGTTTCTATGACTCACTGCCATTGAATAATTCATTTTTTGGTTGTTTATATATACTCCTAGTAGCCTAAAGAGATTTTTTTCCTTTCTTTCCTAACATTGACTAATTCATTAGCTTGCTTGTTTTGAGCCAGTGAAAACTCAGCTAATCTGTGTATGGTTTTCTTTTCCCTCAGTGAATGAAGAGAAGGAGGAGGAAGGTGATGTAATTCCTGGTACCTTAGTTCCCAGATGGGAAGCAAATGCATGGAGGAGTTGACATATAATGACTTATTCTGTAGGTGCTTGGTTTTATGTTGTTTGTGGAGTAAATTGTTCTCCATGAGGGCTCTACAGGATGTCTCCTGGGAGCTGCTCTGAATACCACAGTTCCCACGGGTCAGGCTCTAGATTAGGAGCTTCTTGTGCAGCAAATGCCAAGCAGGGACCCTGATACATGCTGCAAAAAGAGCTATAAACCCCCTCCTCTGTCAACTGAGGTAATGTAGACAAGTGGCATACCATTTAAAAGAGCTTACTGAACTGTGAAGACTGACATTTGCATCATAAAATCAGGCTTTGTTTAACTAAGTTAATGCATTTGGAGCTCATTCTGTCTTTGGCTTTAATGAAATAGGAGCAATGGATGATTGCAGAATTGAAAACAGATTGGCTCTCATATTAAACCATGTCAGGTTTCATTTAGGAGATGTATTAATTTTGACTTTCTTTACAGTTGAAAGCAGTGGAAGGATTTGATGAACAATGGGAGTTTCACAGCACTAAGTCTGACCTTCAAACACAAGTGTGCATTCCCTACAAAGCCTTTCTGGGATCCTGAATGAAGGCAGAGTCCCTTTCTTCCCACAAAACTAAGAGGACCTTTCCTCCCATCATTTCCAATGTTGATAGAAATGACAGGATGGACAAGATGAAAACAATACCCAATTCCACTTCTGAATTCTTTCCTGCTGGTTCATCCAGCTCAGCAGCAACCATTTCACTGCTGTGTTTGTGCTCCCTAATCCTTTGCTAAGATAGAACCTATTCTCTCATGAAAAGCAGGTGGATTTGTTGGTTGTTTTTCATTTGGGCAAAAGTATTTTCTACACTTGATTGTGTTTGTTACTAATAACTTAGAAAATAATCATTATAGATGTGGTACTTCGGGACATGGTGGTGATAGGCACATGGTTGGACTTGATGTTGTTGGAGGTCTCTTCCAACCTTAATGATTCTGTGATGAGGTGAGTTTTCTGTGGTGACCCTGTTTCACTGATGAAACACCTCCCAAGTGGTGATAAAATTAAGTTGAATGCTCCAAGCAGCAAATACTTTGGTTAACCAAACTGTATACTCAGACAACATCACGTGCAACTTACTTGATAGCAAGATCTGCTTCCATTTTCCTTTTCCTAGTCCTTCTGTCTTCCTTACTGTCCTTTTATGTAAGTCCAATTGCTTGTTTTGGCTACACAGTTAATTAGATCAGGGGATTGTAGAATGGTTTACACTGGAAGGAACCTTTAAAGGTCATCTAGCCAGCTGGGACATGTGCAACTAGATTAGGTTGCTCAGAGCCCCAAACAACCTTACCTGGAATGGGTCCAGAAACGGGACATCTGTCACCTTTCTGGGCAACCTGGGACAGGGTCTCACCACCCTTAGCATAAAAATGTCTTACTTCTATCTAGTCTGAATCTTCCTGTTTTACTTTAAAACCATCACCCCTTGTCTTGTCACAACAGGTCTTGCTAAAAAGTCTTTTCTCATCTTTCTTACAAACCCCTTTAACTACTGGAAGGCCATAATAAGGTCTTCCTGGAGCCTTTTCTTCTCCAGGCTGAACAATGCCAACTCTCTCAGCCTGTCCTTACTGCAGAGAGTTGCCAGCCCTCACATTATTTCTGTGTCCTCCTCTGGCACCACTCCACCAGGTCCATGACTGTCCTGTGCTGAGGACTGTAGAACTGCCCCCAGCACTGCAGGTGAGGTCTGCCCAGAGCAGAGCAGAGGGGCACAATCCCCTCCCTAACCTGCTGGGGATGCAGCCCAGGAGACAGTTGGCTTCTGGGTTATGAGCAGACATTGTTTGGTTCACATCCAGCTTTTCACCCACCAGTACCCTCAAGTCCTTCTCTGCAAGGCTGCTCTCCATCCCTTCATCCCCCAGCCTGTATAGATACTGGGGATTCCCCCAACTCATGCAGGACCTTGCACTTGGCCTCACTGAACTTCATGGAGTTCACAGGGACCTGCTTCACAAGCCTTGTCCAGGTCCCTCTGGAGGTATCCCATTTCTCTGGGGTGTCAACTGCACCACTCAGCTGGGTGTCATCTGCAAACTTGCTGAGGCCGCGCTTGATCTGAGTATGGCGTTGATGAAGATGTTAAACAACACTGGTCCTGTTCTGGACTCCTGAGGGACACCACAGTTGGAAACTTTAGCCTTCCAGAGAAATGTATTCATTTCCATTAAATTTTTCTTATAAATGATCTCAGTTACAGGGCAAAAACTTTGGAGAGAGAGACTTCAGAACCTCAGAGGGACAAGACTGTTTTGTGGGTAGTGGGAAACAGCCTTGTCATTTCTAACAAGAGGTTAGGAATGGGTCTCTGCAGTAAATGGTCTGAAAGGAATCAAAGCCATACTTCATTTACTCATTTGTACCAACCTGCTTGCACACAAACTACAGCAGGAGCATTCATTACCAAAAACTCTTTAATGAAAGCAAGCCAACAGATCAGTTGAAATAAATTGATATTTACTCCCTATATTGTCTTACATGGTTTTGAGTTTCCTCATATTTAATGTGATCCTTTTCTTTCTTATTCCCCTAAACTTCCCATGCTATTTTTCTTCAAATTGCTTAACAGATGTTATTGTCAAATCAGGCAGAGCAGCATATCAATTTTTTCTTTCTTTCCAATGTGTCTTTTGAGGTTTTAAAAGTTAGTCTGAGGTTATATTGCCATCTTCTGCCAAATAAGACCTGTACACACAATGTTTTGCTTTTTCTAAAGCTCCAATTAGTGACACTGCCTGAGCTTATGTAATCCAAACCTTATCTAAATCTCTCTCCTTCTTTTTGGGCTCTTTCTTATTACATGTAGTGTCCAGGTATGTCTGCAGAACACAAGCTTAACAGGGTCTAATCGATTTAATCATGCAGATCTCCAGCTAGGAGGACAGACCAACACATTCTGGGTTGAGTCTAGAGACTTGCTTTTAATGCTGGGGGGGGGATGATGTATCAAATCTGATGGAGAAAAACATAGTTTCATGAGCAAAATAGTGCATTTGGTTCAAATTCAGCAAAGGATTTCGGCGCTGACCTTTTGCTTTTTTGTGGTAATTAAAAGGAGTTCTTTGAAGAGCTTGACTTTATGTGCCACTGAAAATTTTGTGCTGAATCTCCATCCTGTGTTCAGAGGATATTTCTCATTCCAGCCATGGTGGACATCCTACCACTTAGCCTTCATCACCTCCAGCTAAGGGCAGTGTATCTTAACTGGCAAGGTGCTCCTGGGGCAGCAGGAGGTACACAGGTCACCATAAGCATCCCTGTTGCAGGAGTATTGAGTGTTGTTCTGATCTGATTTCAAAAGATCAGGATTCCATCCCATCTTTAAATAACTCTTCAGAGAAATTGCCCGTTACCTAGGTTTATTCCTTTTGTTCATAGCAGTAACAAGCAGATCTAAGCCCCCAGAGAGAGAAAATATTTAGGGGACTCCAGCAAAAAATAATTGAAAACACATCTTGTGGGACAGAATAAAAATGACTCATAGGGACTTACGTGATTTCCTACTTAAAACCTGGATTTTGTGGTTTTTCCCTTTCAAAGATCAGAAGTTTCTCTTTGGCTTCAAGGTTGGGATTAGTGCTCCAAACCCCATCAGGCCAAATTAGCAAAATCTCTGCGTGATCATGCTGGCTAAATTAGAGTGATTGCCAAATGCTTGGACTTACAGCTTCAAAGGCTCTGAAATTTGCTTTCTTAGGGGATGCTAAAGGCGCATACCTTGACACCAGGATTTTTTGCTGACCTCATTAGTATACCCTTGTGTCCTGTTCTCTCATAGAGTTGGTTGATTTTTTTGTGTGGTTTGGCGTTTACCTCATTTAGGAAGAAGATAGAATTTAATTAGGTCAAGTAATTACTGAAAAAATATTTGTCGAATCACTTTTTAATGTATATGAGGATGTGGAGTTATGTGAATGCAGTAATTGACATTTGCACCAGGACAGGTTGGAGGCTGATCTGCTGGAAAGCAGCTCTGCAGAGAAAGACCTGGGAGTGCTGGTAGAGAACAAGTTCACCATGAGCCAACTGTGTGCCCTCATGGCCAAGAAGGTCAATGGTCTCCTAGGGTGCATTCAGAACAACGTGGTCGGCAGGTCAAGGGAGGTACTCCTCCCTATCTACTCTGCCCTAGGCAGGGCACATTTGGAGTGTCCAGTTCTGAGCTCCCCATCTCAAGAGACAAGGAACTACTGGAAAGAGTCCAGTAGAAGCTAGGAAGATCCTGAGGGGACTGGAGCATCTCTGGCAGGAGGAAAGGCTTGGAGAGAGAGCCCTGGGGCTGCTTAGCCTGGAGAAGAGCAGAGTCAGAGGGCAGCTGCTCAATGCTGAGCAAGAGCTAAAGGGTGGGGGCAAGAGGCTGGGGGCAGTCTCTGCTCAGTGGTGCCTAGGGACAAGCCAAGGGGCAATGGGCACAAACTGGAACCCAGGAGGTTCCATCTCAATATGAGGAAGAACTTATTTGCTGTGAGAGTGCCAGAGCACTGCCCAGAGAGGTTGTGGAGTCATCTTCTGTGGAGAGATTCCAAACCCACCTAGATGTCATCCTCGTCAACCTGCTTTAGCAGGGGGTTTGGACTTGGATGGTCCCCAGAGGTGCCCTCCAACCCCCACCATGCTGGGATTATAAATATAAAGCTTTTTGT
Organism: Bucco capensis; assembly: GCA_013396975.1. Lineage (NCBI taxonomy): Eukaryota > Metazoa > Chordata > Aves > Piciformes > Bucconidae > Bucco > Bucco capensis. Next base: position 161,245 of record VWZO01006681.1, read on the forward strand.
TCACATTTCTCTACCAGAGAAAAAGGTGTAGCTCTCCTAATCTGAGCTGCATCTGAGACTGCAGGAGCAGCAATAACCTAGTCCTGTGTAATCACTGGTGAATTCTTGGTAAGCAAACTGCAGGTGCAGTGCTTGAAGAGGTTTAGGGCACAGGGGAAGACATCTCCAATTCTGTGAGCTTTCAATAGAGAGAGAGTTTCATTTTTCTTTTATGCCTATACCAAAAGATAGGTAAATCTGCCTGTGTAATACCTTTTATGTGGTGGAGAGCACCACCTTCATCTTCGACATGGCTTCCTGTCAATTTAACATTTTCTCTGCCTTGCATAGTAGTCCACCAAGTTGTGTTTTGCCCAGCTTTAGCAGAACCAATATTTGAAGACAGTAGTGGCTGTTGGGTTTTTTTTTCAGTAATTTTCGTAGGATCATAGAATGGTTAAGGTTGGAAGGGAAGACCAGAGGTCATCTAGTATAACTTCCCACCTCTAACAGGGTCATCCTGGGGTGCTTTACTCAGGATTGTACCCAGATGCTTGTTGAGTATCTCAGGGGAGCAGATTCCACAACATCTGTATTTTAATGTAAGTTTTCATGCCAAACTCTAGTTTTAGGGAAAAAGCCAGCATTTAATGTTCATTTTTCCATACTTATTTTAAATATTTATCTTCTTTCTAGTGACTCTCTGCCACTCTTTTTCTTGCTGGTTTGCCTTTCCCCAGCAGCTTCCTTTCCTCCCTGGCAGGTGCCAACTTGGCACCGTTCAGGCTTCCTCTGAACTTGAGGCTGTGGCTAGTTCCAAGGCTGCTGAACAGGGAGCTCTTCTGTGAGCAAGTGCAGCTGGAATTTTGCTCTTCCTTCTCCTCCTAGGATCAATCCTCAGCAGCCTGGTGAGCCAGAGCACATTGGCTCCTGCCAGAAGCAAGCCTGGCAGTGCTGGGCAGTGTGCCATGGCTTGCTTGGACAGAGGATAATGCACACCACACAGGTCTCTAGCTCCGCAGAGCAGCTTAGCATCTCTTACCAGCATGGAATTACCACCAGTCTCACCTTATACTGGGATTTCCTGCTGCAGGAGCTTTAACATGAAATCTAGGCTTTCTCATGAATTGCATGAGTATCCTAACATTCTGCCCTTAAAGAAAACACCACAAAAAAACCCAAATAATGACCTTGTACCCTAGCTGGTGGGAGAAGTGAGATAATTAATCTATTGAAGAAGGAATAACAGCAGTGCTTTTTGGAACTGTTTCTTGCTTTAGTCTTCAAATGTGATAAAATGGCACTACTGCTGCCTGGAATTTTGTTGTTCTCTTAGTGCACCTGAGCTATAAAAATGTGACACTCTGAAGTTTATCTTATTAAGGAAAACAAGCTGCTGAAGCACAAAGATAGAGAAGGGATATATTGTCACTTGTTGCAAATTGGCCTCCCCTAATTTAGAGCAAAGGTTTGTTGTGCTTTAATGGTTATTAACCAAAAGATCATCAGAGGAGATCTGCAAATGCTTGTTGGGAAAATGTGAATATTAGATTTAATAGAAACACTAGAATAGAAACATTAGGATGAATTTGGCCATAGCAGTTAATATTAGCATTAATATAAGCCTTGGTATTGAGTTTTGGAGATGATAGAACTTATAGGGACGTGAATGTCTTACCCAAGGCCTTAAAACAAATTGATGCAAGAGGTGAGGCTGCTGCACCTTAAGGATTGTGTTCAGTTTCGGGTCCTCTTGTTTTCACATTGCTGGATTTTAGTCTTAGTGTTGTCTGAGCTGTTTAGAAATGTGTGGAAAGTCAGTAGCTAAGGGCTTGCATCAGAGATGCTGTACTGTGTTAACTGCTGTGCTTCAAAGCAGCTGTTTAAACTAGGAAGGGATTAATTGGCCTTTTAATGTACTTTCTTATAGGCTATTAAGTTTTGCTCAGATAATCATAGAATCATAGACTGGTCTGGGTGGGAAAGAACCTTTAAAGGTCATCTAGTCCAATCCCTCTGCAGTCAGCAGGGACATCTGCAACTAAATCAGGTTGCTCAGAGCCCCAAACAACCTGACCTGGAATGGTTCGAGGGATGGGGCATCTACTGCCTCTCTGGGCAACCTGGGCTAGTGTTTTTACCACACTCAGTGTAAAACATTTCTTCCTTTTCTCTAGTCAAAATCTGTCTCTTCTAGTTCAAAACTATCACCCCCTTGTCCTGTCACAACAGGCCCTGCTAAAAAGTCTATCCCCTATAAGAGGTCCTCTTCAAGTATTTGAAGGTTACAACAGGACCTCCTCAGAGCCCTTTGTTCTCCAGGCTGAGCAACCCCCATATAATCATATGGAGTAGTTTCCTGAGGACTATCATGTTCTCTTCTAACTAGCCTGGAATGACCTCTGGGGTTAAAATGACCAGAAACAAGAGACAGTAATTAAGAGCAATAACTAAAGACAGTCAAATCCTGTCAACCTTTGTAGCTAGTGCCTTATTCTTGGTCTTTTTACCCAAACCAGACACAGATTTGGACAAAGATCAAACCACTGAGGTGTGCCCCAGGTAACCTGTGAGGATTTTAATGCTAAAGCCAGCACTTCTAGGAGAAAAATTTAAATGTAAATGTAGGATCACCCATAGTGAATTAGGTAACAGTGTAATGAATTAGGTAATGGATGGGAGGTGTGGACAAAGATTGGTGTGATATAAGATCATGCAACCAATCATCTATAATGTCTTTATTTGTACTCTATATGAACTGCTGCTGTTGGAGCTCACAGGGGCTGGAGCACTCAATTCTGCAGAACCAAAATATCTGGATTCTGGGTGTCAGTTGGTTTTGCAGACCTGGGAAAAGGACCCTTTCTTTTGGGGGAACTACATATGTGTCCTGCATAATCCATGAGGGAGTAGAGAGAAGTTGTATGAGTAGAAGGTACTGTTATGCTGTCATTCAGTGGTGTTTTAGCTAAGGTTTATATAAGATGTGTTACTTGGTTTAAAATCATGGGCTCTGTTGAAGTAAAGAATCCATTTTTACAACTCTCCTGGAATTTCTGTTGAGAGCCAGAAAATACTGTGCTCCTTTATCACTGCTGCCAAAGAAAGAAGAGATGTCATTGATCTTGATGGTGGGCATCACTTACTTGAGAAGTTAACAGGTTTCCCCAGTTCTTTCAACACCTGTCAGGAGGACTGCCTAAATCAATTCCTAATGGACAGAACCTGACCAACAAGTGAAAATTATAGCTCTTGTTCTGTTTTCTTTATTCTCCTCTTTTAGATGATTTTCTGCTTTCCTTCCTGAAATTCGTTCCTGCCATGGCACAGCAAATGGTTAGAATGAAAGGGACAGTTTGATCTGATTTAATTTCCTAGAGGGTTGGTGTGTTTTGTGTGTTCTGTCTCACCAACCAAAAGAAATATTCATAAAAAATACATTATAATATGTTTTCAAGAGATTGAATCCCCACTGTAAGAGCCCAACCTCCTTTTTCCCCGCAGAAACTGGACCCACTCTTCTCATAGACATTGTGGAAGTAGATAGTAGTAGTGTTGTTGTTATTGTTGCTATTATTATTTTATTAGATGTTTTGTGCCTTGGGGACCAGGAGGATGAGGTTGGCAGTTGCTAAGGAAACTAGGTTGAAAAATGTGGCTGAGAATCAGTGAATCCGGTTGTCAGACAACTGTCACTGTGGCCATGAATTAGATCTGCCCTCATTAGTTAGGTGCTCTCTTTTTTGGGGGTGGTAGTGTTAATCTGACATTTTCAGTATTTGAGAGAGATTTACTTGCGCAGTTCTCTTATTTGTCTGTTAATGAAGTCAATGGTTTCATTAATTTCTTCTTGTTAGATATCCTGATGCTGAGTAAAGCTTATTTTCCCAAGATGCTACTAGAGAAAATAAGCTTTTTGTGTGGTTTTAAACCCCTCAATGCAGGTGTTATCCATTCCACAAATATGAGGTTAACTCATATGACAGAACATAGACAGACCTCTGCACCCTGATAGGTTGCTCCTTGAGGTGATAATTTAGCCTTACAGTTGTTCTCTAGCTGTTCTGTTCCATTAGTCCTTATATCCCAATCTACTCTTCTACTCTATACATAAAATAGAGAATTCATTTTAATCAGGCAATGTTGTCTTAGCCCAGTTGCTACCTCTGGGGAACTGAAGGCAGGCTCTTAATTCTGCATGTTCTAGGCATTTCCACAAGTACACAGTTTTATTCCTAGGGAAGGACGTGGTGGTTCTGTTTTCATATCCTCTTGTGGTCTGAAATTTCTTATGCACATGCTGCTTAGTTTTTTTCCTTTCCAAACACTCTCTTAAGGGACAATTTTTTAGGACTGAGCTCATCTCATGTAACCTATAGATAAGTTTCCCTTACAGGAATAGGGTTTTTTTTTTATTAGTAATTTTTCATCTTGATCAGCTGGGGAAGTTATTTCCTATGAAAGGTTTGGTGTGTTTTCAGTCTTTCATCGTTGATTGTTCTTTTCAGCATTTAATTCCTTTTTCCACCATTGGGTAAGTAGGATCAGAATGCTGATTGTCAGGAGTTTTCGTTGGAAGGGGAGAAACTAACCCAGAGCTAGCAATGTCTTGTGGCAAAACACTGCAGGGCTTTCTGATCAAGCTGGGAGAGGGAGCCACTGCTTTCTTCTTTTGTGAGGAGATAAAAGGACATTGTTATCGTAGAAAGCTGAGGCCAATCAAATTGAAATTAGAAAGGGGTGCTTTTTAACGTGATTAACTGCTAGAACAAACTGTCAGGGAAGGTACATTTTCTCGGCTTTTTGATGGCATTTAGAAAACATGCCCTAGCCAAAGACAAGTGAAACTTGCATTAAATGGGGATTTAATGAAAGTTAGCCTTTCAGTACCTAAAGGGAGATTACAAGACAGAAGGGGAGAGACTTTTCAGCTGATCTAATTGCAGTATGACAAGGGAAAATGGATACAAGCTGAAGGAGGGGAAATTTAGACTAGAAATTAGAAGGAGGTTCTTTACCCAGAGGGTGGTTAGGCACTGGAACAGGCTGCCCAGAGAGGTTGTGGATGCCCCATCCCTGGCAGTCCTCGAAGCCAGGCTGGATGTGGCCCTGAGCAACCTGGTCTAGTGTGTGGTGTCCCTGCCCATGGCAGGGAGGTTGGAACTAGATGATCTCTAAGGTTCCTTCCAACCTGGCCATTCTATGATTGTATGAATCGATGAGCTCAGGGTAAAGGCAAACTGGTGACAGAGGTAGTCAGACTGGACTGAATCCTCCCTTCATCCTCAGCTTAATAAATCATTAACAGTGTATTTCCCCCCTCATTTTCCTAGAACTGAGAGAACTGCTCTTGAGTTGACTGTAGGAGACTGACACTCTCCCTCCATTTCTATAGCAACTCCTTCCATGCAAACTTGTTGGAGGTGAGCAAGCAGCACTGTAGCTTTGCTTCCATGCTGTCACTTGCTTAGAGCTGTGTATGACCTGTTGTCACTGGATCTCATCATCCCAGCTGAGATTTCATTTCTGGGATCAGGATCCGCTTGTCTTATAGGACTAGATGATGTTTCTAGGCCCCTTCCAACCCCTGACATACTGTGATACTGTGATTCTTTTTCCTTGGGATGTGGATAGATGCTTCCCTGAAGCACCCAGATCTGGCCAAGTAATTTCAGTACAAAGGAGGCAGTAGTCGTGAGAGCCTTACAATATTTTGTTGCTTGGTAAAAGTCTCGGCTAGATTAACTGAATCTGAGCAGCTCGCTCTCTCTCCCTTCTCTTTCCATTATACTCTCATTCTCTGATTCTATTTCTGTTTCTTTCTACTAATACAGTCATCTTGGCTTGATTTTACTTGCCTGCACCAATAAATGTATGAGTCTTCCTACCCTGTCCTTTTTCTGTGCTGGTAAGGTTGCAGAAGGAAAACATTCCCATTAGTAGAGGGTGGAAATTTAGTAATGGGATTAAGCAATTGATCACATTTGCATTTTTTGAAACCTTTGTGCTGATATGAGCAGGTTGCATTTCATCGTGGTTGAAGGGGAAACCGGTTCTGATTGTTCAAATGTAATTTCTTGACACCTGATGTTAGCTGCTACAGCTGCTGGCTGAATTTTGATCACCAGGCACTCATTTCATCTCTGCTAGTTTTCATTTGAAAATGAGAATAAAGGAATTGGTTTCGTTGGTGAGACCTTTAAGATCATTGAGAACAACTGCCAGGTCACTAGGAAACCATGTCCCTCAGCACCACATCTCCACACCTTTTCAATCCCACAAGGGGTGATTGATTCCACCACTGCCAGGGCTTGACAACCCTTTTTGGGGAAGACATTTATCCTAATATCCAACCAAACTTGATTTGAATGCTTCAGAATCAGGGAGTTTGTTTGCTAAGTATAAGTTTGGTCACTCAGCTCTTGGAGCACTTTATGACACATATTCCTGGAGCTGCATTCCATGGTTAGACATCCATGCTTCTGATACCTGCTCCAAACGCTTCAGTACAATGTGAGGTGTTAGGAAGTTTAGCAAGTGAGAGATCTGTTTATTATATTGGATATTGCACAATGATTTTGTTGGGTTTTTTATGTCCGTAATTGTTTGAAGAATACTAGAGTCCAGATAAGGAATGCTGCTGATTTGAGGAATAAATACGAACGCAAAAGAAAAACTTTGTGTTGTGATTTTAAGACCAGCTTCAGTAATTGCTTTCAGTTGAGCAGCCCTGAGACCTTAATGAATCTCCTATTTCAAATCTGCTTATATTCAGACATATACAGATAGGAGCTTTCAGTTCATATCTTTTCCTGAATACTCTTTTCAATGGCTTAGTTATTTATGTTTAGGAATATTTATTTTTGTCTAGGGTAAAAAAAAAAAATCTATTTGCCTACAAATGTTTTCTTGAAATGATTACAAAACATAGGGAATGTTTGTCTCTGGCTTTTATTCAAATTGTTGGGCTCAGGACTTTCATATAGAATCACAGAATCATGAAGGTTGGAAGAGATCGCTAATCTCATCAAGTCCAACCATACCTATCACTCCCATGCCACTAAACCATGGCCCTAAGTACCACATCTATATGTTTCTTAAACTCCTTCAGGGATGGTGACTCCACCACCTCCCTGGGCAACCTGGGCCAAGACTTAACAACCCTTTCAGTAAAGAAATTCCTCCTGACATCCAATCATAATCTCTTCAACCAGTGACTGATCGTCCTTGATATGTTTTGGACTGTATCTCAGTCGTGCACATTTTCCTCTGGAGCATAAGGCTAGAACCACCCCCATCCCAGTCCAAGCTTTTCCTCTACCCTCTGCTTTCCTATTAATAAAATTAATTAGGACCAGCATTTATTCTTGCTGTAGTTATGGCCTTAAAGCCCTGCAGAGACTTTCTATTGATGCTGACATTTCTGATGGATTCTGGAGGGCTTTTAAATACCCAACTGTCCCTGGAATTCTGTGGAAGCTTCAGAGAATCTCAACCATCTCTCTGTGTCCCACTTCACTGTCAGTGGAGAAGAAGAAAAAAACAGGGAGACAGAAAACCCCTCACCCTTGGTGATTTGTGCTTGGTTACTATAGTGATGAATCCTGTAGGAAAACCCACACAGTTCTGAGTGGAATCCAGACATGCAAATACTTGTCAGGAAATATAAAGGGAGAAAGAGGAGAAATTCAAGAGAATAACACTGACTTGGTGGTGTGAAGCAAATCTGTTGGGATGAAATTATTCTTGGAATTGGAGTCTGGGTCTTTGCTGGTTTAGCCACTGCTGTTTAACTCCTTCTGTCAGACTGAACTGAAGCACAGAAAGCATGAGCATGGGGCAGGAAGGCTAACACTAAAATCAAAGGCCAGCCCTGAAGTAAGACCTTCTATATCTAGACTTTCCTCTTATGTTTCTCTTATTCAATTATTCTTTTATACAAGGAGAATAATAATTAAATATTCTCACAGTAAAACTGCCTTTGTGTCTTCAAGATATTTCTCCTCTTGGATCCAGAGTAGGACAACAAAGCTGCTGAGGTGTCTGGAGAATGAGTCTTATGAGGAGCAGCTGAGGGAACTGGGGTTGGTTAGTCTGGAGAAGAGGAGGCTCAGGGGAGACCTTATCTCTCTCTACAACTTATCTGAAAGGAGGTTGGAGCAAGGTGGGGATTGGTCTCTTCTCCCAGGTGACTAGTGGTAAGACAGTGAAATGGCCTCAAGTTTGTACCAGGGGAGGTTTAGATTGGATATAAGAAACAATTTCTTCACTGAAAGAGCAGTTAGGCATTGGAAGAGGCTACCAAGGGCAGTGGTGGAGTCACCATCCCTGAAGGGGTTCAAAAATGTGTAAGCATGGTTTATTGGCATGGTGCTGATAGGCTGATGGCTGAAATTTTATGATCTTAGAGGTCTTTTCTAACCTGAATGATTCTATGATCTTCAATTTCATTTTCCAAGTAGAATTAGTTCACCTTCTTTCAGAGTAGTTTCTGGGCAGGCTGTGAGGTTGGGTTTTGTTTTTAGATTTGACCCTAAAGCTTCCAGTCCTCTGCTTGTAGGCCTGGAGTATTTCCAGTCCCTCTGCCAGCTCTGAGGATTGTTGCAACTTGGCCCCAGAGCATTTTGTCCTCAAGACTGCGTCACGATCTAGACAAGTCCTTTTGCTTCTCCTGTGCAAATTCTTTTTGTGCCTATTATGCTGAATTAGGAATTTCTAAGGTTCATTGTCATTCTGTTGATCTTCTCAATGTTGGCTATAACAGGGTTGGCTGTTCAGTTGATTAAGAATTTTCCACTGTTACAGCTTTTGGCAAGAATTTACAGGTTCTTGTGTTCACCTTTCATAGAGATAAAAGAACTTTGTTGAATTTGTGATTAAAATTTGCCATGAGAGTTGTATTGGTTTGTTTGTCACCTGGTAAATGGTGAGGTCAGAAGGCAGAGAGAATCTTGCTGCCTGGACTGGCTGAGGCTCTGGTATGTGCCAATCTTCAGTAGTTCTGGCTTCAAAGACAGCCGCCAACCCCAAACAAAGAGATTCTTCATTCACTTGGGAATCCAGGACTATTTTTAGCCTGGAAATCCAATTATAGTCCTTCGAGGCTTCCGGATGGACACTAGGGTATCCAAAAGTGGTGAAAAAACCATAAAGGAGATCCCTCGATGTAGCTTGACATACATATATATATATTTTTCCCACATTCCTTGTTATCAAGGCTTTCCTGATCTGGGACCTGTTCCTCTGCCCCACCAGGGTGCTCTCAGAAATTAGGCCATGAGGAGGAACCCTGGCTGGAATCCTGGGTGTCTGGCAGCACTAGAAGCATGGAGAGACTCCCCATAGTTCAGATTCTCAGGTCTGGGTTTTCAGTTGCTCAGCCAGGAGAGGAAGGTTCACTATGAGTACAGCACACAATGATTTCAGCATCTTATCCATGAACTCTCTTTACAGTTCTGAGGTCATCCCAGTTCTGGGTTCAAAATACTTCATATCTTCTCTTTTAAATAGGTAATAAACCCAAAGAGGATAATGTATCTTGACATTTCAGCTTTAAGTTTAATAACTAGTCAAAATTTATCAAATTCCCACTCTAATTCTCTACTTTGTCATTGCCATAGCTGAAGTTTTCCCCAAAGGTTCTAAACTGCTCTATCATCACAGCATCTGCTCTATAAACATAGCAACCCGTCTGCTTGGAGCAGATGACCCTAGTGAAAAGAGAGACAATTCACCTTTTGAGTGTTTGAATTTATCTCTGTTATTTCAAGCCAGGAATCTAATCTCATTAAAGCTGATAATAAATTCAGCTAATTATTGCAATCCTAGCTATTAATGACTGCTCTATTACATGGATCAGAAGGCTGCCTTTAAGATTTTTAGATCTCATTATTAACAATTACTTCTATTAAGCTTTTTGTCTTTAATGTGGTCTTAGTCCTTTACCTGAGTAATGAAAAAACTTGGGGGGAAAATGGTAATTTCACTGTTACTGTCTATAAAGACAGAAAATACTAGTCTGGCTTTTAACAGGAGTTGCAAAGCCTGGTTATTGCTGGTAAGAGCTATGTATTGCTGGGGTGGTGAAAATTTACCCTATCGTAGCTGAACCCAGGACGTTATCCACCCCTTATTCCATATCCTCCACCTTATGCCCGGTCCTCCACTTTCCAATTAATCACCACCATTTTCCCTGTCTGTTCAAGTTACATCATGGCTGCACTTGGCTTAGTTTTATCCAAGTTCATCCTTCCTTGGTTTGGGTGATTCTTGATGTGGTCTGTAGCAACTCTGATTTTGGTGGCATGGAGTGAGAAGGTTATTTAGCAGTTCACTAGCTGTTCTCACCCAAAATCAAATCTCTTTGAGGCACATACTGGACTCTTCTCCATTCTCCCCTGTAACACAACATGTGCACTCAGATCCTTGAGAAAAAGCAATTCCATGGATAGGTTTGTCTGTACCTGAAGGAGAACTTAGCCAGGTGGTCTTCCCTAATGCATTTATCATGTTCACCATGGGAACTTTATCCCCTTCTACAGTCCCTGGGAGTTTTGATATGGGCAGGACCAGCTGGATTGGCAGATTCTCTGGTGTTAACCAACTTGGGCTAACCCAAGTTATGGGTTATGGTTATGGGTGGTGCCATAGCACATAGGATAGGTTTCCAACCACCCAGTGATTGCTTCCACCATTGTAAGTACATAGTGCTTGCCTTGGAGTGTTTGTGGCAGTGTGATGTCGATCTGCCAGGCCTCCCTGTATTTCTAGTTCAGCCATTGTCCTCCATACCTCAGAGGCTTTAACTGCTTGGCTGACTTGATTGCAGCACAGGTTTCACATTCCTGGATACACCTGTGTAGTAGTTTCCATGATCAAGTTTACTCCTTGACCTGGAGCGTGTTTGTGTTTTATCTCTTCCTTGATGACCTGAGGTGTCCTGGAGCAAGTGAGCGATGATTAATTCACCCTTATATTGCCAGTCTAAATCCACCTGAGCCCCTTCAATCTTAGCAGCCGGAACCACCTGCTGGTGGTTTTGATGTTCTTCACTTGCCTGACTTTTGATGTACATGACATATCTACATGACATACTTTTATAACCAAATGTGTTGTCAAGCCCTGGAAGAGACTGCCCAGGGCAGTGATGGACTCACCATGCCTTGAGGGACTTAAAAGATGTGTAGATGTGGTGCTGAGGGACATGGCTTAGTGGTGACCCAGCAGTGTTAAGGGTTAGCAGTTGGACTGGATGGTCTTAAAGTTCTTTTCCAGTCTAAACCATTCCGTGATTCTAACTTTTGCTCTTTATCCACTGAAGTCTAGTCAGTCATTCCCCCCCTCCATTTGTTTTTCTCTTCAAGCAACTTTTCATGTGACACCAGTTAAGTATTTCAGTGGTGGTGACTCATTTGATAGAGGTACATGTCCAGATGGTAAAAACACTTGGAAGTAGCTTCAAGTAAAAGGAATTCAGCTGAAGAGATGTCTCTTGGCCAACTCTGTTTTCTAAAATTCTAATGTAAAAATAGACTATTAAGGAAATTAAGTGAGTTTCTTAGAGAGTTAACTAGCTCAAATAATGAACTAAAAATAGTCTTAAATGGTCATAACAGCCAATTATTGTGTCACTAATTATTCCATTTCAGCATTTCTGTCTTACTGGAATGAAAATGCTCTATATGAGACTGTTCCTACAGGTACATACTGGTCATAGCTTGAAATAATGTTGTGCGCTCTGTTTTTAAAATGCTGGATCAAAAATGAGAAGGTTTGGCTTCTGTTCTTAACTTTTCCTTTTTTCTGTTGGAGGCAAAGAGTATTCAGGGAAGCGTCTTGCCCCTGGAGTGGAGTAATAACCCCATGGACCAGTAAGGTTAGGGGTTGACTTGCTGGAAAGCAGCTCCACAGAGAAGGATCTGGGGATGCTGGTGAAAAACAAGTTCACCGTGAGCAAGCAAATGTCCTCCTGTGGACAAGAAGGCCAATAGTATCCTGGGATGCATTCAGAAGAATGTGACCAGTAGGTCAAGGGAGGTTCCCCCTTTATTCTGCCCTAGGGAGGACACACCTGGAGTTATGGGTCCACTTCTGGGCTCCCCATCTCAAGACGACAAACTACTGGAGAGTCTAGCAGAAGCTAGGAAGGTGATGAGGGGACTGAAGCATCTCTGGTAGGAGGAAAGGCTGAGAGCCCTGGGGGTCTGCTCAATGCTGAGCAAGAGCTAAAGGGTGAGGGCAAGAGGATGGAGCCACTGTGCTCAGTGGTGCTCAGGGACAGGACAAGGGGCAATGGGCACAAACTAGAACCTAGAAGGTTCTCATCTGAACATGAAGAAAAACTTCTTTGCTGTGAGGGTGCAGAGCTCTGGCCCAGGCTGCCCAGAGAGGTTGTAGAGTCTCCTTCTGTGGAGAGATTCCAAACCTACCTGGATGTGATCCTGGGCAAACTGCTGTGGGTTACCCTGCTTGGACAAGATGATCTCCAGAGGTCCTTTCCAACCTCCACCATGCTGGGATTGTGTGTAATCAGTTAAAATTTGTGACTTTTGTGGTTTTTAGACATCTGTTTTTGCTGTTCAGTGATAGGACATAGGGACCATAAAGATATTCTCATATTCTTATGTGACCTGAAGCAAAAGATTTTTGTTGCTGCTGTGTACTCATGGATTAGGTTATTTCTCTCTTCTCTCATTTCCTGCCTTGTTTGAGCCTTGAGGTAATTTTTTTTTTCAATATCCATAACAACAGCCAAATGATTCCTTTCCAATAATTACTGCATTCTGTAATTTCTCAAGAAAAGGAGATGAATACATCTGAAATCATTGGTATAAGAAAAGGGACATCATGAAGATCAGTTCTTGCTCTGATATATGGATGAAATTAAAAAGTAAAAAGGGAAGTCTGTTCTAAAATCTCATTTCTCTCTTGATTAAAAAAAAACCCACCTTTTTAACATACCTCCTCTCTCCTGTGTATAGAAAGTCTTAGTGATTGCATCTGATATACCTAACTCTTGTAGCATCTTCTTTAGAAGGACAAGCCAAGCTTGCTTTAAAGACTTGTGAAGGGTTTGTGACTTCCCCAGTTCAAGAGGTTATAATCTGGGGTGTGTATGTATAATCTGGTCATCTCTCCAACATACCCATAATAACTATCACTAGAAATTACACTTTACAAACAGATACGTCAACTGCCTGCATGTCAGGATCCTCTCGACTTAGTGAGAATTAGTTGCCTGAATATTTTAGTGATCTCATTTTGATGTTATGGAAGCAAAGCAGTGTTCAGTCTCTACGTGCTATTAAACCTCAATGTGAAGAGAGTGGTGCAACCTCATGAAGATCATTTAGTTGAGCAACTCCTATTCCTAAGAGTGTGATCAGAAACAGAATGTTAGCAGTTCTGGAGAAATAAGTGGTAACTGGATATTTGCTAGTCCACAGAGATCAGGAGTTTAGAAAGGCACTGAGGGGGTTAAAGATGCTACTGCCACTAGGTGTCATGCTGGGATCATCTCTGGAAGCATGGATGTTTATCAAAGGTGCTGAGTGAAGGAATGGGATCTCATTTATGGATTTGAGTAGCCCAAAAGGCTAATTTTGCAGGCTGTGGGTGCCATGTGTGCAGAGAAGGGCCATGGGGATGATCAGAGGCTGGAGCATCTCTCCTTTGAGGACAGGCTGAGATTTGGAATTGTTCAGTCTGGAGAAGAGAAGGGTTCAAGGAGACCTTCTTGTGGCCCTTCAGGGTCTGCAGGGGCTACAAGAGGGCTGGGGAGGGACTTCTTAGGATGTCAGGAAGTGCTAGGACTAGGGGGAATGGACACAAGTTTGAGGAGGGGAGATTTAGGTTGGTTGTTAGGCAGAAGTTCTTCCCCATGAGGGTAGTGAGACACTGGTCCAGGTTGCCTAGAGAGGTGGTGGCAGCCCCATCCCTGGCAGTGTTGCAGGCCAGGCTGGCTGGGGCTGGGAGCAAGCTGCTCTAGTGGGAGGTGTCCCTGCCCATGGCAAGGGGCTTGAAACTAGATGAGCTTGAAGGTCCCTTCCTACCCTGACAATTCTGTGACTCTTTGTGTGTGCACATTACTGGGTAATAAGGGATCAGTGCCACACAACCTAAATCAACATCTCCTCTTCTCTTTCAGATGACAGGGATCTATCACTGAGATCCTCAAGTCACAAGGACCTGTTTAAATTGCTTCATGTGGGTGTGCTTGGTAATATGGGGGGAAAAAAAAGCCATATGATTTTTTCATCCTCCTCCAATATTTCTGTCATCTAAAGCTCAAATGAGCCAAATAAAAAACCCAACCAACCAACCTGAACAGAATGCAGCAGCTTTTTATAGAGAGAGACCCTTGCAAGAAGAATTTGGTTTCATAAGCCCTGAGCAAGCCATCAAATAATAAACTTTCTATCTACTGCAGTGAGTTTTATGATATGGAAATCATCACGGGAAATGAGAATACCAAAGCTTCTAACTGCAAGATTGTTGGTTTCCCAAAAATGTTGCCCGGAGGGGTTGTAGAGTCTTCTTGGAGATACTAGAAACCACCTGGACGTAGTCCTGGATGAGCTGTTCGAGTAAGGGGCTTGAATTTAGATCGTCTCCAGAGCTCTCTTCCCTCCTCAACTATTCTGTGGCTCTCTGGCTGTTTCTACTCTTCACATTGATCCGGGCCACAGGAAGGTCTCTACTAAAATGTCTGTCCCCATCTTCCTTCTAGACCCCTTTAAGCACTGAAAGGCTGCAATAAGGTCTCCCCGGAGCCTTCTCTTCTTCAGGCTGGACAACCCCAACTCTCTCAGCCTGTCTTCACAGCAGAGGGGTTCCAGCCCACAGGTCCTTTTATGGCCTCCTCTGAATCTGCTTCAACAGTTCAGTGTCTCTCTCCTGTGCTTGAAGAGTCCAGAGCTGGACTCAGCACTGCAGGTGAGGTTTCAAGAGAGCAGAGGGGCAGAATGTCCTCCCTCAACCTGCTGGCCACATCATCATGTGTGCAAACTTTTCTCAGCCATTTCAGGTGTCATAAACAAGCACCTAACTGTGGCAGGTTAGAACTGACCAGAGGTAAGAGTGTATGTAGTCCATTTGCAGGATAGCACTCAATGTGATTTGTGTCCATCAGGGTGATGTTTGTGCTTCTCAAACTCAGAGGTTTTGATGTTAGCAGAGTTGTGACCTCCATCACGCAAAACAGCATTTTGATTTCAGTGAGTGCTGTCTGGCTGTTAGATAACTGCCTGCTGTCTGTCTCTCACCTGAATTCTCCATTTACAACCCTGAGGCAGATTCCCTTTGGAGTCTTTCCCATGGACGTGAGTGGATGCAGGGCACTAACAAATCTGCTGCAAGTTCCCACTGGAACTTTTTGTGGATTTCTGTTCCCTATGTGTGAATTCTGTTCTCTCAGACCAGTGATATGCTGAGAGACAAAACTGGAACCACACTTTCAAAGCTTGTTTTGGCTGTTGGTCTGTATCCATTTGTCATCTCGGTGTTCTCCCGTAGTAAATGCTTTCTTCCATGCTTGATGCCTGTTAGTTGTGTAGTGTTCAGCACAGTGAGACCCTAAACCATGTTCTTCATGTCTAATCAATGTGGTGGTGGTGGTGAAAAATGTATCACTGATAATTAAAGCAGCAGAAAAGCTGCTCATTCCTTTGATGTTTTCATTGGTAATGTATGTGAAGTAATAATGAACATACTTGATGTGATCTTGGCAGGAATATTGGCTGCTTGGGAAGGCAGTATTAAATGGACCATTTTCTTGACATTTTTGTGGAGAAAGGACCTAAAATAAAAATACAGAATTGTGTGAAAACCAATTGGGAACTGCTACATGGAAAGGAAAACTCATGCATAGGTACAAAATATATAAGCAGTGAGTAGACAGTGCAGTGTTTGGAAGTACCTGGGGAGCTACAGGAGGCAAGATACTGTAGATAGATGAGAAATATTTTGCTGTTGCAGGATAGTAAAAATCTGTTGGCCTTTATGGAAGAGTTATGGGGTGGTTTGGCTTCATCTGTCAGGGATAAGGATGGGGCCTCATGGAGTAGTATATCCCTTTGTTGGCAGCACTGGAGAGAGATGCGGGCAGTTTGGAGAGGGATGTGCTAAACACACAGCAATGCATTTTGATGTTGTCTTGGAAAGAGGGGTTAGACCTGGATGGAAAAGAAAATGTGGGACGGTCCAGTGCTTTAAAATATTCTCATTTTGATCATGTTCATGCCTTAAAAACAAGACCTGCACAGTATTTCTTTGGATCTAGAACAAGTATAATAGCTGCAGAAACAGCCTCATATTGGGCATTTTAATTCTGGTAGAATGGAAATGCCAAGATGGAATAACGAAAGAAAAATGGTCAAGAAATTGGCCATTTCTACCAGTTAAGACTGTTTTTAGCTCTAACAATATCTTAAAATAGTAAGAAAACAAAAACCCATGATGACTTGCATGAATCTTGCATGATGACTTGCAGAAACACCACAGACACAGCATTGTGGATGGAATATAAAGACATCTGTATTTTAACTTAGCAAGAATTCAACCATTTGACCAGTGAACTCACTTGTAAATTGGTCAACCAGCAAAGCTTCACCACAGGGAATGGTGAGGATTGCATGAATCACTCATGAACAATTCTACAGCTTCTTAGTGCCTGAGAAACAAATCTAGATGCACAGAAATATCCCAAGTTATCCAAATATTTCTACTTATCTACTAGCAATTATTTCTGTCATGTGAAACAAGTGACCTAGAAATCAACCGTCTTGGACGTTAATGCTATCAGTACTTTTTCTTGATTAGTTCCTTGTGCTTTATGTATTTCACAATCTGTAAAAGTGGGAAGGTTGGTTTATACTCAAGTCCAACCATACCCATCACTAGAATGCTACTAAACCATGTCCCTGGAAATAGAAAAAAATGTAGTAAATTATATTTTCCTGGATTTGCTTTGCATAATGCTGATGAAAGATATTGAGTTGCCCATGGTGTCCTCTTTCCAGTTAGAGACATGTAGCAGACTTTGCTCACTACTGGGTTTTGAGGGGGGGGTTGGACTGGATGATCTTTAGAAGTCCCTTCCAACCCAAGTCAGTCTATGGTTCTGTCATAATACTCCTAAACTGGACAGACCCCAAGCACTGCATTTCTAGTAAAGAATTCCTGGTATATTTAGCTCAGACCCAGTGTATGCCAGTGTTGATGTTACCTTTTATTCAGACCTTTTTGTGCTTTAGTAAAGCACAAACTCTTTGCTAGTCACCTTGTCTGTGGTGCAGTTGGCTTCAGAGTGAACTGTTTAAATACAAGAAGTTTGCACAGCCTGAATGGACATTAAAAACACTCAAGTGTCACATTTCTCTCAGTCTTGCCCCAGTGTTCATCTCTTTATAAACTTCTCTTTTCCTAGCTTTTTACATAGAAAAGAGTGTTAGAAGCTGCATTTTATCACTTTTTCTTAGGGATTTTCTCACATTGGTGTGTCCTTGTTTCACAGAGCCGGGTCTTGGCTGAATGGAATTAATGAGTTTTTTCACAGCCTATGCACTGGAAACAACTAAGGACAATTGCCTACAAAGCCAATTATTAGGAGGTTGCTTCTCTCTCTGTGTTTGGTTGATCTGGAACAGGTTGGATGATCGCACTACTGTTTATAGCGTTAGGTATGGAACACTTCTGGTGTCACACATACTTCATGCTGCCAACACCACATGCTCTTGCAGGGGGGTTGGACTACATGGTCTCCAGAGGTCCCTTCCAACCCCTAACATTCTGTGATTCTGTGTTTAAAACCAGGGGTCTTGAGTTGTCCCCCATTGTCTTTATGTGGCCCAAAGACTTGCCCCATACACATGTGGCCTTCCTCAAGAGGGTTGAGAGTTTAGTGATTTACTTTGTTTCACTATCTCTTGACAAACAGATCCCTCTAAAGATATTACACACAGGCAGTTCCATCTGAACATGAGGAGGGACTTCTTTGCTGTGAGGGTGGTGGAGCCCTGACCCAGGCTGCCCAGGGAGGTGCTGGAGTCTCCATCTCTGGAGATATTCCAAGCCCATCTACACATCCTGTGCAACTTGCTCTAGGTTCTCCTGCCTTCTTGCAAGGGGGTTGGACTAGATGATCTCCAGAGCTCCCTTCCAACCCCTAACATTCTGTGATTCCATGATTAGTACATACTAGAAAACTTGCTGTTTTTTCTCAGCTTGGGTTTGGAAGTCAACCTTTCATAGGGAGGGCTAGTATGTCAGCAATTTTCATGTGGACTTTGGGAAGGAGTAGGAGTAAAAGATCTCAACCTGGAAACTGGCAGTCTCATCTGCTTTTGCTAAAAGAAGAGCTGCTGGACTAGGGCAAGAACAACTGAGTAGGAGGAGAAAAAGTGAGGAAATAATGTTTTCTGTAATTTAAAATTTAGGACACTTGGGAGTGGATAAGGCAGGAAAAGTGAATGCAAGCAGCGAAAACACTTTTTGTTGATTCTGGCATGTAGGAAGTATGGCCTTTTTATGTTCTTCTCTCTCTTAGTTACAAAGAGTTTCTTAGTTTGTCATTAGAAGTGTGTCCTAAGAAGTCACAGAATCCCAGCATGGTAGAGGTTGGAAGGGACCTCTGGGTATCGTCTAGTCCAACCTTCCTGCTAAAGCAGGGTCACCCACAGCAGCTTGCCCAGGATCACATCCAGGTGCCTTTGGAATCTCTCCAGAGAAGAAGGCTATGAAGATGCTGAGAGAATTGGAGCGTCTCTCTGAGGAGAGAAGGCTGAAAGCCCTGGGACTCTTCAGCCTGGAGAAGAACAGATTCAGGGGGGATCTGCTCAATGCTTATGAATATTTAAAGGGTAGGGGCAAGAGGATGGGGCCAGACTCTTTTCAGTGGCCCCCAGAGATAGGACTAAGAGCAATGGGCACTAAATTGGAAGCCAAGAAGTTCCACCTGAACATTAGCAAGAAATTTTTTTGTTGTGAGGTTGCCAGAGCCCTGGCCTGGGCTTCTCCGAGAGGTTGTGGAGTCTCCTTGTGAATTGGTTGATAGGCAATTGGTCCTTGTGCATTTACAACTACAGAGGTAAACATAACATGAGTCATTCCCCATTTGTGGGGAATTGTGTTAGTAGAAGTGCCTGGAAAAGATACAATACACCAGAAAAATAAAACACAGCATGTTTACCATGGAATTGATTGAGCCTGATGAAGTAGATAAGGTATGTTTTTGTGTATGACTGTCGGCAACACGGAGAGAGAGAGAGCGAGCTGAGAGAACAGATTGAGAGGAGGAGGTAGATATTTCTTGGAAGATCAATGAAAAAGAGGTTTGATGACACATGCTGGCTTAGGGCTTTTCTGCCTAAGTAGTGGGGGTGGGAATAATGTTTATAAAGCACAAGGTGAGTGGGTTGCCTGTACAGTAGAGAAAAGCATTGTTTTTTGTGGACATTGTCACCACATCTGTAGGTCCATGTGTAATTTGTGTGGACTTTGACTTCTGGGCTTCAGTCATTTTCTGCCTACGTGGTTTTCTCGCATCATTTTGAATTCTCTTGTCATGCCAGACCTTAATCCATCCCGTGTAAATTACAATTGGTTCTTTCTCTACTTAGCAGATTCCTATTGCTGTGTTGATAGCTTATTCTGGATTTTTCAGGAGGTTTTTTTCTGAGTTTTTGCTCTTGGATTGAAGTCACAGCCTAGTATGTTATGCTCAGCCTTAGAAAATAGGAAGGTTGGTCTTCACCACTAGATCATTGACAACCCTCTCATCCTTTTTTGTTCTCTCATATAAATCCCAGATTTCCTTTGCTCCTCAGAACTCAGGATTTGGTTTCATAGTCTCTTACCCTTGGCTTTAGCACTGCTTGTTGTGAAACAGCAGCTACATGCTTCTTGGAGCCACACTGCTTGAAGACACAGAGAGCAGTCATGTTGAATGTTTTTCAGCTACCCTGACCGTATAGAAGCTTTATGGTATGGCAGGTCCACTAACCACTCTGAACATTCACCTCAATGTTACAGAATTGTCTCCTGAAAAGCCAGTATTTTTGCCCTTCGATTTCCCCCCCTTCTCCATTAATCAGCATGAAATAAGCAGCATGTCCTGTGATACTGTGATGCTGAATGCAGAGCTCACTGGCTTCAGTGGCTGTCAGTGCTCCTCACCCCCATGCCAGCAGCACAGTCCAAGAGTTTGTTTTTGTTGGAAGAAGGCAATGTGGTGGAAGGAAAGTGGGTAAACAATATTTTTCTAAGATACCCTGATAGTAACCAAGCAGTGGTGTAAGCAGACACAGAAGCACAAGGATTGTTTTATACTTCCTTTCCTTTCTTTCCACTGCAATAGTTCTGAGACAGAGTTCATGTCACTTGTTGAGGTAATTTCCAATATTTTTCCCCCCTTTCTTCTCCCTCCTCTTTGTTTTCTGTGGTTTGCATTATTATTTGATAACTCCAAAGTCTGAATACCTGCATGACAGCCAAGACATTGCTGATTTTTGAATGTAAAGGTGTATGTGAGATAGAAGAGGTTTTCTGGTGTAGTATTCTGTGAATGGACTTGTAAAGCTGATAGTTTACCCTTAATTCTTTAAGAGGAGTGGCTTGTCTTTACTGCTTGGCTGTTTAGCTAAGAAAACTTTTCACTTGGCTCAGGGAAGTTTGAAAGGAGTTCACTTTTTCTAGGACAGAAGTTAGAAGTAAAATATGAACAGGAGAGCAGATTGGGGTACATTCAGAAGAGAGTGACCAGCAGGTCAAGGGAGGTTCTCCTCCCCCTTTATTCTGCCCTACTGAAGCCATATCTTTATGCTGAATATGACATCCCTAGAATGGGATCCCTTATTGGTCACCTTAGGGTCACCTCTCCTGTCACCTCCTTTCTGCAGGTGCCACCTCTGACTTCCTGCACCCCAGGGTGTCACACAAGATGTGATGCCCTTGGTGTGCACAGGAGCAAGTGTAAGGCAGAGGCTTTTTGCAGCCCAGGCCTTGATGGTAACTCTCCCCATGCAGTGTTGTCACTGCTAGCAGCAGACACTGGCTGTGAGAACATGCTGGGAGCACTGAGCAGAGACTGAGCTAGGAAGTCAAACCACTGAACAGAATCAGTTCTCTTCTAGCTACAACCAGGACACTTAGGATTAATGTTTAGGGAAGAAAATGAATTTGATACATTGCTTTAGTTGTGTTGAGCTTCCCATGTAGGTTGTGCTTCCACACATGGAAGAGACAAGCCAAGACTTCATTTTGGAAAGTAGTTACATTTGAAATGGTGAGATAGACAACAACTAAAGAGGTAGATTCTTGTGTCTTATGGATAACGTGTCTACAGAACTGCCAGTGAACGCTGGAGAGATGAGGGAGAGCTTGCTGAAGGAATGAATTAAAGAGTGTAAAAGGAAAATAGGAATTGAGAATCACTAATACTAAAAGACTAGGAGGATACAAAAGAGGTTGAAGTGGTTGTCAGACTAAGCAGGGTGAGGGTGGTAACTTCCTTCTCAGGAAGAGATCGTTCAGAAGCATAGCTGGAAAAAGCCCTTCAATCTATGCCACACTCAGATGTTTTGGGAAGGAACTAATGCCCCAGGCCAGTGATAAATGGAGTCCTTGAGCTCACTGCTGAAAGCACCAGTGGGGAATGTATTTGCATGTTATGAACTTGTCTAAAGCCTCTCATTCATCTCTTAGAAGTCATCAAGATAGTCTTTAGTAATTGCAGTGTCTTTAATAACTCAGATAAATCTGGCATAGGCCCAGCTAGAAGGCAGGCTTGACTTGAAATCTATTTCAAAAATATATATTAGAGGGGGAAAAAAATGTAAGCTGCCCTACAGCCTGAAGCAAGATACCTTTATCTCTTTCCTTCTGACATATCTAAATGTCTACTGTGGTTCTTTTGCACTGGAAAGACCCTACCAACTTAGATAAAAGGCATATGATTTTTTCCTTTAGATGTTTTATAGAAAATTAATTACATGTTGAGGGAATGGAACTTTGGTTGTTTGTTTATTATTTGAGGCTTTTGAAACATGTCCATTACTGGAAAAAAATAACAAAAATGTTTGTTGGATAACTTTTGTAGAGTCTGTAAAGCTGTTTGATTCTGTTTATGGCCTCAAGTTTGTAGCAGGGGAGGTTGAGATTAGATATAAGAAGGAATTTCTTCACTGAAAGGGTTGTTAAATCATCGAATAGGCTGTGCAGGGAGGTGGTGGAGTCACCAGCCCTGGAGGTGTTTAAGAAACAATTAGATGCTCTCCTTAGGGCCATGGTTTAGTGGCATGGCAGTGATAGTTGTGGTTGGACTTGATGATTTTAGAGGTCTCTTCCAACCTTAATGATTTTATGATTCTGTTCCTGTATAGATAACTAGAACTTTCTCAATAATCATGAGGGAATAACATTTGAGGATGGGAGTTTAGCTCTTTCTCCATAATTTGACTCCAAAGGGTAGAACTTTGAGGAGAACATTAAGGCATGGTAGCAGAGCTCAAGGGGTAGAGTTTGACTCTGTCACGGCTTTAGCTGTGTTTTCTCAGACCATTGGCTTACCAGACTGTTGCTTGATTTGATGCTGTTATTTTTATCTCTCTAAAGAGTCAAAAGGTGTTGACCACTCACTGCTCCTGTGAAATCAGTGGGAACTGCAGATACTTAGCATCTAGAAAAGTCCCTGTGCTTCTCAGGATTAGGAACTCAGTACAGAAAACAAATTCTCCTTATGTTGTGCATTTGTTAGTAAAAATGGGGTAGTTAGTCTAGCCAAATTATCTTAAACCTTCAGAGATAAATGACCTGCATAGTTCAAATCACCAAATTGTTCATTTAGCTTCGTGGATGATTTTCCCTTTGCAATGGCACATGAATGAACAGATGGCAAGCAATCCAACCCCCTGACTGTTAGTGGAGCACTGTCATTTCAGATCAAGATTGCAGTTCATTAGCACAGAAGAAATGATCTGTTCTCTCTGTAATGGGACATCTTAGTATCAGGCTTGATCTGAAAGATTCATTAAACAGGGAAAAAGTTGCAAAAGGAGTTTCTGTTGATCCTAAGTGTTGATGTTGAAGTGTGTGGCCTAATGGGTATGGCAGAGGACTTGGGTTCTGTTCTGGAATTGGCTAGTAAATTAGTTTGGACAAGTGACTCGATCATTCCTCCTTGATTTCTCCATCTGTGAAATGTGAAATTCTTCTCCAGGGTAGCATAAAATCTAATGAATACTTTTACAGAACTATTAGTTCCTGAGGCACAAAACACTTGCACTTTGATATGTGTTGTGTGCTAGGCACTAGTCTAGAAGAACCAGCCTCAAGTTGCAGCAGGAGAGGTTTAGATTAGATATTAAGAGAAATTTCTTTGCTGAAAGGGTTGTTAAGTCTTGGCCCAGGCTGCCCAGGAAGGTGGTGGGGTCACCAGCCCTGGAGGGGTTTAAGAAACATTTAGATGCTCTACTTAGGGCCATGGTTTAGTGGCATGGGAGTGATAGGTATGGCTGGACTTGATGATCTTAGAGGTCTCTTCCAACCTTAATGATTCTGTGAAGTGAACTGTTTCTCAGTGCAGCTCCCTTCCCCTAGATGTTCTATTAATCACAGGACAGTTATGAATCATGTAGAAGAGCTGCATTATGAGCTGGAGGAAGTGACAGAGAGGAGGAGGAGGGATATATGTCAGATGAAATTTGGGAAAGTTTTTGTAGCAAGGAAGTTGAATGGGGAAGAAAGGTAAAGCAAGGGTTATTGCTACTTCTTTCATGCTGACTTTCTTCCCTTTCCTGTCCTGTGTGGAGGCTTCATGAAAACTCTAGTAGATGTGGGATGGTGTATTTTTTATGGCAACTTATTTACATTAAGAACATGAACAGAGGTTAAACTGGGGAAAAGATTTGGCAAAGATTTTTCTGTCCTTATGTGCTTGCTTTAGCTTTGATTATTCATATTCTCAGGAAGAGAACTATGAATTAATTTTTTATCTGTGCCAAGAAGCATGGAAGAAAAATTTCCTTAGTCTTCTATATATTTCAGCTGAACTTCTCTGCAGCCACTGCAGTATTCCATTCCAAAGCTGCTGTCCTCTAGCAAGTTGAATGTTACTTCAGAGGTGAAGTTTTAGAGTTGTTACAAGTGGGAACTTTCTCCAGAGCTTTCCAACTGGTCAAATTAGGTTAGGGTTGTTAAGTTTTGGCCCAGGCTGCTCAGGAGGTGGTGGAGTCATCATCCCTGTTTTAGGTGTTTAAGAAACATTGAGATGCTGTACTTAGGGCCATGGTTTAGTGGCATGGTAGTGCTAGGTATGGTTGGACTTGATGATCTTAGAGGTCTCTAACAACCTTCTGTGGTCACTCTTATTGGCCAGGATGGACTTTGACAGCTTATCCCTGGTCCTGGGCTTCACTGTGTATTTGTTCCTATGAATGATACCTTGTTGCTGCTTGTGCAATTCTTTCATATATCCCAGTGTCTCAACATGGAGTCAAATTACTTGTTGTCTTGCAAAAATAACCTTTGTGAAAACTCTATCTTTGTGATGTGAAAGGTAGTAAAGCTTATTAACAGTCCAGAGATATTCTCCCCCCCTTCTGTTTTTTTTCCTCTCCCTATTGTGCTGGGAAGTTGTTAGAATCAGCTTGTAAGTTGCATTGATTTGAAACAAATAATTAAAGTTCATTTCCTATCCAATTGATTTGAGCTGAACAGCCCCTGAACTGTTACAAATTCAACAAACAAAGTGAGGACACACTGAGTTCAGATATCAAGCTTTTGTCATTTATCAGCCAGCTAATGTGAGTCATCATTTTTCACTGGGTAATAATTGCTCTCATCCATCCTTTGTTCTGCCTTTATTGTTTTTCTGTTTCACTTCTTGTAAATGAGGCTCATCAAGAGCAATAGTTGGGAATTTGGCATGTTGCAAATGTGCCTTGGAGCAATCCTAAAGTAGAGCATATAGCACTGTCCTTGCTTGGTAGTGTGCTCCCTCGAGAACTCTACTGGAGCTGCTGACACTTAGCTTGCAGCAGGTGATTCACATGCTACCTGTATTGGTTTGTTCATTCTGCAGAGAAGCTCCAGCAAAGCTCTTGTTAGAATCATAGAACAGTTACAGCTGGAAGAGACCTTGAAGATCATCAAGTCCAGCCTTTGTCCTAGCCATATCAACTTGCTAAATGATGCCGCCCAACGCAATATCTACCTGTCTCTTAAACACGTCCAGGGATGGTGACTCAACCCCCTCCCTGGGCAGCCTGTTCCAATGGCTGACAACCCTTTCAGGAAAGAAATTCCTCCTGATGTCTAGCCTGAACCTCCCCTGGTGCAATTTACATCCATTTGTCCTATCACTCTCCACTAGGGAGAACAGACCAGTCCCTGCCTCTCTACAACCTCCCTTCAGGTAGAGAGCGATGAGGTCTCCACTCAACCTTCTCTTTTCCAGGCTAAACAGGCCCAGATCCCTCAGTCTTTCCTCATAACAATGCTTCTCCTGGTTTGGAGTGCAAGAGTAAAAGGAACATGCTGCCCAGAGAGGTTCTTCTCTACTCTGCCTTACTGAGGCCTTATCTAGAGTCCTGGGTCCACTTCTGGGCTCCCCAGTTCAACAGAGACAAGGAGCTACTGGAGAGAGTCCAGAAGAGGCTAGGAAGATGCTGAGGGCACTGGTGAATAAAGGAGAGAATCTTGTGTATTGGAAAAGAAAACGAAACCAGCTCTAATGAATATAATAGCAGTAAAAAATATACAAATATATACCAAAGCAATTTGGAAGCCAATTCCCAATGGCAATTACATCACTGTCACCACTGATGCTGTGGCAGAAATCCTAGACTGGACTCAGTGGCAGATGGGAGTTTGACTCAGGAGCTGGATTCTGGAACTGGATTCAGGAATACATAGATTGGAATGGAAGGCAGAAGGAACAGAATTTTCCTTGGACACTGACCACTGAAGAAGCAGCTTGGCCCCAGTGAACCCTCAACTTTGTACTAAACATGACATCTCTAGGATGGAATTCCTTGTTGGTCACTTTAGGATCACCTCTCCTGTCCCCTACTCTCTGCAGGTGCCACCTCTCACTACACCCCAAGATGTCACACAAAATGTAGCAGTGCCCTCGGTGTGCACAGGAGCAAGTGTAAGGCAGAGGCTTTCTGTAGCTCAGGCCTTGGTGGTAACTCTCCCCATGCAGTGTTGTCACTGCTAGCAGCAGACACTGGCTGTGAGAACATGCTGGGAGCACTGAGCAGAGACTGAGCTAGGAAGTCAAACCACTGAACAGAATCAGTTCTGTTCTAGCTCCAATCAGGACATTCACTAAAAGTATTTTGCTGTCTGCTGAAACTCTAGTAGATGTGTGTGTGCATAATTGCTGTTCCCACAGAGAAGCAGTTAGTGCCCATTTACATGCTTCCCTGTCTCCTTTGTCTGCTGATTTATGTTCTGAAATTGCCACTGTTGCCACACCTCTGGTCAGGGTGACAGGACTGCTCTACCTGCTGTTTTCCCTAATTAAAGGATCTCCTAATCAACCTGGAATACATCTATTGCCAGTGCAAGGATGATTTTTTTTGGGGGGGGGAGGGAGGAGGAAAGATGCTAATGCAAATACTCATTATTCATCTTCTACTTGGAAGTAACAATCTCCTCTTCATCCATTTCTTTAAATTATGTTCTCATAGAAAATTCTTCCCATGTCTATAATGAATTTTTTTTTATCTATCTCTTTACTTCTAGATATTTGGTATTAATTTTCCTTTGAAAAGTTAAGTTAGAGGACATTATTATAATGCAAATAATCTTTAATATTATATTTTAACATAACTATGTTTTTTTGGCTGTTTATTCTCTCACCCTTTGTCATATGTGGGTCCAACAAGATGTTTACTTTCTCATAGGTCCCTCAGAGGTGATAAGTCAAACATTCCTGGCATTTTAGGTAAATGTCAAGTAATAACAAACTTTGATAGGCTGCGATATGATTGAAGTTAACAGAGCCAAAGTTAGCCTGTTAGGGCATCAGGAGAAATGTGGGTAGATTTGCTTGTTCAAGCTGATGCAGCCTTTATGGTGGTTGCTTACTTGTCAGTCACTGCAGCAATTACTGTCTGATTAAGTGTGAAATATTATTAGGTTTTAATCCTATATTTTCTTTCCTCCTTGTCAAGAGAGCTGAAGGTTTGTTTTGGATGGTACTAGGTTACTTTATGCTAAAAGAAGCATAATTTCTCTGAGGCACTAAGCCACACTAGAGAAGATTGTGGCTGTACTGAAGAATCCCATTCTATTTCTGACCACTTTTTCCAAGCAGAAGTGTGTTACCTGCAGGGTTAGAGGCAACTCTGCTCTGGTCAGAGCAGTATAACTGCTCTACTCTTCTGGTCAGGAACAGACACAGGGCAACAGTTGAATTAAAATATGTTTGAATCAAGCCTTTTGGGACTCCGTCCAGCATTTTCACTGGTAGAATTTCTTCTTGCGGGCAATCATAGAATCATAGAATGGTTTGGGTTGGAAGGGACCTTTGCAGGTCATCTAGTCCAAGCCCCCTGCAGTGGGCAGGGACATCCCCAACTAGAGCAGGTTGCCCAGAGCCTTGTCAAGCCTCACCTTGCATGCCTCCAGAGATGGAGCCTCAACCACCTCCCTGGGCAACCTGTTCCAGTGTTTCACCATCCTCATGGTGAAGAACTTCTAATGTCCAGTTTAAATCTACTCTTCTCCAATTTAAAACCATTGCCCCTTGTCCTTTCACTCCAGGCCTTTGCAAACAGGCCCTCTCCAGCCTTCTTGTAAGTTCCTTTTAGGTACTGGAAAGTCACTA
>VWZO01006683.1:0-69540 GCA_013396975.1 Bucco capensis
CTGGATCTTCGTTCACGAAGCCTAGCTATACTCTGAGTAATTCTAGCATATTGCAGGGAATAGAACTGTTAGCCTGAGAAGAAGAGGATGACAAAATGGAAAAAAATGCAAATATTGTGTTTCCAAAGGCAGCTTCATGAACTTCAGGATGCAGCAAGGAAAGAATGATAAAAATGGAACTATAAGCTTACAAGATCCTTTATGTGTGTAGTCATTAAAAATAAGTAAGCAGATCTTTGATGAGAAGCATGCAGAAAGAAGCTACTTTCACAGAAACTCACAAAAATAGAAGACATCCTTCTCTTTCTATAAAAACATGAGGAATGTCAATCGCATCCTAGGATGCATTAAGAGGAGCGTGGCCAGCAGATCCAGAGAGGTTATTCTCCCCTGGCGAGGCCCCACCTGGAATACTGTGTCCAGTTCTGGGCCCCCCAGCTCAAGAAGGATAGGGAGCTGCTGGAGAGAGTCCAGCACAGGGCCACCAAGATAATGAAAGGAGTGGAGCATCTGCCCTATGAGGACAGGCTGAGAGAGCTGGGTCTCTTCAGCCTGGACAAGAGGAGACTGAGAGGAGACCTCATTAATATGTACAAATATGTTAAGGGTGAGTGTTGGGAGGAGAGAGCCAGGCTCTTCTCAATGTCATCCAATGTTAGGACAAGAGAGAATGGGAGCAAGTTAGACCACAGGAGGTTTATTATTAACTTGAGGGAAAAGTTTTTTACAGTAAGGGTGCCAGAGCACTGGAACAGGCTGCCCAGGAGGCTGTGGAGTCGCCTTCTCTGGAGACATTCCAGAGCTGCCTGGATGCATTCCTGTGTGACCTGGTCTAGGTGATCCTGCTCTGGCAGGGGGGTTGGACTAGATGATCTTTCTAGGTCCCTTCCAACCCCTGACATTCTGTGATCCTGTGAATGCATTCTTCACATTTTTAGTATGGAAAACATGCCAATCACAACTCCATATCTCCTGAAAATCGATCTAGCATTTTTTTTCATGCTAAAATGGAACCTCCTTCTCAGGGACATTCTAGTATTTAACTCCTTTCCTGCTACAATTATCATTACCTTACTGTCTACACCATGTTGCTGGCATTCTTTGCATGCTAAAGAGCAGATACACAAAAGCCTGTAACATCTATTGATTACAGAGGTAGAAATGTTCAATGAGTAGCCAGGCTACTATGTGGATCACAATCTTATTTTACTTTCTGTTCACATAGCCAGAGACAACACCAATCTGGTCAGGAAGTGAAAGCAAGATGTTGACCAGCCAGCTCACTTTATTACATGGACTACAAGGCTAACATAGCTTCAACAGGGAGGTATAGTTAAGGGTTCCTCAGTAACTCTCTCCTTGGTAGACAGAAATTCTCATCTGGCTTCCCAATTTTAAGGTGTATTTGGCATCTTTAATTCATCTTCTGTTTGTACTTTAGACTTTTTCTTAAATCAAAACATTCCCAAAACATAAAGGCTTCCAAATGGAAATACCACACATCTCTAAATGTCAACTTATTTCAATCTATCCTGCCAGACTCCAAGTTTTGGAGTCTGATCTGAGTTAAGTCAATATTATACAGTCTGGAATGCATGTGTGTAACTGTTTCACCAAAGCCACTGTAATTTGTACTGAGGGATTATGTCTAATGAGGTCACCAGATTCACTTCTATTTTAAATCAAGTTGTCAACGCTTACAGTTTCCCACCCTTGAAATTTTTAATGTAGGTGTTAAAACTGCAGAAGTGATGTCTTGACTGCAATCAGTCTTCATGTAGTTGGTACTATAAATTACAAGTGGGCTATGCTAAAACTTCTGGAACAGGTAATCAATCCGTATCCCGTTAGAGGGAATCTTGCTTGTTTGAGTGCTAGTCACTTTTTCTAAAAATTCAGTGTAATCTGAAGACAAAATACTATGCTGGATATTCTTCAAAGCTGCCTAGGGGCAGCAGTTTTTATGGTATTTGCTTTAACAAAATCCTTAGACATTTCTGGGAAGTCTAAACCATTTTTCACTTCGACAGTGTCCAAATAATGACTGTTGCAGTAAGGTGTTATGAAGGCTCTGCTCTCCTCAATTTGCAAAGCATCTAACTTAAGTAGTGATGCTAACTAGCTGATATTACTAAAATTCCCATGTCAAATAATAGGTAGATACAACCCAGAATAATGGCTTGTAGCTTCCTTCCTCTAGGTTATACTTTCCTAGACCATCTGAAGATACTCTTTCTAATGCAGCCCCCAAAAAGCATTTTAACAACTATAATGGAAAAGATGTTTTCTTGTTTTAATTAATACATGTGCATAATTTCAAAAAATGACTTAGTTGTTGCTTTCATTAGTCTGATTTTTTCTGGTCATAGTGAATTCTGCCTATGCAATTTTCCAATTAAAATTACAATTCTGTGACTGTAATTGAAGCATTATCTACTGATTCATCAATTCAGTACAGAAAATGATCTGAATGTTACAGCTTGATTACTTTATCCTAAATAGCCATAAAAGTTATATATTCTAGTCTAAATATATCTTCATAAATCTGTGTAAAAGAGATTTCTGTATTATTTAAACAAAATGTAAACCAATTACTGAACAGCACATGTAAAATACCTTCCAAAGATTAAATCCAATTTCCATCTTAGAATGCCTACCTCAGATCAGCCTCTTGAATACACTTTAGAGAGCCATCCACGTTATTTTTCCCGTTTTTCCTCAACTGATAATACATTGGCAAAAAGGATAAAATTTCATACTTCATTTTCCAAACTCCTAAATTTTATTCAAAATCCAGCTAGACTAATCAATGCCATATTTTCCTTTCCCCACTCTCCTTACATTTACTAACACTTGGAAATATATTCAACTGTTTAGATTTTTCACAAAACTGGGAGTTGTTGAGACCTTGCTCTTAGGTCTTTATCATTTGATACACTATATAAATGAGAAACTAGAGTGCAAATAGCTCATGAGGGGCTGAATCACATCATGAGGGTGAAATAAGCTTTTTGTTGCTTGTGCTTCTCAGTCCAAAACAACTGTCTATTTACTTATCATCATGCACAAAATCTTGTAAAGGTAGGAAGATATCTTTCCCTCACTCCAAGTGCTAAAATGCCTTTTGAGAATCTTCCTCAGAAAGAACACCTTTAGGTGAGCTTGGGAACTGTACTCCAGAGGATAGAAGCTAATAGCTTGTACTATTAGTAGTAGTGTTTTGATATGATCACATTTCAGCATTTAAGACCCTCTGACAGGCACTATAAATAGATTCATTTTTAAAGTATAAGAAAAGTATGATAGCTATTGTCTGTAAGGAATTAGAAGATGATAGATTTTGACAGAAATATGAATGAAAATAAGTACTTATAAAGAATGAGTTAGCCTCTTAAAAATTAATGATTCTATAATTATGAAGAATAACATTTCATTAAAGATCATTAGTGCAATAGAGTGAGACAGGAGACAGAAATACAAACAGAAAATATATATATATTTTGTTTTAGTTTAGTATAATTTAGTTTATGGATATATAAGAAATGATATGTACATAAATATGATTTAATATATACATATATTTCTCTTATACATGAGAAACATAGAGGAGAACAGATATTAGCTAGTACAATAATAATTAAAAAGGAAGAAATTCTGAAAACTGATAAGGGAACATAAGGATACCAGAATAATTCTATGGCTGAAAGAACTACCTAAAAGCAATAGTGATTGCAAGCTAGATATGACAAAATTATTAAGCAAGTCATGAAATGAATAAGAAAATATTCATTAGACACCTCTGCTTAGTATACCAGCCAAGAAAGAGGAGAAACAAGAAAAATGGAGTATGAACCAACTCTGTAGTGACTGAGAAAAATGTCAGGCAATATCTATAATCAAGTCACAAAGAACAGTGGGGAAAGGGATTGAGATTATGGTTCCAAACTCAGCAAAATGGCAAGATACTGAAACGAGATACTGTTGAAGAACTGAGACTCCCTGTCATTTCCAGAGATTCTTCTAGAGTAACTTAAAATTGCTGTCTTACAAGAGTCCAAGTTAAATTTGTCTTTGTGGTGGCAACAGAGCCTGACTCCTGCTGAGAGGACCTGATACCTGTATCTTGTCTCCTTGTGAGGTAGTGACTTTGTTTCTCAGAAAAAAGGTGTGAGAATATATATTTTACATTTTAGGATATAAAACGGGTGGAAAATCACAGCACTGCATAGTACTAAATTTCAAGCATCATCTGCCATGAATAAATATATCCAATTAAGATAATATTCAAGAGTACTTAGAAACTGCCTGAGGAAATGTATCTTCTTCTGCTGTTCTTTTAATAAATCTCCAAACAAGAAAATTCCAGCAGCTTGAAGAAATGTTAATCTGCCATATTCAGTAGCTGGCAAGCTTTACATTGGTCCTAAACAATAATGGAAATGCTGGTATAAAATTCACTGATAAGAAATTCAGTGATAGGAATATAATTAATGCCAGCCAAAATTATTTTACATGAATTATATCTAGTCAAATAAACCTGATTCTAATGCTTGATTGGATAACAAATATGGCTGAAAAGGTAAAGGTGCAGATGTTGTATACTCAGATCATGAATAGGCATAGGACACACTTTGGCTCAGAACTCTGATTAACATTACACAATACCAATAGATCACATCAGAAATTGATCCAACAGAAGGATCTCAAGGGAGTACATGTTGACTGGGAATGAGCACTGAATATGTGTTTTTCCAGTGGAGCTCCAGAAGGATTAGTTTATTTGACATTCAACTTTTATGCAGCATTCTTAGCAATGATCCAGAAATGAACAAAAATCATGGATAAAACTGATGGATCATGTATAGACTGGAGCAATGAGTAATAAAGATGACAATGTGGAAATGGGGTTGACATATGATTTCTGAGTAAGATAGGTCCACTTACACACATCTTGATTCAGCTGAATCAAATAAGAAATCAAATGTCTTGTAGCAGGGAATTTCTGTAGAAGACAGGGTTATATAATGAAAATCAAGATTCCAAAGAGGATATAAGAGCCATAGTGGACAAACAATGTCTTTTTTCAGTGAGATGCTGTGGCAAAAAAACCCTCCCAAAACAAACAAAAAAACCCCAAACCAAAAACCTCAGAAGGGAGACACTGAATTTCTCTCTGCTATAAGATTTAGAGAGGTTCAATATTGGAATGGCATTCAGAGTTCTTATGCTCCTACTTTTAAAAATATTGGTGCAAAATTTAAGGATTTGCACAGAATTCAGTAAAGTGACATAAAAAAATCTGTGTGACTGATGGAATTCTTAATGCCTTTGAAAAGGAGGTGCAATTGCTTGTAAGAACAAGATGGAGGTGTGAGCTATTTACAGTGTAGATGTATTTCCATGGGAAGCAAATAGCAAAGATCAATAGGTTCCTCAGTTTAGTAGGTGAAGGCATTTGGTTTTGTTATAGCCAGAGCCAGTGCCTGGAAATTGATATCAGCCAAACTCAAATGAAAAACAGGGCAAAGTATTTAACTACTCATGTAGGAATGGTAGTTCTAGATAGATTCATTGACAAATCAATGTAAGCCATCTTTCATGGAAAACTTCTTCTGGTCCAAAATGAATACTTTCAATTTGGTAAAACACAGTTTTACAGTGACAGGCTTCAAAGAAATGTAACTGTACAGCCATCAGTACATATACATACCTCATTAAAAAAGTTAAATGCATTTAAAGGTATTGGGAAAGGCAATGTTGGGATACAATCCCATTTTCTTTCATTCTAAAGTTACTGTGCAAAAGATAAACCAATTCAAATGAGGTTTTATTTGGTGTTGTAGTGCTAGCACATTCTCAGAATTCTCATTATTTTCTGCTCCACACAGGTAGTGATACTATGCAATTGCTTTTCTAAACATTGCAGCTATAGACAAGCTCCAGTTCTGTTACACTATTCTCTATTTTGTGTTTCTTCATGGAGAAATGAATTTGTAAAAATTGTCACTACCTTTTAATTAGCATCATATCCTTTCCAAAACTAGAAGAATGGACAGAACTATCCACTAACTAAACTGCTGTTGTTGAACATTATGGTATAAAAAGCCTTCTAGCAATTGCAACACTGCAATTACTAAAAAAACAGGATTATAAAATTTACTGTATTGTTTATGTCTGAGACATAAATTAGAAGACACAAGACATCTAGGTATTGCAGAAATTGTGCTTTAGACTTCCAACATTAAGTTTTAAATAGTGTTTTCTGTAGGCTTAATAATTTAAATGAGTTACTTAGGAGTATCACAGATCAATTAATAGAAGTCTAGTTGAAAATCAAGTTGATTCTTTATAAATCTACACTGGGAAAATCTAGACAAATATTTAAAAGCAATTTTCAGATAAATAAAAGGAGGTTTTGGGCATCAATAATGAAAATTTTTGTGAATACTTTATGTGTTAGAACACTTTAGTGAATGTGTGAAAAGACTCGTTTTGTAAAAATTTTCTGTTTTTCTATAAAAAACAGATTTTAAATTGGGATATAAGAATGTGACAAAATAAGATTTAATAGTAATGAAGACAGTATAAGAATTTTAGATGACTGTGCTTCTGATTCAAAATTAGTTGGAAAAAACCATAAACTTTGCATTGTTTGGTGGTTTCTTTTCTTAAGGTCATAATGAGCAGAAGCAAAACATATTTTATAGCACTAAAAATAGAAGAGGCAGAAGAAGCTCTTCTGTTTATTTGCAGAGTAAAGAGAAACAAAAGGCTCAACAGACTAGTTTTTCAGAAAAGTGTTGCTACCATAACTACCAAGCATGGTATGCACACAAAACCAAAATGACTGGGGGTGATGCTTCTGTGGCAGTAGCATCTCTGAGAAATCATTACTGATGCTAGTAAAATTTTTATTAAAATATTAGCTTGAATGCATTTGTAAAAACGATGAAATAAAACTAATATTCTGGCAGCTCAAAAAAAATAAAATAAATCCAACCTAGTGTCTAGTTTCTGTAATTTAAGAATACCACCATAAGAAACAGATGGCAAAATAGCTCAATATCCTTTGGAAAATGTTCCGTTAACGTTAAAAGCTACACCTGCTGAAATGTGTGATCTTACTTTCAATGTAGAAAAGCATTAATAGGAATGTACAGCAGTGTGGTTATATCTCTTAATTGGTATACCCTAGTGGAAACAAACATGTTAATTAAGCGATCATCCTGATTATAAGAGCCTGATAGGAATACACAGCGCTGGGACACATTCGTTTCTATTTCAGCAATGGCTTTTAAAATAATCATAGGAAGATGCCTAAAATATTTAAATTATAGAAAGGTAAATGACTCATTACAGAGCACAGAATGAGCATGAAGGGAAAAAAATTGCAGTAAGAGAAATTTGTGACACTGAACAAAGTTACAGCTTCCGTTTCCTCTAGAGAGTATTGTGGGCAATATCAAACAGTCACCTTGATTTGACTAAGTTTGCCATTTTTCTACTCATTAGACAGTGAAATCCATTAAATTCGATGTATTTTCTGAAGAAATTTGGTTTAAGGCTTTACTTTAATCCAAATGTCAATCTAGAAATTGATTTTGAAGTTCTTCTTCAAAGCTCCCATGGGACATAAATCTGAAACTCTTGGTTTTAATTCTTATTGTGCTCTTTTGGGGTCTTGCAAAAGCAGTCAATGAAATTTGCCTCCATACCTAAAACATGCTCTAGTCACACCAAATGCATTTCTTCAATTTAAGAAGGCTGGTACTGTCAGACTCAAGGTGAGTACAGCCAAATGAGAGAGGCATTGCTGCTTCCAGGCCTCTGGTCTTCAAACATAGCAGATTCTGACAACCAAAGAAATATCTGAGTCCTTGACACCTGTCATTGTTTGAGGGAAAGAAAGAGGCTTGTGGATTGGAAAAAAAACCCCAAACTTTAACTAGTTTAATGAAAACAACAGCAGTAGAAAATACATGCAAATATATACAGACCCAGCATCAAGACCCAAACCTCCCCCCCTCCAATGGTTACTATCACAGAATCACAGAATCACCAAGACTGGAAAAGACCCCCAGGATCATAAAGTCCAGCCTAAGACCCAATACACCACATCTAAACCAATCACAGTATCACAATCACAGTGTCACAATCACAGTATCACAGTATGTCAGAGGTTGGAAGGGACCTAGAAAGATCATCTAGTCCAACCCCTCTGCCAGAGCAGGATCACCTAGATGAGCTCACACAGCAATGTGTCCAGGCAGCTCTGGAATGTCTCCAGAGAAGGAGACTCCACAGCCTCCTGGGCAGCCTGTTCCAGTGCTCNAATTTCATCAAGTTTCTCCCTGCCCATCTCTCTAGCCTGTCCATGTCACGCTGGATGGCAGCACAGCCTTCTGGTGTGCCAGCCACTCCTCCAAGCTTGGTATGATCCACAAACTTGCTGAGGGTACACTCTACCCCTTCATCCAAATCATTAATGAATATATTGAACAGTACTGGACCCAGCACTGACCCCTGGGGCACACCACTAGTCACAGGTCTCCAGTTAGACTCTGCTCCCTACTGGTACTGTGACAGGAGGCCTCCAGCAGCAGACAGGAGTCAGACTTGGAGGAGATCTGGATCCTGGGAGCTGGATTCAGGAGCAAAAGGCAGAAAGAAGCAGCAAAGATGAGCCCAAAGCAGAATTGCAAGTGGAGAGAAGAGAAGGCAGAGGGAACTGCCCCTTAGATTTATATTGAGCATGACATGTATGAAATGGACTGGGATAAAGGATTACTTCACATGATGCATTACAAACTGCATCTGGAGAAAAAGTGAAAAAAAGTCACATAAAATGTATAGTTATTGCTAATTTTTAATCAAAAGCCTAATAAATCAAGTATTTTGTAGGAGGATGAACATACTACCAGAAACTCAGTCAGAAGTTCACATAGAACCAAGAGAAAGAGAAATTTTCTGCAATATTAGAAAAAACATTAATTACCAGAAGCTAGCACAATGTAACATTTGTGATAACAGTTTTATTCCTTACTGTAAGTGGGCAAAAATAAATACAGCTCTGCTTAACCTTTTCTCTGTTACGTGTCAACAAATAATAAAAAGAGTTGTATTTATATCCAATACCTCACAAAACACTTAACACTTACCTTTGTGGTTATGAGCAATAGAATTTCTCATTAGATGCCAAAATATATACCTTCTTTTTTTCAAGTTGAATGAATTGAGTAAGATCCTAAGAATCCCAGCACTTTTATTTGGCAGCTCCTCTGCAGTCTCACTTTTGAGCTTTATATGTTTCAGTGCTCACTCCTGAACCATAGGAAATTCGCCCATAAGAATCTGCTGTAAGCTTCTGCTTTAAGATTTCAGGTGTGATTTATTATAAATAAGATCTGAGTCTTTATATTTCTACTTAATTAGTACTTAATTAGTTGAATTTCTGAGAATATGCCAGGTCTACAATTCAGAAGTAGTAAGCCAAAGTGCTGGAAAGAAAAAGTCCTACAAGTGTATCTCTGCTGACAGCTTGTTTTTTTTCATTCCAGCCTGATGCAATTTAAAATATCTGATGTTTTTCAGTACACCCAAAAGACAAGGTTTACAATGGAAGCACCACAGACCTTTGGTACTTGTGTTGGCAGCAGGACAGCAGGGCACTTGCTGTAATAAGAAAACCAATTGAAGAGACTCCTTGTACAACTGAGTGGTAGCACTAGAATTTTCAATGTTCAGATGTAATTAGAAAACAGCTGTGAAGGAAAATCAATTGTTCCTGGTCGTCAGTGGCTAATTTTCCACAGTCAGAATAAAGAAGGCAATATGACATCTTTGAAATGAGCAAGTAATTGTTTCTCCTTTGTTTATTTATTTTTTTTGTTTAATATTTCTCCATTTACTTCTCCTAGCTATCCTTATTTGCTTCAGGAGTACTTTCAAAATTCCTAGGTTCTCCTAATTATACTTAAACTCTATTCAGCTGTAAAAATCCCTTTTACTGTGTTCTTTAAGGTGATGATTTGTGATTCATGAAGGAAGACTTGGACAAATGCTTATAAATTACTCTGTGATAGTGTCATAACAGAGGACTTGCTAAATGAAAAAAGTTGAATCTCATCAACAAAATTGCACACTTATTAATATTAATAAGTATTTGACCCATCAGATTACTAAAGTCTTCAGATTCTTTGTCCTGATGTTCAAAGTGCCTTTGAGATACACATGTATTCTAATACACTCATTTCCTTTTTGTTGACATCACCTTGAAAAGGGTAGGAGGTGAAGACAATGGTGTCCATCATGTGGTGAGTAACAGATTGCAGGAGGAACCTCTGCAATCCAAATGATGAGATCACATTACAACAAGTTTTAATTCTGGCAGGAAAATATGAGTTTTAGGTTATTATCTTTTGTATTATACCAATGCTGTTAATATTGATTTAGTCTCACACAGTGAGAAATGGAAATGCCAGGAGTGATAGCTGTACTGAACTGTTTTGAGCATGTAAAATGATTTGGTGTTTGATTAAATCACCCTTGATTCATTTGTTTATCTTACCCTGTACACTAAATTTGATCTTTCATTACATGATTTGGATCCTAATTTACATGGAGTTTGGGGTGAGAAAACAAAATGAACATATTTGCATCAATATTCCTCCTGACCTCTTGTTCATTTGGGAGAATGGTCACTCAGAGAGATAAATGCACCTGTGAGTGTGCATTAGAGGAGACTACACAGCTCTGCGGGGTGAAAACCAACCCTGCTCACGTTGTGTTTGTACAGCATTTAGCCCAGTGAGGACCTGATGAATAATCTGACCCTTGAGGGGCTACTTCCGTGCAGCTGACTATTGAGACAACCACGTTAATAGCTCTTTAGGAGCAGTCCAGGAGCAACATCGCACCCATTGCACTGTGTCTCTGTTGACAAGGCTTGCTGCTCTGGCAAGGGTAGCAGCTGAACTCAACTCTGGAGGGTAAGCTGAGACATGGCCTCTGGGAGCAATGTGTCTTAGTCACATTGTTTACTTGTATTCCTCAGTCATCAAGGCTGGTGAAGATGGTGATTCTGCCTTCATCCTTTAAGACAGATGCCAGGTCCCCAGACCTAGACCTATTTTGTGTCACTGTTCTTAAATTAGCTTGTTCATTTAGTGGTTGTAGACCAAGATTCTGCTAAACACAGACAGTCTGAAGAAATTACTTAGCTACAAAGGTGGAAAACCACCTTACAGAATAATAATAAGGAGCCGTGGCTCCCTTATTTCTTTGGCAAAAAAGCAGAATTCACAACTTCCAAATTAATCTGCTAGGAAATTTCCTGTTTCTGGCTTTGGGCTTCATATAGGAAATATTATTGTAACAGCATTTTTTAAATAGCGTGTATTCTTGCAGAATTTTGGGGTAGCAAAATCTAGAGAGAAGCTTAGGATTCAGACAAAACCATAAAATACTTTCAGAGTATTAGTGAGGACAGCTATACTGCCATACATGAGTTTCTACCAAGGAGCTTTAAAAGACTATCTTTCCTTTGGCAGGATGCATAGAAATCAATGAAATAAATCTGAGGCAAGATCTAATCAGTCACTCAGAATTGTGGGACCAACTTTAGAGAGCACATTAAACACTGGCAGTGGAGTTGCTTTTTTAGATAAAAGCTCTGAATGTTGACTCTCCTCCTTCCAGAAATTTGATATCATTGGTCATTCTGCAACTGTGATGAGTTGTTTTTTTCTAATTTTTAGACCAATATAGATGAATGAAAATAAGGGTCAAATGGTTTCACAGACTGATTAATTTATTTCTCTGTGGCAGTATCAGTCAGACCAGGCAGATAGAGACCAAAGGTTGCATCATCCAGCAGTTTGGTAACCTCCCTTAAATGAATCTGGTGATCTCAGTCCTGGTCCCAGAGGACAAATGCTTCTTGACAATGAACAAACAAGCAAGCAAATAAATAAAGAAGTGCTATCACAACTGGCGCTCTTATTGAGGAATCACTATAAAGGAGTCAAACAGTAAGGCCAAGGGCTGAAGTGACACAGAGAACAAGTATTGCACCTTCTAGACAGTTCCCCAAGTTGAGGATAGGTAATGAGGCAGCAGTGTGGCAGAGAAAGTGGTGGAGCTGCCCACAATTCTGTCTCTGTAACAAACAACCTTTTATGGACATCAAATTTGCATGGAAATACTTTTCAAGCTCAGGCACAGTCTGAAAATCACTTGACATACTTTTCAAGCTGAAAACTGAGCAGAAACAGGTTTTTTCTAAATGAGTGAAGAGTTGTTTGAAATGCTCTGTATGAGATGAGTGAATTGTTTACCTGATTGGCAAACTATTGACTTGTGTGAAGGTTAAAATCCTAGAAAGCACATTATTTGTGGAAACAGCAGTGGCTTTGGGAATGCAAGCAGGTGAGAGGCAGTGGCAGAGAGTGGTTCTCATCTACAGAATTTGAAAGATAATTTATTAAGACAGTGTTTTTCAATTAAAAAAAATCTTTTGAAATAAATTTGCAATAGAAGCGGGCAAGAAAAAAGAAAAGCTGTCCTGAGAACTTGCAGAGAAGGGAAAGGGTTCAAACAGGTATAATATGGGATGAAGCATTTAGAATTGAAAGAAAGAGCAGAAATGGGAGGATCTAAGAGACAACAGAAAATATCACCTGGAGATATAAAAGTTTGGATGGGTTAAATAAAAGGAAGGCTTTTGAGTCAAGCAAAGATTTTTAATGAAATGCAAGATCTCTTTAACATTTTCTTAGATTCTTACATTCCACAGCACCATTTCATTTGAAACATTTGCACAGCTAACCAATCTAACCCAAAAGACATGTTACTGCTTGCCATGCAATTAGTAATGCAGGAGGGGAGATGTCTATAGTTGAGCAATAAAATTTTAAAAATACTGACATTCTAGTCCAAAGATCCAGCTCCAGACTTTCCCAGACTCATCCATGCTAAGTCTTCCTTCTTGGTTTGTGTTTTCAACCTCTGAGCCTTTTGCAGGTGACAGCATTAAGATTCCAGAAGGCACAAGGGGGCATTGAAATTCCCTGCAAGCTCTGAATATCTCTCCATTGATCGGTGTGTCAGTCTACAATGCAGTCATGCACAGATGTTATACAACAGCAGAAGCAGGTTACAGAGCTCTAAAAATATTTGGATTTAATTGAGAAAAACCGATGTAAATATTTTAAGCCCTTTATTTAATGCCACAGCTTCCTCTTTGGCATAAAACAGAGGCTGTTGTAGCTAGAAGGTGGCTTATTGTTTTTGCAGACTAGAGTTGATTCACATAGAATTTGAAAGGGGCAAAAAAAGGAACAGAAAACATGGCATCTGAAAAATAGTGTAGACAGAAGAAGAAGGGAGAAAGCAGACACTTGAGAAATTTTTCAAGCATGATTCTTTGTCTTCTTGAACTCTGATTTAAAGGTTGCTTAGCAACAGTGGCAGTAACAGCTGGGGCACCCTTGATCTTGTTGTGTAAACTATTAAAAATAGGTGATGGAAAGTGGCACCATGGAAACAATGACAATTCTGAAGCAGGTGTCTGCAGTGCTGCTTTCCAACTTAATGTCAGAGGTGTAAATTACAGAATTACTTTCTCCCTTTAATCTGAATTTTTAGGGAGGAAGGGATCTTTATATCCTTAGACTTAAGTAAGACTGAAGATAGCATTATCCCATTCTGTGGCACTGACTTCTGATTACTCTTCTGTATAGTCTCTTGCCAGAATCTTTGGAAGATCTTCATTTCTAGAGACTGAGGTCATCTCACTCCAGTCAATTACTGAAGCAGTCCTTCAGCAAGGGGCATAACTGGTATTTACAGTATTAACCTCAGCTATGAAAAGATCATAACTCTGATTTCAGCTGGACAGTTTAGTCTCATATCAAATTACTATTATTAAGATCATAATCTGAAAATGCTTACCTTTTAAAGGGCTAATAATCATAGCTAGGATTAATAAACATAGACAATGGAATCAGCAGTGTTCATTCTGAAAACATTCAGAGACC
This sequence comes from Bucco capensis, assembly GCA_013396975.1. Classification (NCBI taxonomy): domain Eukaryota; kingdom Metazoa; phylum Chordata; class Aves; order Piciformes; family Bucconidae; genus Bucco; species Bucco capensis. Next base: position 14,037 of record VWZO01006683.1, read on the forward strand.
TAGGGTCAAGATTTTCTTAATATGACTAGTAAATCTGGGGCATGCAGGGAGGAGCAATTCTCAGAACCAGTGATTGTCTGCCCTTTGAAACAGTCTCCTTTTAAGGCTCTTGAATTCAATGTCCATATTAAAGGAGGCAAAATTTTTTAGAAACATGAGACAATATCTTTTATTAGCCTAAGAATATTGAATGTGAATAAAACCCTCTGTATTATTAGTGACATTTATTAACTTAAAATGTTGCAGAAGAGAAAAACTATCTCTGGCTCATGGCATAGTTTTATTTTACATAGATTTTATTTTTATTTTAGTTGTAATTAGAGGTAAAGAGAAACAAATACTTGAAGAAGACTCAGAGGTCTACATCAATTTGACATTTCTGTCCTTCACAGAATAATAAATCACAGAATCACCAAGGCTGGAAAAGACCTCCAAGATCATCAAGTCCAGCCTATGACCCAACAATACAGCATCAGCTGAACCATGTCACTAAGTGCCTATTCTATTATAGGAGTACTTGTATTCTGATTGACTACTAATCACCAACTGCACAACTGAAACAAAGAACTATCTGGAAAAAAAGCATAAGGAGTTATCTATCTGGCCAATAAAACTGTAGCTATGAATCTAGATTACAGCTACCTAGGATATTCTGATTGACTGAAACAACTCTATTTCTTTGCTGCAATAAATTTGAATAAATCCATTTGAATTTTAACACTGTTTATGAGGTTGAAAATTATTGTCTTCTCTGAGCGTCGCTCCTACTGCTGAGATTAGTACATTGCTAAAGCAGATTCTTGTATTAGTCTTGCTTTTGCTTATCTTAGAATAGAAAAATTAGGGACTGGAACGCATAATTTTGGTATTATGTTGCAGTGCACTGTACTATTATTGGAAGATATTCTGGATTCCATACTGAGGCAGGTTAGAGCTGACATGTAATGGCATTGCTATACTGACTGCAAAGTAATTTGTGGGTATAACCCTTATACTTTTCAGTTTACAGGAAATTTTACAGAAACTTCTACTGCATTCTTGTTTAGGTGGGCAAACCAGCAGTTCAGGGCAACATGCAAGTTACAGACTGCTTCTTCTTATCTAATTTAGTCTTAAATACTTTTTTACATTGTTAGAACAGTTACACACAGAGGCACATTCAAATAGTCAAACACTGGGCTGTACTTGAAAGAACATAATAGCATTAAACCTTAGTGCCTTGCACATATTTCTTCAAAAACTCTTCTATTGTATGCAAGAATGATGTACTAGCCAAGCAGCTAGACTTGTCTTCCTGACCTCTGTGAATTAAGTTAAGTGCTAGGACTGATTTCACAGAAGTCTGTTCTTGCCAATAGTTACACAGGAGCCATTCTGCAATAATCTAGTAACATTGAATTATTTAGTTTATGCAAATTATTTTAAGAAATGTTGTATTTTATTTCATTTGTCCTGCCCTCTGTGAAAATCAGTGTGTCTTCCTCCTCAATTTAGATGAATGTGAAGTTGTTAAAAAACCTAGGATTTATTTTCAATGTTCCATCATTTGGTTCTTTCTTGGTACCAGCTGACTCACAAAGAAAGTCACTTTAAAAAGTTTTATTATATTTTGGTAATGGGGCTTATTTTAATTTGTGATATATCCAAGGACTGGAGGGTGGAATAGATACTTCTCATTTTTAACCTCAGCATTACTGTAATTTTTAAAATCTTCTGAAGTCAATGGAATTACCTAAGGAATAAAATAATATAATTAACTATAACTTCTCTTAGAGATTAAGAAAATGTTTCAAAATCTATAGCTGATACTGAGAAAGTATAATGGAAATTATTAAATATTTTCTCTAAGGATTTCAGGGAAATTCAAACTTACCCCAGGTATGATTAATTTGTGTCTTTGTACATCTATTATATCAAAGCATTCCTTGAGTTAAGCCAAGAACTGTGCCAGTTTAAAGGCCTTACAATATCAAGGTGTTACAAATTGCCTTTACTATTTGCTAGTGTTCTACATTTTTTTGTGATTCCTGAATTTATGTATACACAGATACATTTTACTCTAACAACCAGAACTGTTAGGGTAGGATCTCACAGGCAATGAATGTCATTTTACAGAAAAAGTATCACTTAGGAAAATATTGTAGAACTATGCCACTGGCATATGAAAGTACTAGAAATAACTAAGTATATAACAGTAAGTGTCTGAGTTATGTTCCTTAGGAAATGATACAATTTTTCTAGGGTCAGTCCAAGATTAGTAAAGAAACCTCACATGAACATAGGACCAGCTACTGGGAGGCTTTACCAATCAGTTCTAAACACAACGTATACCAGGTTTCTTCTCCAACACATGTATTAAAAAGCCTTACCTCAACAACACACTTCACTGAACAAGGAGATGAGGAGAACAACTAAAGCTACAGAGGTATATCATGTTGCTCAGTGCACTTCTGCAATGGTCTAGGATATTCAGCAAGGGAAAAATAAGAGCAGTGTAATCCTGGACTACCTGATAAGGCTGAAATGAATGCTAACTCATCACCTTTCTGGCAGAAGAGATGTCTGGAGGCTTTTCAGGTGGATTCTGAGACTACAAACTGTTTAACTCAGTTGGTCTCTTCTATGCTTGTATAACATCAAGTATTAAGTCCCTGATTTAAGAAGGGGAACCCTCTGAAGCTGCCCTCTACAAATAGAATAAGCCCCAAATGGTTACATATACACAACACAGCAAACCTTCCCATATGCCTCCTTCACTTTGATGGTGTTCTTGTCACCAACCATCTTTTTCTTTCTCTTGTACTGATAAAACTGGTAGCTGAGATGAAACAGAAAAGGATTAAGGAGTCAGAGTCATTTTGTCATCCAAAAAATCCTGTGCCTTCACCTGATCCTACAGTGTAGTTTAGGAAGCAGCAAGCAGGGGCTGCTCTCGGTGCTGGGGAGAAGGCTGAAGGGTTGACCTGCTTCTGCGTGCCTTCTGTTGGATTTGGAAATCAGCCTGGAGCTGTGGGACAGATTAGGAGCCAAACTTCAGCCAGGACTTCAATGGCATCCCTGTGCCATAGGACTTCAATGGTCTACGACCCTGGGTAGGGTCTTAGGTGGGGGTGGATCTTTGGGTGCACTCAGGGCCCCGATTCCGTTCTTCTCTGTCAGAAGAGACATTTCCCATTCACATTTCAGTCTTCTCTCCCCATCCTCCACTCCTTTCTTCTAGCATCTTTGTATTCGCTCGATTCAGCATCTTCAGGATCTGCGTGTGAGGTTGTTTTCTGTACATGCTAGCAATAAACATATGGAGAAGTCTAACAAGCCCACACTCTTGCTGATTTCACTGCCTGCTGGGCAGTATAATGAACCACTAAATAAACTGTTTGCCAGCAATATTTTGAGATTAATGTTTTTTTTAAAAAAATAAGCCTAAGAATAGTAAAACAAGAGTTGAAAACTGGACTAACCATATTCCACACTTCTCAGAAGAGATGTATTCTATTCTTGCTATGCCTTGACAGGTATCTTCCCACCAGGACTGCAGCTCACAATATAGAAATTAATCAGGTGTTCAAGATAATTAAAAACACATTTTTAAGTGCTTTTCAGAAAGAGAGATGTGGAATGAAGGGACAAGTTCTTAAATGGACTTACAGACAATGATTTTACAGTTCAGTTCTTCTCAGCATCCCTACTAAAATGAAAAAAGTTACTTTCAGTCTGTTTGCAGATTTACAGCATCAGCAAAGCAATTATAGACACTTTTTTCTCAAATGAAATGCACAGTAAAATGTTTTTTTGTGTGTTTTTTTGTTTGGTTGGTTTTTCCCCTTGGTAGTAGCATTTAAGATAGGGGTCACTGGAAAGAAGAATATTTTATTCACAAGGAAAAGAAAAGCATAAAGGAAAATGAGGGATTTTCTTGAGGACATATTGAACATCTAGATGCAAACATGTTCAGTGGAGATTCCTTTTCTAGAGGGATACTGGAACAGAACAGTCTCAGGAAAACTAACTCAGTAGGTCTCCAGCAATACATCTGTGACCTTGAACCCATGAGACAGTAAAGAGTCCAAGAGATCTTTGATGAGATAGAGCTGATTTCACCTTCACATTTGCACAAGCTATGGAAAGGATGAATAGACAAACTATGGGATTTGCCTGAGAACTTCACCTAATCCTCCCAAAAGATAAGAGGTACTTCTTAGGCTTTTTCTTTCTTTTCCCTCCCCTATCCCCCCAACTCCCCTTGCTCTGTAAAAGGAACTATTGGAAACATTAGAAGGATTTTTTTTTCCAAAACCTTCCAAATATTCATGTGACTATTTTAGAGAAAAAAAAAATCTATCCTTTGATAGTTTTTCACTGAGAAGACTATGCCTTTTTAGTGCCCTCATATCTCAAATCAAAATATGTGTCTTCCTGCTTAGTCCAAGAAAGGAAAAAAAAATGACCTTTTAAACACAGAGGGCCAGATTATGCTTTCAGTAATATGCAATTTTGGCCACATTACATATTTATGAGAAAGACTGCTTATTTGTCTGAGTATTAATTTGGCATTTTTTGGTTTGTTTTATTGTTTGTTTGGGTTTTTTTTAGAATATCTTGCTCTTTTCAAGGCTCACTGTCCCTTCTGGCACTGGAACTACATAATACTGAATATGTGTGACACCACATTAATTTCCATAGCAGGGGATTAGGATATTACAAACATGGGATTAGGTCCACTTGAAGGATCAAAGCAAAAGGAGAAGTGAGATGCGAAGAATCAACCTTTTTTGTTTTGCCAAGCAAACAAATACCCAGGATATTAAGGGAAAAAGAAAGCAACTGGCCAAGTGAGTGCTTGTAATTTAACCTGAACTCCTGATCCACGAGAATATTGGATTTTACCTGATATATTTTTTGCTAGTAGAAAAATTCTCAGTTGTTTGTTTTCTTCTGCTTTCCACTGCAGCAACATTATTCATACAGAAACCAATACAGAATCAGAAACGATATCCTGGGGCCTTTTTCATACAATTTAGCATCATGTATTCATGTGCATCAGGGAACAGCTATACTTCCCATTCACATTACTAAGTTATTGCAGTACATTTGTGGTTGCTTTTTCCATTGATGCTAGAGTAGTGTATAATTAGCAGTGAATAACTTATTCCATGAATTCAACCTCATTTTCCACTTTCTAGAATGTCCACAAATGGATAAAGCCATACCCCTTATTCCATTTCACTGTAGAATGATGAGAAGCTTTCTGTTTTAAACTCTATAGGTTTGAGAGTATTGTGCTGCATTTATTCACTAAAGGAATTTGGATATTAAATGAGGATTTGATAATATGATTTTTCACATAATTGCCATAACTTTTAATCATTTAATTCAAAGAGTGTTACAATTTCAGGATGAGAGATTCATCTGATGTAAATTGGTATCCATTTTTTGAAAGAAAGAGCTATTTTGTGAGGCTGAAGAGCAAAACTTGAAGCAACATATACATATAGAGAAGTTCTGGACAAAATGAAAGAGTAAAGTCCACTAGGTCTAAAAAATCCACCTTATTTCTCTGCAAGAAAATGTTTAGAAATAACCCCCAAGTTTCTTTAAAGAAGTTATGATTTCCTTCTTAATGAAATGGCTGGTTCATTAATCTTGACAATGCCAAAGAGCTCTAATACGTTCAGAAAAGGTAGGAAAAGATACATGAGTTGCAAATTTCTTTTTCACATTACTTTCTTTTGTTAAACTACACTAGATCCTGTCTTCTTTGTTGTCCAAGTAATCATCAGCTTTGCTTTCACATTTGAACATAAAATACATGGAACAAGATATCATTTGATATCAGGCACAGTCTGAAAATCACTTGGGGTCTCCTGTGGCCCCTGGTGCCATAACTGTGCNTCATACATACATACATACATATCATTTGATAGTAAATTTCTATAGTCGTTCTGAATACATGTCTATTTATATGTATTCTTTATGATATACATCCATACGTAAGTACTGCTTTCCTTGAAGATGAATGAAGATGCCTATCACATACTCAGAGAAAATAAACTTAATGATTAATCCATTTTAACTACCTTTTAATTTTCTGTCCCTCTGTAGGCATTACCAAGAATACACATGTACCCTGTGCTTAGCTGGTAGATATTATGAAGGTGGTGGCTTCTCTTAGGAGTGAAAGTTAATGGAGTGAAAACCAGAAGTGTTTATCTTGATTTTGGTAGGGTTACATAAGTTCCCTTTACATGACCATGAGTGTGTGGAAATTTTTTTTGAAAATAATAATGTTGTAGTGTGTGCCACAAAGCATTCACTTAACAGTTTAGTGTTCTTACTACAGACAATCAAGCAGCTTAGTTAAAAACAAAGTGAATGAAGAGAAAATGGAATCCCCCTAGTTATCAAAACTGAACACACTGATCTCTAAAACAACCAAAATATTCCCTTTTCCTTGCAACTTGCTAAATAAAACTTGCCTTTGAATGAACTTTGCAAATGAGACTCGTGAACCATGAGTAAATTAAAAGTAGGTATACAGTGCCAGCACATGACTGACAGAACCACCAGCAAATCTAATTGTGTATGGAACTTGAAGATCTCACTGGAGAGTTCTTCACTGAAAATAATTATGTGCATTCTAGGCTGTAGAGTCTGGAGACCTTAAAAGTTAAAAAAGTGATTGAAAGCATTTTCTTACCAGGCATATTTATCCAAGCTCACAGCTCAAGATTAATCCACAAGGGCACAGAGGCAGAAGATTAAGGACCTAAAGACAGTCTTTATTCCTTTCTGAATTTTATTTTTACTTTGAAGCTATTTGAAAGAATATGTCCTTAACATTGCTTTCTCTCAAGCACAAGACTTTGTTCATGAAAGAGATGTCCAATATATATCATCTGTGTAGTGGCACATAACATAGAATTGCACAATGGAATCTATATTCTTACAGAAGCTGCAGAGAATTTATGTGAGCAGGACATAAAAAAAACAAACCAAAACCAAATCCTTTTGCCTTGTTGTCAAGTAGTGCTAGAATTAATGCTATATTAACATTGAAGAGGGTATGAAGATTTTGATGGAACATAGCATTTGCAAAGAGTTATGAAGCAACAAGATAATGTTTTCATCAAAATTTAAAAGATTCAGGTATCATATGAAGCATGGGCACACTAAGTACATGCTACATTTAAAATTGAATAAGTGTTAACATTTGGCCTTAAAATACAAAAGAGGCAGGCAAGCAGGTAGGCAGGCAGCAGAAATATGCACCAAAGACATTCATCCAGCCTTAAATTGCACACCAAAAATTTATCTGAATAGAAACATGTACTAATGTGTACATATAGACAACTAAAGGGTGCAAAGTAGAACATAATGTGTCAAAGTATTTGCTGAAAGTGGAAAGTTATTTGCTCACTTCTAGTATTGCACTAAAGGATTTCCACTTATCTAAGTTCATTTTTTGCCATCATATTTTATGGCTGAATGTACTGAAAAAAAATAAACAGCTATTTTTCTTTTAAATAAAATTGTAGTATACAAGAAGCATCTCATGTACAGTGCCAAAAAGATATGAAATAGGCTTTGAAGGGAAATAAGACTTAAGAAAAGCAATGGAAGAGAAAAACTGCCATATATAATGCAGTAACTTGGACATGTCAGAGAAGAAATAATTTTCTACCCATTCATGAAAGCAAAAATACTGAAAGGAAGTCATTGATTCTGGTAATGGAAAATGTACAAGGAAGATAAGACCCAGATGACTTAAAGGACTGTATAGATTAAGGTAACTTGCAGCTGTTTGCTCACAGAAAATTTACAGAAAAAGATTTCTGGAAAATGAACTTATACAGAAACATCAGAATGTGTCTTGAATCTACATGGCACCAGACTTCTAGCCTGCACTGCTTTTCAAAATTCGTCACAGCAAGACTACTGTTACACAAAATTGATTGTTCTTGTCCTCACATAGTTATTCTGAGGTAGTTTAAACTTAGTTCTGCAATGTCCTAGAAAATAAAGAGATTTTGGAAATGGCACAACTTACCACAGACCTTCTCAATATATAAGCGATCCCTTCCTGAGTGCTTTCTTGTTTATTCTATGTAATACAGAAGCAAGGAGAATTTGTGGTTTTAATCTGGAAAGGATATTTAGGGATAAATGAAACACCTATGTGTTTGTGTATGTTACTTTCTTCAACCAAAATGCAGAATTTATCTAACCAACCGCCAGACACATATGTGAAGTTATGATCTGCTTCAAGGAGTGATAAAAGCTTCTGCTAACTCAATGGAAACAGAATGTCACCCCATACAGTGTCTGTCCCTCTCTCACAGGACAGTGATAAACAGTTGCTTGAAAAGATCAAACACCCAAATATTAACTGTTGTGAAACTAAACTGCATGTGTACAACACACAAATCAGGAATTAAAACCACAGCAGAACTTTTGCTGTAAAATACTTAATGCACAAGCATTTAAGAAAAGCAATACTGTATTCAAGATATTTTGCAATTGCTTTTGGAGGAGGAAACACATTAAGAAGGCTATGCTATTTTTCTGCTCCAGATGTTGCAGGTCAAGAACTAAGGAAAGCAATTAGACAAAAAGCATTTACCTCTATCATCTGGAATTAAACCCAGCAAAGCTCTGAAATTATTTTCATTCTATGCACTGCAAACCTTTGTACTTCATTGGAAACAGAAGCCAAAATGATTGTGAGGTATTTGAAGTGATATGTATTGGTCTCAACATGAAATGTTCTTCCCAGTCCTTGGAGCTACATTGTCAGAATGCACTCTATCTATGATTGTCCCCGAATCAGAAGCAGGCAGACAATGTTTGTCTAGACCCTGATGAGAATTTTTTTATCTAAAGTAAGACCATAAAATTATTTAATTGCCTCACATGAAGTGGGTACATACTACTGACTTACCAGTATTTTTGTGTTGCCAATATCTCTTGTTCTGAACCACATACACGTAACAAACAGCCTTTGCAGTTCAGAAGATTGATATTTAGGACTTGGAATGTCTCTACAAGTACATCTGGCTTGTGCAACACCATCTCATTTCATCTTCTTTACAATTTTGGGATCTCATTCAATGTTTCTTAATAGCTGTAATAAAGTGACTGCATGCAAGAAAGTGACAAAAGTGCATTCTGTCAGCAAAAGAAGGCAACTTTTGTCTGTGTTACCTTTGATGTACTATGTACACTAAAGAGCTGATAATTTTCTTGGCTCTGTGCTTTCCAGTCTTCTGACAACTTTGGGTTTTTATGTCAGACCACAGCAAAAAGTCCATTTTTATGGCTTACAACCAGTTTAGGAAGTACTGTAATAAGAAAATGTATGTGATGAATGAAGAAAGTGTGCTGCTGTGTAAGTAAAACATGACACAGTGTGTTAAACAGGACAGACTGATTCAAGATATGCATTAAGCAGTAGATATTTTCTCTCACTTGGAGCTTTGCATAACCTTTACTGTGACTGTTATGCAATGTTCTTTTTGTTGTTTTGGTTTGTTTTGCCTTATCTTTTTTTTCTTCTGAAAGTAAATGAGTGCGCTGGCATTTGTTTCTAAGGTTGTGCAGTTTTTATCCAGTTAACTAGAAGTAAACAGTTTGTCTGATGTTTTTATAGAAGCCTGAACATATGCAAATCCCTTGGGCATCATGAAGACAGGAAATGTTCTAAATTACTTTTTAAAAAGTTCTGTGTGTATGATGGGCACACACACAGAGCTAAATTTGAAGTCAAATCTTCTGTAGATAGCATTGCCTTTTCCTGTGCAGGTCTCAAAGACATCCACTCTGAAAGATATGTCCTTGATTGGAGAGGGAGTGTTTTGGAACATTGCTCCATATATGGCATAAAAGTTAGATACAATTTAGGTATCACCGCCTGGACAAATTGATAGCTCTGTGAATTCTGTTCAAGGACCTCTCCAAAACACACTTGTAAACTGCTCACCATATTATTCTTAGTTTACTTAGATAAATTTTAGCTTCCTCTTGCCTACCCTGTCAATTCTCTCATAGTATTTTTAGAAGAGACTATCAAACTTGTTCACTTGTCAATAATTAGATTGTCATTTAACAACAAATCAGATGGGAGAGTTCACCACCAAGTTCCTTGACAAAGCAGAGCCCATCGGTACCTCCATGATAACATATTTAAGAGGGGAAAACCTGTTGGGCAGATTCCCTCTGTTTATTGAGAGGAGAAAGACAACAATGCAGACACTCAGGAGCAGGGGAGGCACGCAGGAGCAACCATTCTCCTTCAGCCCCATGATGAGACAGCAGTCTGAGCCCTTGAAGCCCTTAGAGATCAATGGTGGAGCAGAGTCCTGCCTGCAGCCCATATCCTGAAGAAGGCCATGACTCTGAGGGGAGTCTGTGCTGGAGAGGTCTGTTACTGGGAGGATTGCAGGCTGTGGAAGAGACCCACACTAGGTGGAGAAGCCGACAGATGACTGTCTCCCATAGACAGACACAAGGTTGCTGCAGGGGAGAACTGTGAGGAGTTTTCCCCCTGAGGAAGGAGCTGCAGAAACAACATAGAACAGACTAGGACTGACTGTAACCCCTTTTCTCTGCCTCTCTGTGCTGCTGGGAGGCAGAAGGTCACAAAGCTGGGCCCAGGAAGAAGGGAGGGGTGGGGAGAAGGTGTATTTAAGCTCCAATGTATTTATCATTGGCTGCTCTGATTCAATTGGTGAATTGGTGGTGGATTTGTTTAAATTAAATTGTTTTTGTTTCCCGAAGCTGAGTCTGGCTTTTACCCATGGCAATAACTGGTGAGTGAGCCCTTCCTGTCCTTTGTCTCAACTCTCAAGCCTTTTGTTGCATTTTCTCCTCCCCACCCCATCAGAGGGGATAGGGATGAGCAAATGCCTGCGTCATGCTTTGTTGCGATCTTGGTGGGCTCAAACCACAACAGCTATACAGAAGAAAAACTTGTGTGCAACAGAAGGTTTCCTAAGGATTCCAGCAGCTAGAAACTTGAGCTTGTGTCTGCAAATTAAATTCAGAAAAGACAAAGGCCTGGAACACTGGGTCAGGCAGACTTATGTGTCAGGATCTCACCTGTTAACGTGACAGCCAGTTCAGGTTTTATACACTGGCTATGGTGACAAAGTCTTGGGCATTAGGCAAATGAATTCTTAATAAAATTATTGAGGAAAGCAGAGACAATTCTCCTAGAAATGGAATTAATACTGGCGTCTTCAGGTTTTATGTCTGAAATTTAGCCATCTCCTTTGTATTGTAATCTTTCTAAATGTCTGAGCACTTGTATGCCCAAAAATGAGAGTGGACTTCACTCTCTGTACCCGTACTTGTGTAAATACACTAATTCATATGTTTCCTCAGGTAGCAACCCTTCTGAGTTTTTCCACTGTCATTCTCTCTGGATATAAAACATCTCAGTTCAGAAAATGGGTAACCATGTGATCTGTTACTTCATAACGTTTTAAGAGGAAAAGGCTGTATTTATTTCAAGGATGCTGGCATTAGGATGTGGGGAAAGGCTTGAAGAAAACTGACCACTACCTCACTGTCCACTGAAAATAAAGCTAATATATTATTAAAAGTTTCTTGTCATTGAATGTAAGGACAACCTAAAGGTATCTAAGAAGTTCTAGAGAACATAATCTTTGGGATATTGTGACTGCTTGAATCCCTAAATTTAACTGTAGTGGTAACATAGCTTAAGCCCTTGATACCTGTCATTTGTTGTGTTAATAGATCACACTGAGAATCCAAAAGGAGAAACTTAAAGATGGTGAATACAAATATATTAAGTTCTTATTAAAATATAACATCAATAACAGAGCCAGTGTAGATCAAGAATGATAACACTGTCAAAGGCATTTGATCTCTTCAAGGACTTCACACCACAGATCCCTGTAATACGACTGTAGTGTGTGGGTCATTAGAGGGACAGCTGGAAAAGGCAAGTGATGCTTTTCACAAGAGCAGTGGTCATGAAGAACTTGCCAAGTTGAATTAATGTGCAAAGTTTTCTAGAGCTTTGGCTTGTCACAGCCCTGTTTTCAGTCTGGCATGTCTAGCTACTGAGTCCTGTGGAAGAAGAGTAGATGGACAGATTCCCCCTCTGATAACCCATGGCTTTTGTTGATAGATTCTGTAATGACTGACAATTCAACTTAAACAGAAAGCATATGGAGAAAGACTTTTAAGGCTCTGTAACTTTCTGCTGCAAAACTAGATGCTGCTGGTAGTTTTCAGTCTAATGAAATGCTTAGATCAGCATTTTCTCCTTCTAAAAAAGGCAAAAGATTAGAGAGACAGACAGAGGCTTTAACACTCATAAAAGAGTAAAATTCCTCTTATACTTGTAGCTATAAATGGGCAGTGTTCCCCAAACAACCGTGAATCAGATGTGGGATGACAGGAAAAAACAACAGTAAAATCAATTAAACAAACAAAGATAATGAACACAGTGATGGGAAATGGGAATTGAAAAACTACTACTACTAATAAAAAGATCTGCTTGGTAGTGAATGCTTAGTATTGTATACAAAATTGTTTCAGAAGGAGAAACTTCCCAAAGTAAGATACTAGTCAAAAATATAACAAAGTGTTGCAGAATTTAGCAATATTTTTTATCAGGGCCCTTGCCTTCATATGTGACATCACCATGCAGATTGCAAAATACTGGCCCATTCAAATTACTGTAGATACTCTGTCTTAAAATGCCATATGTTTTCACTGAGGCTGAGTTTTAGGAAAAGCAACTTAGAATGACATTATTATATATAATTATTGTCTCACTTTTTAAAAATGATTGTCAAGCAACAATGATAAAAATTTTCTTTTGAGATAAGAATATCACAAGGTGTCAGGGTTTCAGAGATTATGGATTTCATATGGCTAAGAAAATATTTTGTGAAGAAATTCTCAAAACTACTCAAACAAGAAACACATGTTACTAGTGGAGAAAAGGTTGTATTTAAGTAATAAAAATAGTCAGAGAATGCATATTTGAAAGCCAATGTTAACTAAACCTATCTTCACAAACATCCTGGAATTGTTTTTAAATATACCAGTTCAATAAGAGTATTATTTCAAAATAGATTTTTTTATTTAGCAGGGATTTAAAGGTTTGATAAATCAAAACTAGGGCAAATTCTTCAAAGACAAAGAATCTTTACTGTCACAAATAAACACACCTCTAAATACTTTTGAAAGCAAAAGTGCTCTGCTTTGAATAATTTACTGCTTTTTTTTCAAAGCTAGAGTACATGAACAATACTATACTTATTAAATAGAATGCTGAACCTGAAAAGTTAACCAGATAAAGTAGCACCAATACTTTGGAAACTGTCATCTGTTCAGTGTTCTGGAAATACCAGAAAAATAACTCATGAAATTTGATTTTATTGCCCCAAGAAACAGAAGTATCCCCAAGTTCCAAGAGACAAAAGCCCAGTGACTTCATGCCTGAGCTCCGTATTCAAATAGCTTTCTCTTTAGTAACAACAGAAGTGTTTTATATTGGGCCTTTCATCTTATAAATTAGGACATAAATTAGGACATGGATCTGATGGAGCAGGTCCANAAGACTCTGAACAGTACTAAGTGCTAGTAAGTGCTAGATAGAATCCTGAATTTTCAGTGGAATTGAAGGAAAACATCAACTTTCAGTTTCTACTCCTAAAAATGTTTGTTAAACGTTTTGATTTCTGCACACCTAGTCAGAAATTGGTATACAGAGTTTATACACTGTGCTTGTGCTCACTCAACTTAGAGGACAGCCACAGCTGAGTGGCTTGATTTCCTTCATTTAACAAGAACTACTATAGACAACTAGAGCATAGCATGCTGCAATATCAACTTGCACCTACCTGAATAGGCACTGCACTGTCATTCACTCTCTGTGCTGTATCTGGCAACCTTTTGAGTGTTCAATGTACATTCTAGTCCATGCAACACAATAAGATTGTGAGATTAAATCTGACAAGTGAGCAATTTTTTTTTCAAGAGAATATCTACAGACAGACGTTTTGTTAGGAAAATCATCATGAAGTCAGCTGCAAATATCTTCTCCATAAAGAGAAAGAAAAGCACCCTAAATTACTGTAAATTTCATAATATTTATAAGCCAAAATGCCATCTTTTTATATATTAGGTATTTGTATTTTAATAATGCTGTGTAAAATAGGATTGATTGTACCTGCCAATCAAAGAGTGCCAGAACAGTATGCAGTATTTCTTCCTTAAATTACTTTTAAATATTTTTGTATTGCACACACCAAAAGAATTTCCAAGCAGTATAGTGAAAATGAATATACAGCAATAAGTATTAGGATATTTCTCTGAATGTAAATAAAATACACGAAATGCCTGTTCATAGATACAGATATGAAAAATCTCCAACCTCAAACTGATTTGTACAGAATTATTCTTTTTAATTTTTAAATTGAAACTACTATGATAAGAGATTTCATAAGGCAAAACATCTCATGGAGTCATCTATCACATATTTGTGTTATGTATTGTATAATGATTGTTTTCAAAATTTAACTAATCTGTCTCATTTTATCAGAATAAGGCTTCAATAATAAAATATACAAGTAACATTGACTAGAAACTTTTCAGAAAACTAGTGAAAATAACATAGTGTAAGCAATATAAAGCAGATTTTTTTTTAACTCAGGAAGAAAGTAGAATCACTGGCTAATGACCATAGGCATAGGAATGTTGATTAGCAACTAGTAATTAATAATCTGTGTTTTATAAAAGTGCACTTATAGAAAAAAGATTCTACAAACAGAAAGATGCAGTATTTAAAGACACAATAAAAAAGGTATTCACTAATTTTTGGGACAATCAGCACAATGGAATGATGATTTTAGGGCAATGTTAAAACTCTGAACCGATTCCTTAAATTTGAGCTTTGATGGATTAGGGATTAGAAGAAGGAGATTCACAATCAATTTGAAATTCAGTCACACATGGAGAATAGTTGACATTTCTGACACCAACAATTTCTGATATTTTTCAGTTTAAGGACAAAATTTTAGGCAATAACGTCAAACACCTGAACTAGCCGAGCCAAAGACATTGAATATGAGTCCTCTAGTAGACTAATTATTTGAAATAAACTTGTAATGGATATAAACTTTAAAGGTATATACACTAAAATAAAAAATACTCCAGGGTCTTTGATGCAAGTTCTATGGATCCAAGATTTTAAATAGTCTCTTTCTTAGAGAGAGACTTTTTACCAGGGCTTGTGGTGACAGGAAAAGCGATAACAGTTTTTAATAGAAAGAGGATAAATTTACATTGGGCATAAAGAAGAAATTTTTTATGACAAACACGGTGAGACATCAGAGCAAGTTAACAAGAGCAGCTGTGGATGCTCCATCAGTGGAAGTGTTCAATGCCAGGTTGAGTGGGGCTTTGAGCAACCTGGCCCATGACAGGGGAGTTTGCCTAGATAATTTTTAAAGGTTCTTTCTGACTCAAACCATTCTGTGGTTCTGTGATTCAATGAAACTTTTTTACTGTCTTTGATTATTTCTGTGATTTCTTTTCTAATGTGCTTCTGAAAATCTGGATAACAACATTTACCTAGAATACACACTGCAGATCTAAACACATTAAAGGCCATGAGGGACATAACTTCAAGGAGAATGGGTTCATGCCATGTACCTTATACAGTATTTCTATTGTAATGGCACTTCATGAAAACTTTTATAGAAATAGATCAAAAGATGCAAGCTATGTAAACAGATAAAAATTACCTGCTTTTGGATATATGATTATTTTAGTAGGGCTGGCTTATGGCCTGACCGTCCATTTGAAAGAGGCTTGGGCTAAATTTGATTTAAATTAAAAACAAATAAACAAACCAAAACAGAAAAGGATGAAATTTCAAGGGCAAGGCATAGCTGTGTTGCTATCTGGAATGATTTAACAACTGCTAGCAGGCTTGCTGCAATGGATAGATTTTTCTAACTTTAGGCCAGGGCTTTCAACACTCTCCCATCTCCTGTGTTCGATTGCTTTCTATGAGATGAGGGAGGGTGTTTCTGACAGCACTTCTTGATTTAATTTTGCACTGTTGGGCAACAACATATCAGCCATAGTTGCACCCCTGGTGGATTTGTACAAGCTGGGGGATATGGCAATATCCTATTGAATTTTTGCTATCATAGGCAGGATGCCAGACACAACAGAGAGAATTAATTATTAACAGCACTGCTATCTTTCTAACGTAGCTTCAAGGCACTATTGTGTTTGTTCTCACTGATGGTGATCATTTCTCAACTGTTCCATGTATAATGAACTGCATATGCCTCTCAGGTTTCAGCCCTTAATCTAGCAGGTTGTCTGTTGTAACCACAAATCCTGTCATTCCTTCAGTATGCAGGTATTGGAGATTGTGATTTAAACTGCAAACCTCTCTGCTGTAGCAATTAACATGTACAGGATTTCACTGAAAACTATGTTTGGCATAGATGCAACACTGGCCAAGTTCTTGGAGGTTGTCTGTTGGGAGAACTTAAGCTCATATAAAAAACAGTTAAATTCAGTACTGTAACTAGTGCAGAGAACTATGAATACATAGTATGTACTCATTTGCAGGTGGCAACTGTCGTTGCTTCAACAAGGGGGTGACAATCCTCTTTCAAGTCTACCTTGAAAGTTAAATTATTGTGAAGCTCAAGGGCATACCTAAAAAATTATTTTTTTCCCAAACTGAAAATTGCTGGGTTTAATTTCTTCAAAATTCAGCACTGTAGCATTTTTCACAGTCAAGACCACCTGCTTAGTGTCCTATATAAACAAAGACTAACAAATCCTTGTCAATATATACGATAGGCTTTCTATATTGAGGCAGGTATATATACTATCAATATTGCACTCCTAAATCAGACTAGGAGTAGACTGTGGCAAATTAAGTCTGAAAATGAAGAAACAGTGGAAGGTTTTCAAAACTACCATAATATCAGCAAACACTAGCATTTTTTCACTAAAACGAATATATACCGAACGAAAGGAAAATGATGTTAAAGATACTCATTTATGCTATTTTTATAACACGAAAGTTATTAACGTGGCCAAAAAGGCAAGAAAGAGGCAAGTATTTGCTATTTAAGTGCCTAAGGTAATTACCAAAGGACACTTTTCATTGTTTCCAGTATAAGGAGTTTCTAGTTTCAGCCTATGTTCATGCACATGGAGAACTGTGTAGAACATTTCTTCTCAGAAGTTAAAATTTTCTGAAAAACAAAATAATTATTTAACAATTTTTTCTCACTTGAGATTTTTAATGGGATTAATTTTGCTTGTCTTTACTTTTAAAATGTGTGTACTTACTGCTTTATTTTGTGTGTATCTTTAAAATATAACTAATCAAATAATACTAAAGTAATTTTAAAACAAAATAATGCTGAAGCATGAGATGAAACTTGTGTGGTATTTGAACGCTGCCATAACTACTTTTTCAAACAACCAAAATTTCATGAGAACTTCCTACAGATAGTGAAATAATGAGACATCAATCAGTATCTTCAAGAGGAAAGTCATCATATGTCAAAAATGCTTCTTATCCTCTCTTCAGACTCTTTCGAGAATATCTCAAAGACTAAGCTGTTTCATCAGATTAAATGGTAATATTCAAGTGTTTGCAAAGAAAGGCTAAGGGGACACTTTCACAGAAGAAACAGACAGAAACATACCTGTGTATAATTAGCAAATTAGATATTTTGGATCCTCGTTTCAAAGTCTACTTTTGGAAACTGTTGCCATGGGTTTTGCTTTCTTGTTTACTAGCAGAGAAGTTCAAATGTTGTACTCAGTATGACCAAGATTAAATTTTTACCAATATTGAATACAATTCTTGCCCTTATTTACCAGAAATGTGAATCACCACCTTTGCTTACTTAGAATACAATTAAAAATATTTCTGGACTGTTATTTATAATTTTTTTTTGTGATAGATAACCAAATTAGGTTTTCAAAGTTACTTTGAAAGCTGTAATAAATTTAATATGGTGCCACAATGGATTGTATGGCCTTCTAGAATCAAAGAATGAAAAGGTGTAAGGCTTTTGTTATTTTCAAAACCTGAAAATATCTGAGGTGAAAAGGTTTAAAGAAAGAACAGGAGAAAAGCAACAAAAAAGGTATTTATTTGTCAAATCATTGGACTCCTTTCACTCAAGGTATGATTTGAAATGTTAATATCACACACTTTGCGTAGTTCCTGTTACATAAAACAGAATGCTGTGGCAAGAGAAAATGTAACTTCAGTTTTCAAAACCTCAAGCTGAATGCATTTTATGTGCTCAATCAAGGATGAAGCTTACAGTTGAGGAAATACAGAAAACAAACAAAAAGTCTAAAAATTCATTTAGCTAATGAGACACTGTAAATACTGAGCTGCTCTATTGGAGGTTGTTATTTTGTAAGCAACCTCTGAAATCATTATTATATCTGCAGAGAATGGAGGTTGTTTTCCTTTGTGTTTTTTTGAACATGCTGTTCTAGAATAGCTAGTATTGTTACAAGACATGCAACGTTAGGTTGAGTTTAGGTAGAAATGAAAAAGTGTGGAGTTCAAACCTAGCTTTGATAACTAATAATAAATAGTTCCTACATTGCTAGTAGTTTGAAAATACATATATATATTCTAGAGCACTTTAAACTGCACTTCTGGAGAGGATTTCAGATGTTGATCACAATATCTGCTTTTCACCAAAGGCAGCAGATAACATTTACTACACCTATGCAACTTCAGTTCCAGCTAGTGATTATTTTCTTTCATCCTTCTTTTGCATCCTGCTTTGAATTGTTAAGGACTTCTAGGACAGTTTATGAAAGTAACTACAACCTATTCTGTTCAGTAAAACACAGAAATTCTGAGATGTCAGAAAAGTTATATATATGTACATTGGCTTATAGTGAGAAAGAAATCATGGTAAATTTGTACCATGCCTGCCACATGCAAGTATTTTCCCAAATGTATAACTCTACCTGTGTGCATTCCACTGATTATATTATCTTTGCAAGGAGTTCTCTTGGAACCTCACAGTAAAAGCTTTTTCCAAGCTTTTTTCCATATTAGAGGATCTTCTGGTTGATATCATCTTGATACTAATAGTAGTGTTTTAGTAGTTTGTGGAGCTGAGATATATAGGAAATATGTCTCAGTTAAGCTCTGTGACTGAAGTCAAAAGGTAACTGCATAGGTTGTTGCAAGGACCTCAGAAAAGGACTATTTTGGTCAACTGTAATGACCAGCAATTTCATGGGGGGCAAAAAGCTCAGTCCTGGTGTAGGAGTTACTGCATGATCTTAGTAGGGAGTTCTGATGGGTCAATACCTTCCTTTTAGCAAAGCCCAACATGCTTTACTTGTTGCCTGCCTGTCTACATTCCCACTACTTGGAGACCACCTCTGTTGCACTTCCAAACATGAGCAGAAATAAAGAAATTCAGACCTTGGAAATGTCAAGGTCTCACTTTAGAAGAATGTTTGTAAATATATGGAAGAATAATTTGGTTCAAATATAATTAGCAACTCTGCAAAAATATTCTGTGTTTTGCCAAAAGGGAACAATATATACTAAACATATTTTACAGCAGTACTGGAAAGGCTGATGGTATTTTCAGAGCACAGCAGAGCTTTTGAAGGAAAGTATGATCTAAATCCTTGATATTTGCTGAGTGAAAGGATAGCCTTCTTTTCACTTCCATGTTTGTTGAACAAGCTTTGAGTGCAATCATATGGTTTTACACTTCTCTCGCTTGCCTATTCGTTTGTTTTCATCAATCTCCACAGAGCAGTGCAGAAAAAAAGTGAAATGTATGAGCAGTACTACCTCTTCTCAAATATCTGTACAGAAAGAAATTGAAATTGTAATTATTCACTGTGTTAAATAACATCCCTTTAATGTCTAACATTTATTTTGAATATTAGAATCCAATTATCATGTAATAATAAAGACCCTTAAAGTATAATATCTTTCAGCACAAGGAGCTCATGTAGTTAGTTTCCCTCCATTATTTACACATTTCCAATTTGTTTAGTACAAGAGTACAATTAAGGAAAAATACAGGAGAATAGAAACCAGCTCAATTTTGTACAGGAATGTATGCAAGTACAACATGATACAAGAAAGCAGAAAAGACAATAATAAAAAAGGGCAAAGCATTTAAACAAAAGAAAACTTTATCTGCAAGAGAATGCAATTGAAACAGGACTAAGACAGTTGAGTAACTCAGTTATATATGATCCTGTTAAAGACAATCAGAATGAGCACTTGAAATAAATGTCAATATGATCCAAAATACCCCCAAGGGAGCCCAGAACTAAGACAAGTGACAAACTAGCATGTGTCTGTCCTACAAAACTGATGTTACTGTTCTAGAGATATGTCTCAGAACACAGAAGCTTTCAAACGATGAGTAAACATACACTCACACAGACAAAACTGTATAATGACATTGCTTAGTGAATGAGCACACTGTCTCTTTTATTTTCTCAACATGACATTCTCAAGTGTTCTCTGATATGCAAAAGAAAAAGATATTTATTATTTTCCTGGAAAGGGTCTTTGCAAATGTTGTAAATTATGCTGCAGTTGCTGGTGGTTTTGAATATTAAACTCTGGTGATCAGAGTATAAAGCACACTTCTAAAATGTGCAGAGGGTAAAAGGTATTTCCTGCAAACCCTGCCCAGAACAACAGAACTTCTAGTCCAGAAAAACTGAAAAATAATTACAATCCTATAGTACATTATCTTAGTGAGAGCTTTTTTTCTCCATGCAGTTTCAGGCTTTCACCATCAGCTAGGCCAGGGCTCACTTTTTGAAATAATAGGGAATTTTAACTGTGGCTGTATATCCCTGCCCTCGATAGCAAAGCCAAGCAAATGTTTCTTTGTGGATAGAGACAAAGCTTGGGAATTTGAAGATGCAAAAAAAACCCCAGAAGTGGATTTAGAATGGGAACCTGCATTCAGAATAGAAACACTTGGAAGTAGAAGATTAAAGCTGTCTCTATCATTCTAGCTACAATTTTTATTTAACTTGAATACAAAAATGCACTCTTCGTGTTTACAGTGCATGGACATGCATTTCTCCACTACAAATATTTTGAGTTAAATAGCATCCAAGTTACAGGAATCTGAGTCATTTACCATATGGTATTATTTTGGAGTTTAAAATCAGTTATTTGGGAAGACATGATAAAACCAGCAGTGTAAAGCCAGCAGACAGTAGATTACTTTGAATCACATACCATTATATTGACAGTTTGTCATGGATACTAAATAATAAAAGGTGGAGATATATGAAGTAGTTTGGAAAACAGCAGATATCTTTAAACCAGCAGAACTGTGCTGCTCTATAGGACTGAGATTTTATTTAAGGAAAAGCACCTTAAATGAAACACTGTTCAAGCTGATGAACTTAAAAGCTTTATGGTAAGTAAAATTATTCTATTCTATTCTACTCTATTCTATTCAATTCCATTCTATTCTACATGTTAGACAAAGTAGTTCAGAAGTTTCACAAACCTTGGACACCAAATGGCTTTATAAAGTGTTTGCATATTCTTTTTTTACTCTGATAAAATTTGGAAGGAGATGCCAGAATTTAACCACTTCCTATTTCAAGGGTAAAGTCTTTCTGATGCTAGGTATTTCCTAGATTGCAAAGGCTAGAAGTAACAGGTGTTTTGAGTCAGGATAGTCACTATGGCTCAATTTACTATGGTATTTTGACTAAGAATAATGGGACTTTATTCAGTTCACTAAGTATTATTTACTGTAGGAGGAACTACAGCTGAAAAGAGGGAATAAAAAACTATAAGACAGTGATCATCTTAATCTTTTTTTTAGCTAAAAGAGAATACTAATCTTATATGAATGCATGGGAGAAGTATGCATTAAGCAGTCACTTTGTAGAGAGGTTAAAGCAATTGCAAAATATCAAGTCCAGGAATTGCTTAGAAAATTGTGCAAGAAATCCTCTGTGATGGTAAATCCGGTGGTGGGAGGATGACAGCTCAGGGATTATTTTATTTTTTTTTTAATGAAAAGCAGTTTTCTCCGCTACAAAACTTCTCTAACCACAAAAAGTAAGATTCACTCTGCAAATATGAACTTGCTTCTGTTACATGAATAGTTTCGTGATGGAGAGAGTATCTCTTAAAACCCTGACTGCTGAAGTTAAGGGATTAGAGAAACACCTCAGCTTTCATTTTAAAAATGAGCAGACATTGATCTCTCCTACTTGCAAGGGAAGCCAGAACAATGTCCAGGTTCAAAAATAGGAATGAAACTTTAACTTTGACTGTTTATAACCTAATTAATTTAAAACTCAATCTCCTGGCTTCAAGAGGTTGAGGCTCAGGGTTTGGCAGTATTAGGAATGGGTAACACTGTATGCTTGCACTCATGGTAAATTCATAGGCAGTCAGAAAAATATTTCAGCATGCTAAATTGTAGATCAGATGGAGACAGTGAAATGGAGACATTTTCACTGGAACAAGGAAATATTGCTCTGTATCAAATGTGAGGAATTTGTTAACTTGTCTTTCACATTCATTATCCATCAAGTGAGTTCTGTGTCCTATCTAGTAGTTTTCTTTCAAAGGAGCATGAAAGCTTCAGATTTGAAACACCAGGCAAGGAAAGAAATGGGCCATTAAATATCATGGCAGAAATCTGAAGTCAGTTCAGTGGAAACAGGGTCCAGGATGTTTATAATCAAGCATCTTTCATTGCTATCCATAAATGACTTATCACACTGATTCTGTTTGGTAGTTTTTAAAAGTTCCAATATTTTAAAATGTAAATCATATGTATTACAGAATTAAAATAACTTGATCATATCCAGTAAACAATTGAAAAAAATTGTGTCAAGTCTTTTTCCACTCTCTTCCCATAACAAGTATGATAAGTGGGCTTTGACTTATAATTTCTATGTTGATTTAAATTAAGGCCTTTTAATGACAGAAAGCTGGGAGATTTAAACTCAATAGTAGAAAATTGCATTTGTTGTGCCATAAGAAATGATAGTAGGCTGAATCTCTTCTTTATATATGGCCTAAAATAATTAAAGGAATAATTTGCAAATTTTAGAGACATTGCATAAGGGAAAACTGCTTAGTGAAGAGGAAATTGCTTAGGAAAAAACTACAAATGTGAGTTGAGAGATATCCTCTTCTTGGATAAGAAGTATCTTTCCATTTCAGTCCTCTGACTTTGTTTGAATTGTGGTCCTAGATATTCCTATGGATGGAGTGGTACTTAGAAGTGAGAAAGGGCTGGTGTACTATGACTCAAACACGACAAACTTGACTGAGAGGAACACAGACCCAAATGTTGCCACAGATAATTGTTGGTGAGGGAAGATTATCATCTCCATGTACTATGCTCACGTTCAGGTGATTATACCATGTATAAAGATTAAGGACTGCTGTTAGAAATCAAGCAAGGGACCTTACTATAAACCACATTGAGGAAAAGTGGATATGGTCTGGATTACTCTTTCTTACTTGTAACAATGACAAAAGTAATATCCTTTTGGATCAAGGAGAGCCCACGGTTAGAGCTCCTCCCTTAGAGGAAATGCAGAACTGAGTTTACACAACTGAATATACGTGGGTCCAAAGTAGAATGGCCTCAGGAGAAAACAAGAGAAAAATCCTGAAGTAACCTATGCCCAGTAGTCTGAGATCTTCCTACACTTAGAAGAGGTATACTTCTATTCCCTGCTCCTCAAATCAATCTCATTTCTGACTCCTACTTACTCAAATAAGTGAGATTTATGAGTGCTCTTGCAATCAGGACCAGAGTCCTCTAAATACTGCACAGAAACTCTCTGAATCAAACCAGTAAATCTAACCCAAGTGTCTTGTCAAGAATGTGCAAGCATCCCATGATTGAACATGGAAAATCAACTGAGCTTCTCCAGCCCAGCTTAAATATTTTGTTGCACTACTTTGGTTGAGCTTAAAAGCTCCAGTGCTAGGGAAAGGAGTTAAATGGCAAATTCCACCACTTTCTCATTCCTTGTATTATTAATGTCTCAAGGTGGTTGAGATGCTTTGGCTTACACTCAGAATGATATTATTTCAATGCCAAGGGCAAGGCTTTTTCTCAGTTAGCAATAAATCTCTGTCTTTGGAATTCAAAGCAAGTTGTCTATTTTGGGGGGAGGATATGATGGAAACTGTGGATTTAGTATATTCTCATTTAGTTAATTTGGATTGCTTTGTGGTCATTATATGGCTCAAATATATGGGGAAGCTAGTAGTGATAGAACAAGTTAGAAGGTCATGGTTTGTGAGTGGCTTATTTAATACATGTAGTCTTTTTTTTTTCTCTGTATTTAATCACCTACCCACAAACATAGTTGATAACAAACCCAGCTACTACTCTCTGCATGTGTGCGTTGACAACTTGCCTAAATATACAATTGGAATAATTTTTTTCTCTGTACTTGTACATACTGTTGTACACCTGTGGTCTGCCTAATAGCTGCCATTGAAAATCTGCTTGTCCTATCATTTATGGGTTTTACTTTAATGCAGTTTATTTATTCAACAGCATATTTTAAATTCAAATTACTTATCTAGGTATGATTGTTAGGATTTTAATTATTGTGTATTTGTGTAATTAAGGTAATTGATTCATTGAATGTTCAGATAAGCAAAATGCCTCAACAAAACAGAAAAAAAGATCCTATTTAAAGGAAACAAGAAGTTTGATACTGTGAATATAACTGCATTATCAGCATACTATGAGATATGTTTATTTATATGATTAAATTGTGCATCTTGATCAAGAATTTTTCAACTCTATTTCATCTTAATGAAATATTCATTAAATACTGCCTGCATTTTTCTCTCCTGTGCATGAATATAGACAAAAGAAGGGATAGAAATGAGAAAAGGATATATATATGAAAATCATGTGAGGGAAACCCGTTGTCTCTCACAGGAACCCAGACAGTCACTATGGTGCTTCCTGACAGAGTAAAGCAGCAGGAGACAGCTAATGAGGCAAGTCATCCGTTATCATTGCAGTGCTTAGCCTGATTTAGTTATCTGAATCAAAATGACAGATTCAGGAGGAAGGCTCCTGGGAACTTGACTGAAAATGTTATGTTGATGTTATCATGCATTGATCAATCTAGTGGAGTGCCTCTTCGTCTCCATGCCAACAATGAATAGCAACAAAAAAGCAGGGGTTAAGGGGCAAACCGATATTGGGGAAGATATTTTCTTTATAAACAAGTTTTGTTAAACACTGAAATAAGCTTTCATGCCTAAGACGAATCATGGCTCTTCAAAATATGGAAGGTTTTATAATGTAATTTCAGCTTGTCAGAAGCAATTTTTCTCCTTCCTTTTAGGATTACTTAGAAGTTTAGCTTTAGCAGTTACCATCCATGTCACTGGTTGTTTATTAACTTTATTCTAACATAAAGAGAAAGAAATAAACTTTAACCATTTCAATACCAGAAAATGCCACTCACTAATTTAAAAAAAAAAAAAAGGGTGGTTATGTTTTAATAGAATCTTCATTTTACTCGATGGGCAAAGTTAATCTTCATAATCTTAAAGATTTTTGGGAAGGATGTAATCTAGAACACAAGTATTAGATATTGTCTGAAAAACGTAGATATAAATGGTGAGTACTTTTGACCAGGAGTTGAATGTTGAGATAGAATTTTTTTGAATGAGAGATTTAGACTGGGCTTTCTTGCCAAATGAGTAAATAATCATTAAAAAATAAATAAATAAAAAGAAGAAAAAACCCAGTCCTTGAGAACGAAAATGAGGTTTTAAAAAAATACAGCAGCTCATTGTTGAAGCTTTCAATATTCTTTGATACTATTCTGGAAAACACATCAGAAAAGAAGAGGCAATTTTAGCTCATTTAAGTGTGAGGAATACTCACATAAAGTCACAAAGGTTGGATATCTCTTCCAGGTAGGTAAACTTCTCAAACTGGTGAAGAGTTCTGTGCTTAATGCCTAGAAGTTCTCATTCAGAGGAAATTTTACTGGTTTATGGTGTTCAGGTGGGACTTAGCAGATGTTTTAGAAACAGATTGTAAGATTGTTACTATTTCCCAGCAACTGTACGCTCTCGCTCATCTCTGAGGCCACACTAGAAGTTCTCTGAGACAAAATGAAAAGTCAGTATTTTCTGGAAGGATATATATATACCCATTCCACCCTGGAAATTCATGGGTTTACTGCAATTAGCTGAAATCTAGAATTCATATTCCAGGGGAAGATAATAATATGAAAAATTCTGAACTGGAATGGAAAAAATATTTGCTGGGCTAGTGCTGAGTGGGAAACACACACTTTTGCTTTAGAAGGAGCCAAGACATTATTTTAGTAGTCTCAAAGTATTTATTGATCTCCAAAGTATCCATCACCACCGTTATTATTCAACAGATAGATTGTGCTGAAACTGGAACCTCAATATTTCAGTAATCCAGACCATAAGAAAACACAAACCAGGAAGACAATATAGTAATCTTCATTTTTATATTTGAAATAAGGATTTATTAATAATACAAACAACAATGACCATGAAATGTAAGGAGCTACAGCCAGAAGGCACAGAAAGTGTCATGTAAGACAGGGGTATCTAATAAATACAGTACTGAACACCTCTAAGTAGTGATGCAGGGAGAAAGAATTTTGGAGAAGACTCTTTTCCCAAATTTAGAAGACTTGTGTTTTCTGGGTCAGCATGCAAATTTCGTGCTGCTGGCTTTCCTTTCAGAAGGAAAAGACACTTTATGTTTAGTATTATTCTATGCAAAGTGAAATCTCTTACAATCCTACATCTTACAGCTTTTATTTCTCCCATCAGCAAAACATACACCTTCTTCAGTGCCATAGTCTGACCACAGGAGACAGTTATAATGAAATTTGTGTAAGTATGTTTCCAAGAGTGGATTTTTGAATGAAAATATTTCCTTTTAGATTTTAAACAGATCATAACCTTATTTTGCAGCCTCTGTAGGATGACTTAACTTAGTATTCTTATTTTAGATATATGAGAGTTAAGAGATAGTAGTAGAAAGCAGAAGCTGTGGGCTTCATTGCTACTTGCTCTATAGATATTTTGTGTAACTTCAGACAAATCATGCAATTTCTTCTCCATCTCCTTCATAGTACTGCTAGTCCTCATCCTCTGTCTTTAAAACTTAGACTTTAAGCTGTCTCAATTCATAGCAATCTAATCTGATCAGACTACTTAAAATACTTCATATACTTCAAGTAGAGGCATACACTGCTTTGTATGGGAGATCATAACTATTCTCCTCATGTGACAGCAAACTAATATAGACTAATCTTGTACCAGGATTAAAAAAAGAAAAAAGAAAAAAGAATTTAATTGCTATGTAACTCTCAAGGTCCATTCAGAGCTCTAGCTTTATGTTTGAAGTCTCTGAAGTAGATATAACACATTTTCCCAGTATTCAATGAAATTACCTTTCCAGAAATCTGGAATTCTCCCCTTAATCAGACATCACAAAACAAATCAGATTTATAATATTCTTTTATTGAATAAAAAAACCCAAAATATGTTTTACACATGATGTTTATGACTGACTGTCCCATAGGTAGAAAAAGGTTATGCCATCCTGGTATGTCATACTCAAATCAGTTTTTTGTTCTGCTTTTAACTCTGGATCAAGTGTGGAGCTTGTAGTAAGCTAACTTTGATGCATTTTCATATATTTCTTACAATTTATAGGGTTCTGTCACTAGCTTTGGGTGGTAAAGCACTGGAAGAGGTTGCCCAGAGAGATGGTGGACACCTCATGCCCGGAAACATTTAATGTCAAGTTGGATAAGGCTCTGAGCAACCTGATCTAGTTATTGGTGTCCTTGCTCACAGCAGGTGGATGATCTAGATGACCTCTAAATGTCCTTTCCAACTCCAACCATTCTATGATTGCTGGGGAAGGCTGTAAGGATATTGTGATACTTGAAAAATGTAGGATTTTTAGAAATATGAAGCGACTGACAAATATGAATTTGTTTAGAAAATCATGTTATTTGTTAAGATTCTTTAAACAGCTCATCTTTCCTGGGAGTACAATATGTATTGCCATCAGTATTGCCATTCAAATGTTCTGTCACAAATATGGAAAAGCTGTTTTTATGAGTAAACAAAACTATTGTTTCCATTTTGGACTACTGGGAATCTTGCCCATATTGGCTGCTCTAGTAGGCATCTCTAATAGACATCCTTAAAAAAAATGCAAGAAAGAAGCATCTTGAAGAACTCTTCAGGAGATCACTGCCTTGGATTAGATTATAGAGGCTAAATAGTCAGCCTGGCAAAATAAGATTCAAGAACAGTTAAAGATTAAGGACAAAGCATAGTTTTAATTAAGAACTTAATTTTTATGATTTCCCCAACTTTACAGATAGATCTCACCCTTAAAGTAGTCTAATGATAAAACTGTGCCCAAGTAACCCTTTATTCTTTAGAACACCATGTTTTGGGGGGCACAACCAAAGCCATAACCAAGTGGCTTTGTAAAAAACTGTTATATTGCTATCAAGTAGAATGTGTTTGGTGTACCATAACAATTTGCCAAGCAATTCACTATGAACTACATACAACCACAGGCAAGTAATGTAAGTCTTAGACACTTTAATTAACATATTAAACCTCTTTATCAAACAGCTGGATGGTAGAGACAGATCTGGATATCTGAGAATCACCGCACTCCTAATGGAGTGGCATTTTGCACAATGCTCCAAGGAACACCTCATATGGGTAATGTTTGCAGAAATGGAAAAAAAAATAGAAGCTCAATCTTCACAGAAATCCAAGGAGCTTGACCAGTTAAAAAAGGCTCAAAATTATGATCAAGTCTTATGGAATGGAAAAGACTTTTTTCCATGAAGGAGGGAGCCTATCTTAACTTGCGTAAATCCTTTTATACTCAGCAGAGCAGTGTGCTGAGGTTTATTTTTTTCTTAAGCAAGAATTACAGTACTTGCCACTAACTACTCCACCTAATTAAAACCATTTAGATGAGTAATTTTGGCTAGCTGGCTGGATCAAATGGCATGATTAAACTATATTCCATTCTGTGATGTAAAAACAGGTTTCTAGAGATAGAATAACCTACCTGAGGATGGCAGAGCAAAAAATAAATTTGAATGTCTGAGTGCTGATATAGTTTTAATAGAGTAAGTCATTGTAAATATCATGGATGGAATGAACACCTGTGAAATAGAATATTACCAGAACAAATATGAGTGAACACATATTACATGATTGTATAGGGCTGTAGAAGTTGTTATATTTTAGTTTTTTGAATTAAATGGCAAATAAGATACAGGAAGCAAATTATTTTTGTCTGTCACCATTATTTGCAGATATATTGAGCAGAGTGAAGATGATAATTCAGCTTTATTTTCTGCCTTGGTAGGACATTTCACTACATTTTCAGCCAGTGTTGATGCCAGTCTATCAAATCGTCATATACTCTGATGGAATAGTACCCATATCTAAGGAATTGTAGAAACATGTTGAAGTAAATTCAGTAATGATGTTAGTTTTACATTAAGTGAGCTGAGTGCATAAACAGGGCGCATAAAGAAAGCTAAGCTGATAAAGCAGGAATTCTGATGAAACACAAGATTTAAGATTGCACATGTTAAAACTTCTTGTGGACTAGTTTATGTAATCTTTAATTTCTTTTTATGAGTTTCCTTGCTATTCTGGTATTTTTTTATTCTGAGATGTCATGTAACTTACACAAATAGAGTGACCTAAAGTCACTTAAGAAACAAGTCTAATCCCATTTACAGTAATATTGCTAAAGAAAATAGTCCCTTCAATGGTGAACTTGAAACCAGAACGTAGTTCTTAAAAATAACTTCTTCTTTTTTTTCCCATGTAAAAGGTGAAGGATACCCTTTATAACTTGAACTGAAATTAGGAATCATGTATACAAGCTAAGCTACCTGTTGCATTCAAAAATGAAAAACAGTGCAGTTTGACTATTGTCAAAGGAGATAGCTTCTACTGTAAACTTATCCCAGAGAAAAGCTAAATATAAAATGAATTGTATCAGAGCCAATACTTTATTTTAGAAATTTTGAAAGTACTTAACCTCTAACTTCTTATCTCCTCATTGCGGAAAAACGTTAACTGTATCCCTTCCTCACTTAAAGATATTTCCAGATTGTCTGCTAAAATGATTGTTATTGCATTCCACTTATCTCTGTTGGTGAGTCAGCAGTTTATTGACTCTTCCAGCCACCTGCAATGCAAAGAGAGTGTGGTTGGTATTGCTTAGGACATAGCAGTCAAATTCAGCTTAGGAAGTCTTATTTTCATATTAGGCAGTCCTGTGTATTAAAAATGATCTCAATTCAATAATTTTCTTTCCTTCTGGGAATTTCCATGTAATATGGTTTAAATACATATGTATGGCTAGGCTTCGCAAACAAAGATCCAGGGAGGGCTCCACCCACGCTCCTCCTCAGCGCCTTNTTTATATAGAAAAGTACACTGAATTAATGATAGCTGAAAAGTGAAACACATTTCTTCTTCAAGTCTCTTAGCATGGGAAACTGCAGGCAGTGTTCTATGTGCATTACACATAGAACATAGAACACACATATAGAACAGAAGCTGGAAGGAGTTCAGAGACTCCAGAAACATTCTGCAATTGCCTTACAGTAAAAAAATCACAAGGACTTTTCTTCCCTGTGTTTTTCTGTTCAGGTGTGTGACAGTGGAACAGAGGGCAGACTTTCAAATTGCACTTATTGTTAGCTAGTTCAAAATTGGAGGGAGGACCAGATTCCAGAAGTAAAAAGCTTTTCAGTGTTTTCTGCAAAACAGCATGTACAGCAAAAGCATCAGATCATTGCCCTCCTGCTTCTTTGTGGTAAAAATAATAAAAAAAAAAAAAAGACACTTTAAACTTTGGTAACATTTTCTTGCTTATACTATTTGATTCTTTAGTGTTGCAAGAATTGGTTTTCTTCCTTGTTTTCTTTATATTCTGACACTCTAACTAATGAAGTATAAATGAAATTCTAGAAACATCAGGCCTTTGAATGGTCAAGGAATAGCAGTTTAGAAAAGCTCCTGGTTCATGATACAGGCCTCAAAAGGGAAGTGTCCAATATATAAAAATAGCAAATTTACTTCTAGGTAAAGTTGGTTGTGTTTCCAAATGCACAGAATATTACTGATATAGTCACCTCTTTATCTTTTTTTTTTTTTTGAGTTTGTCTTTTTGCTACTGCTTCAGTGTGTATCCAGGACTTCATCTCAAGGTAGGGACAGTTAATCTGGCAGGTAGGTAGTGGAGAAAATTCGGAGATTCTTTTGCCTGTTTTATTTTATTTTATAGAAAAATCAACAACAGCTTCAGGAATACCTAAATCATTCATGAATTTAATTCAACTTCTGCCAATAGCTTTAACAAATAAAAGCTGGGAAAAAAATGTTATCCATTTATTCTATATGCCTTCTGTGAAACCAATGTTTCTCGATGTGACTCAGAACTATCAAGTTTTATTCTGTAAGGATTTTATGCCCTCAAGTTTTAATATTTGGTTAAAAGAACGTATATGACAACCAGAATAATGCAGATTTCTTTCCCCTGAGGATAATTTTTTTTTTTAGGTTAATGCAGCTTATGGGTTTTTTTCAATATTTTTCTGGTTCTATAAACAGAGAAATTCACCCACGGTTTGCACAGTTTTGGCTTCATGTCCTCCTGTCATCCATGGAGCTTGGTGATAAAGTGATAAAGATTTGGCATTGCAAAAATATTCATGGATTACAGCGTGACCTCATAGTTTTCAAATTAAGTTGGCATTTTTGCACATCTATTAAGGGTAATGTTTGTCCTGCAGATCTTTATTACCATATTGTGAGAGAGGGCAAGAATATAGTTTGTCTCAGAATGCAGTCAGCACAAAAAGCAATTGCAAAAATCAATCTTTTTGTTTGTAAACTAAAAAAGTAAAGGCTGAATTCATGAGAACTTAAGCCATTTTAAAGTCATTTTGCACACTGTCTTTTCTACATATCTTCACTTCTTCCTTTTAGCCAAAGGCAAAGAAGGAAAAGGGAATGAGTAAACAGCCTGAATCTGTTTTGTAAGAGATCATGTCAGTTGTTATTAACTGTAATATTATGTTTCATTGGGCTGGTTGAAAGCAAACAGAAGGTCAATATATTTGTTTTTCTTATTTGACTTTCTTATCTTGGAAAAAAGATTCAGTTAAAATATTTCAGCTGACTTCAGTAACTTTAAATGTATTTTATTAGAATCACCATATCGTGCAATATATTTAGGAATTGGAAAGCTTTTGAGAGGAACATATGGATGTAATACCTTTGAGGGTGGGGAGGAAAGTGCCTGTGTGGTGGTATAAAGATGTCATGCCTGTAAGAACTATCATGAAGATCATGAGCTCATTCTTATTTCACCCTGTGATCATAAGAAGATGGTTATGAACTGAATTAATAAACATTAGGAAAGTATTTCATTCATAGATATTATTTTCCATTAGTGGTTTAAAAGATTTTTTTTTATGCAAGCTATCTAAGATAAAGGATAGGTAATGTCAGAGCCAGTAAAAGAACCTGCCTTGCATGACAACTAGCTCAAGGCTTTTTCCATGAGGCAATGTATTGCCTAAGTGGTTCTGCAATCTTATTTCTAACTGTACTGACAAATGCATCTCTTCCTCCATGACTTTTCAGTTACAGTCACAGATTCTGCATTTTTCCCATACTTGAAGAACAATCTGACATTTGTGTATGTTACCACACCTAATAACTGTGAAATCAGTTCTCAGTAGTTTCAGTTCAGTCTGTTCAACCTTACTGTAGCATGTTGCTCAGACAGATGGACTTTTTGTCTCACAAAACTGTTGTATTCAACAATGTTATTGCATTAAGTAAATGCTTGTCTGCATCCATTCAGTGATGTTTGATATTAGACTTTAGCAAGACATCATTTCCTACAGCGGTAGTGGCACAAATATTGAAGCTCAGCACTGCACAGATTTGAAGAAACCTTCCCCTCCCCACTGTTGAGTGGGAAGATGCATAAAAGCAGCTTGATGTTTTAGAGCATGCAATAAAATAAAAGCCTTCACAGCATGGCATGGTAGACAAGCAAAAGACTTCTAAAAGTGAGGGCTCTGAAATTCCATGTTCCAAAATAACCTGGATTTGCTAACATACAGGTAAAACCCTTTCATCCCACCTTGCTTTGAGGAAGGAGACATCAGTGCTTTGCTCTTATCCATGCGTGGGAAGATTCTTGTTTGAAAATGCTGTTTGTTGAAGAGAAGTGACTGGCTAGGTGAATGGATTATTTGAAGTAATTTTTTAAGAACTCAGAACTTGTTTGTGGACACTTCTCAATCTTAGTAAAAACAAATATAAATCACAGTAAAATTTTTGACAGGGTTCCTGTCAAACAAAATATGAAATATTACATCAAGAAAGCCATGTTTACTTGGAAGATCCTAATCAGAGATCTCTGAGTCATCATTGTCCAACTACCCCTAATAGTTCAACTGCTAAAAAAACACTTCTCAGGTAATTTCTTTCAGAAAAACAGCACTTCCTTGTAGTTTCCATGCAGCAATACTTCAAGTCTATCACTATTATGATAGATTAATAAAGTGGGGTTGTCCATTACTAAATAATGTATGAGTCATACTTATTATACAGAAGATCAGGTACTGAGAATTGAATTAATAGAAGTTATTCAGTGCTAGAAAATCTCTGACACATTGACATATGTTGTAGAACTCCCCCTGGGATTCTAGATTTCTTTCTGGAATTTTTAAAACCAAATCTTTTAGATGTCATTAATTAATCTCCAAGGCCTTCAAACACAGGACAAGTGAACTTCAAATTTTTCAGTCAACTTACTTCTATTGAGTACTATCAGTCATAACTACACACTACATAATTTTAGCTATTGGAAGGCAGAAGGTGATATAGGAGTCAATAAATGTCTTATAAATGTGGCACTTTTTTATTGGAATTAACCATCTGTACAATTACTGTATGAATGGCCCTTCAAGCTGTTGGGAGCTGACCAGGTATTCCAGTGAGTTAATCTCTCTGTAAAGAGGCACAACACACTAGTAAAGAAAAAAGTAAATAGCAGGGACTCTAGAACTTGAGTTGTAAGATGGTTCTGATATGGCAGTAATGAGACAAATCAAAGCTAGACATATATAAACAAACTCTCAGCCAGATAAGGAGGATTAGGTATAAAATACAACAACTAATAGTGAGTACTCTCTCTCTGACCGGATGAGGCCTGTTCAGTAAAGCATTTTTTGGGTTGTGAAGAATTTGGAGATTTTGTTCTGTGGAAAATTTTAAAATAGTCAGACCTGTTTTCTTCCAACCTTAACAAAAAGACATCTGTTTTTACTGAAGACTCTCTCCAAAAATGGTGATTTGGAAGCATGAAGTCATCTGCAAGATAAAACAGTTTCGCTGCAGTTCCGTGAAAGAATGTCTAAAATATCTGATTTATTGTAGTAGAACTGTTATGAAAGTAAACCATCAAAACCATATTAAATATTGGTAGATGCATTATATTAGGTATTCTATAATTCAGCAGTTAACATTTTAGTATTTATCCTAATCAAAGCAATATAAATAATGTCATTGACATATTTAATGTATACTGTTTCCACTTAGCCCAACAAAAACTCTTCCATGGTTTGTGCTTGAATTATAAAGGATTCATGAGAGGCTTGTTTGTGTAGTATAGCTTGTTTTATTTGCTGAGGAAGATGAGACTGGGATGGAGAATTGGTTGAGGAAAGGGAACAAAAGGGATGGTGCCATGATTAAAGGTTTGAATATCATCCTGCAAAATTATTCTTGTATTTGATAAAGAATTCCTGCATTGATTGAAGCGACCTCTCACATGTAGTCATTAAGTATGCATTCATCATATTCTGGGCTTGACCTGAGATCATGGGGTTTGGTCTGCAAAAGTGTTTGGCTTTCACGGAGCTGACACCAAAGTGCTTTGAACTTTTAAAATGCTCTGTGATGCATGCTGGAAAATCAGATTCTGTGCTCTCAAGTTGGGCTCCAAAAATCCATGAGTGCACTTGACCTCTTTGTTTCTCTCTAGTATCTACAAAACAGAGAATTACACCATCTCTTCATATCACTGGAGTGCTATGAAGATTAAATAATCTTTGTGAAGTATTCTGATATAACTATTTGGGCCTCACAGAAAAGCCCACAAGAAAATGAATCATCCTGTCTTCAGAATATGTGTGCACTACATATTTGGAAATAAGAATAAAATTTACTGAACTGCTAGTTTTCTAATTTCTTATTCTTTCTTCTCTCATTCTGTGTTTTTTTTTCCACAGTCCCTAAATGTTTATCTCTTCTATTTGCCAGAAACTCCTGATGATAACCCCCTTCCTCTACCTCCCAAAAATTCTGTTCTATTCTATTGCCTCCATGATACACCACTGTATTCTCCTCTTCCCTCACTGCCTGTTTAAACAACAAAATACTTTTTAATATTTATTCATTGATGTCTTATTCCTCTTTTCTATAGGTTTCAATTTCTTTAATTGG
This sequence comes from Bucco capensis, assembly GCA_013396975.1. NCBI lineage: Eukaryota > Metazoa > Chordata > Aves > Piciformes > Bucconidae > Bucco > Bucco capensis. The sequence goes on from VWZO01006683.1 coordinate 49,699, forward strand.
TTACAGAGCAGAAAATATCATAGCTTTTCATTTGTGTGTGACTTGGTGCAGTGAATACTGATCCTGATTACAATATTTTGATGATGGCATAAAATAAGTACAAAATACTACTACTGGCATGATTGGCTCATATTTTAGTACTAGAGTCTTACACCACATGCAGCTTTGTTTAACTGTAGCCTCATTGATTTCCTGGCATGTGAGAATTAAGAGAAAAAGAAGTCTGAGGATTGAGGATATTGTTTCATTTTTTCTTATTTTCCAGTAAGTTTAATAAATTCAGATTTTAGCAGATGTCTAGAAGACTATTCTGTAGTTTTTCTTTTTAATTTACGTAATTTATTTACAAATATATCACACACAAAATATTTCAGGAACCATCTGCCTGTATTGTTTCTCCTTACAAATTCTGTGCGAGTACTTTCCTTAGCATTTTTATTGAGAAATAGTCCTGCAGCCCAAAATGCATCCTGAAATATCAATCTGACACACTAGCTTTGGTTAGTGACTTTCTCCTAGATAGAAAACATTAGCTACACCATACTAAAATGGATTTTTAAGCTTGTAGGGTCAGAAATAGATTATGTAGCTTTCTGAGTTTAACAGACTTAGTAAAGTACATCAGAATCAGGTTTGTAAAAATGGTTTAGAAAAGCTTTGATGAGTGGTTTTTATATTTCCAAGGAAATAATTATTTTATAACACAGAACTGTCTATCTTTCAGCAACACAGATATGAATATTTTAGAAAACTTCAGAAATAAAAATAATGGGAAGATAAAAGAGGGAGGACAGATCACCAAAAATGGGATTGATGATTTATGCATGTTTAACCTTTGGCAATTCAATTTGCCCTGATTTCAAAAGTAAAACAAATTCTTTAATGGAAATATATCTTATTATATGAGCTGATTTGTAAAAGTTTTAATACAAAATCTGATACAAGTATTTAAAGTAAAAAAGATGTTCACCTTTGTTGCAACTAACTGTAAGGAATTCTATATGTATTGCTTAAGGAACTGTATTTTACTGTGATGGGAGTGTTTAAATGACTGACAAATAAGACCAATTCCAAATTTCAACACAACTCTTCACTGGATTGATATTTGTTAACAAAGCACACATTGTGTTGTCAATGGCTACTTCTTAATCACTAGCAATCATTATCTCCACACATGAAACCAATGAGTCCTTAACAATCTTAACCTCAGCCAGCTATGAGTGTGCAGTACCCAGGAACTGATGTGGGTCTAGTTTGCACTGAGGGCTGTTCTCCATCACAGGTCAGTCAAGGCTGTTCCAGAGGCAAGACAGATAAAGGGTGGGATCTCTCCTTTCTCCTCATCTTTCCTCTCTCATGCTCTTCTGTCTCCTTCCCAAAAGAAAAGAGGTGATGCCATCTGCTCTTGACACCATATTTTGGGGATCAAGTCTAAGACTGGCTTAGATTATTATGCAGAATTCTGCTTTTAAAAGACAACTTTGCTGCCTGTTTTACACCCTTAGCTCTCCTCTGGCAGATTTTACTGCTTACACATATTTCATCGTCCTGTCCTTGTGCAACAATACCAGGGACCTCTGTTTGCCTTTCAGGAGCTATGGCTATTATTTTAATATTTAGGCTTAGCTATCTTACACAATGTTATTAGTTATGCTACAGTGTTACCAAATACTTGTACATTTTGCTAATCATGCTATTTTAAATTTGCTTTTTTGGGGGGTTCAAAGCAAGCAAATATTAATCACGTCTTCCTTAGTGTGCATGTACTTTTACAGGTGCAATAGACCTCTGCTTTGTCTGAGGTGTGGTGAATCTGTCTTTCATTAAATCAGCTAGTTATTTTTCATGCTTTATCCACTAACTTTATTATTCCTTAATGTTTTCATGGCCAAAATGTGATATATTCAGGCAAACGCCACCACATGAGCACCCTAAAACATATCTTGGTCTTACTTGTAGGTGGATTGCCATCCATTTAGCTCCTTACCTAGCACTTCCACTGAATACATGCATCTCACAGCTGCTAGGAAACTCCTGAGCCAGTGCTGATTCCCTTACTATGATAAAGAACTATATTCAGTAATCTACCATACTTGATCTTAAACATAATTAGATTTCTGGAAGGTCCTGCAGGAAGATTGTTTCAAAACCTCAGTCCTCTGAAAGCTTCTATTATTCAGACTAAATATATCCATTGACGATATACAAACATTCCTGTGGAGTATTAACTTTGCACAGCTTTTCTAGCTTTGCATCATTTACCCTAATTTCCTAGCTCTTCTAACTCCCTGTAAGAGAAGTTTCCTCTTTCCTATCCACACCCATATTATATACTGGGTAGGAAATACATTTTGCAGTGGTCCTCAAGAGTCATGCAGTTTTCCTGTTGTACAAGACCTGACACCAAGAGCTGTCCTGGTGAGTCACGGGACGTAGCAGAGCCACCTCAGACCTGTTGGTTCTGAGTCATTTCTGAACAGTGGCACTGACAGTCTCCAGTCCTTGTTAGAAATGTCTCACCTAGTGTAAACAGAGGTAGAACTGTGACAGGAAATTGCTATTGGAATGGTTTTCTGATGGAAAATGCCCTTTTCTCAAAAGAATTTTTTTTCTGAAGAAAAATTGTATTCTTTACTGTGATGGTTACAAGAACTCTTCAACTGTTCATTTCTCAATGTGCCTTGCACAGTAATCAGGAGGCACTTTGATTGTCTAAGGATGCCAAGAGCATTCTTCTGCCAATCCCTCTATTGCGTTTGTTCAGATTTTCTTTTCCAGTAGATGACTACTTAAATCTCTCTTAATCCTGACGTGTCTAGGACTCCTTAACAGTAGCTGACATTCTCATGACTATACACTTTCATTGAAGTCAAGCCCACATGCCTTTTAAACCAAGATGGTTGTAAGGTAATTGCTACTCCCCCCCACTGCCACCCAATCGAGTGAAAATGTTAAAAATCAAATCACTATCAGTGATTTCAATGGTGATTATATGAGTTTAGTTGAAATATCCAAAAACAAGATTGCAGCCTCATAATATGACAAATGATTGAGCTTGCCATCTGAGTCAGAAATTTTAGGGAAAAAAAAATCTTTTGGGATAGTTCTTCCTCCTTCCACATGCACTAAAAATACTCTTTGGGAAGAATTTGTTATATCTTGATGCCTGCTAGAACCTATGCAGTATTTCTATTAATGAGAACTGAAAAGAAAAAAAATAGTAGGAATTATTAAAAGAGAAATAAAAAGCTTAGTTTTGATACAGCAATTTTCAATATAAACAAATAGATTTTTTTGTTATCTGATTTAACAAGGCACAACAGTAGATTTGAGGACTGCTGGATATAATTATATCTAATTTAAGCTGGTGAATAAATACCTCAGTGTTTGTTCTTATCTAAAAGGAGATTAAAAACTTCAGAAAATCTTATTCAATTTATGATGAAATGGAATTCTATTCTAAATGCTAAGAAATGCTTTATTTACTTAAATTTAAATCTTTAAAGCATTTTGTTCTAAATTAGCTTAATTCCCCCGAAAACCCCATCCAAACAGTACAACAAAAAATGAAACATTACCTTTTGAAAAATGTCAAATAGGCACTTCAATAACAGTAAAAAGTCATGATTTCTTTATGCAAAATACATTTGTCAGAAATGACCTTTTCTCAGTTACTGTCTCACTTTCAACAAATCATACTTTCCCTACATAAAACTTTATATAATTCCAGAAATCGCTTGGTCTTCTTTATGCTAGAGTGATATTTGCAAGACAGCTACCACACCCTACTTGTGTGATCCTGGATAACTCACAAGTGAACAGCTCTAGGATAACCATGTTTTATGTATTTTTTAATGTCTTCCTTCCACCGTATCATGGTCTTGGCTAATTTGTGTGAAGTAATGAACATTATCATTGATGACTCAGTTCTTCTCTGCTAAAACTGGAGCCATTATAGTTCCTTGATTCCATACTTTTCCTGCTATCTGAGTAGGTGGTTACTTGGGGCCACACTTGTCCTTTATTTTCTGTTTGTACTTCTTCATATTGCCATGATTCCAATAAACAGTATTAATTATGACTATTATTTCAAGGAAAGAAAAAACAGAAAGAAGTTATAAAATCTAGCTATTTTGAAAACTAGTTATGGAAATCACAGATAAGCCTTTATCAAAATAAATAGTAGCAGGAGTTCAAGTGAGCTGTCATTACTCTTTTTTATTGAAAAAAATGTTAGGTATAGGGAAATTTTCTTCCTCTAAGGAGATACCATTACTTTTCTTGGTTATGAACAGGCTGCCACTGCGAATAGTGCACATTTGTCTAACATTCTAGAGAATAACTTTGTCCGCAGTGAAATACATCATTTTGTTTAGAAGACTTCAGTCAGTTGAATGCTTCAATTGATCCAAAATCTTTTATTCTTTGGTTCTCTGAACAATATAACCTGAAAACAGAAACATTAAAGACACTCTTCTCCATTTTAAGGGATTTCTTTTTTAGTCAAGGATATTATAGCTACACTTAGATATGGTTAATTTCCAGTGCCCTAAAAATCAGAGTAATAACTAAAAAGCACAAGCAGTGCCAATGACATTTTTTTCCTTTCATGATGTCTGAGCTGCAGTGTGAAACAGGGATTAATAACACAGCAGCTTTCCAGTAAATGGTATTTTTTAGCTTTCTTCTATGTACAGCATGGCAAGCTGGAACATCAATATGTCTTCAAAATCACTTAAGTGCTTGTCATCAAACCAAGGATTAATTGCTTCACGGTAAACTTGCACACAATGTATAGGTTCCAGTTCTCTGAAAAACATAATGATCCTAGAGCTTAGAAAGGTGCCAAGCCTGACATCTCAGGAGACAGAAAAAATGTACTAAGCCGTAAAATATAGAGATCACTGAAAGAGCCAGCTCGAGCATGACTTATATCCTTCCATACAGTCACTTCTCCTCCAAAAGGCAGTACCATTTCTAAAGTCAAGGAGTTCTTTTGCCTGCCTTAGACATATACTGTTTATCCCTGGCTGTAGGAAACAGTAGCATCTCTAGCACCTGTGGTGGTAAAAGTGTTCTGGAAAAACCATCAGTGACTGATAAATAATGGCAATTGCTAGGATTTCCTAGCATTGTGTGTGTGTGTGTGTTTGTTTGTTTTTAGTCACTTTGATAAAGCTGTTTAATAGAAAGGCAATGAAGATAACTTCCACTGCTACAACCACTGTCAATGTCCAGACCACTCTAGTCAAATGTAGCATTTTCATCCAGAATCAGTAAATGGATTTATTATTCACAACTGCTTCCTTATTCCTTTTACTGCCAACTCATAACTTTCAACAGTTCATTGCAATTTCACTCTGGGTCTTCTTTTGCACCATTTCCATTTTAGATGAAATAAATAAGATAAACTGACAATAAATGTATTTGGGTAAGCAACACAAGCAAAGGAGTAAGATCACTATTCTAATTTACCCCAGAAGACAATAAGTTACTGCTTTTGCTCTTCACCTCCTTTTTCCAATACAGGCCTAACCTCATCAATGAAAGACCACTTACTGAAGTGATATGCATGATTTTACTAGTCTAAAATATGGTCATCAATTATCTAAACCTTTAGCTTTTTTCTTTTTTTTTCCAGTCTTTGAATTCACTGAAATGACAAGTTAATTAAACAAGGGAACAAGTTTATACTTCAAAGAATTGCCAGGAACCCCCCACCAGGAAATTTTCATGAAATTCAGGATTTCATTTAAAAAGTCTTGGACATAACAAACATGGACTGATGAAAAACTGATTTTTATTTTTTTTTACAGCTTCATTGTGTCTTTACCACCCACATATAAATAAAGTAAAACACCTTTTGTAAATTGGTAAAAAATACTTGAAAAGAATTCCACCTCAGGCCAGGAACATGACAGGCAATTCTTCAGATTCCTCAGTCATGTCTTATCCTGTATGAGTGATAAATGTAATGACTTTTTCAAGCTTGTCTAGATTTACCAGTATGATACTTGAAAAGTGTATACAATCTGCAAGTGATCTTTCAGGTAAAAAAATTCCCCTTCAACTCATTTTAGCAAGTATTTCCAACCTTTAAATATCAGAATTTCTCTAGATGGTTTATTCTCCCCAGTCCTGCAGGAACTGCTTGCACTGAACCTCCAACTGCCTTGTTGCTGCACCAGACCACTGAGCCTTGTGTGTGGCTGATGAATTATTTCAATCTGCTTTAGGATTAACCTGTTCTTTTTATGGCACAACACCTACTGTATGTGGACTGGAAAAGGCGATTAACTAATTTTCAATTTGTTTGTGGACAGGCTCCCATTTATAAAACAAACAGGCAAATCACTTCAAACAGAGAGAACACTCCAAGCTAAGTGGTATATTTCTTCAGCCGATACCCAATGACCTTTCAAGATGAAAGGATAATAGTCAACACAGAAAAGGAAGAAAAAAAGCCCTGTGTGCTGTTTGTAGGGTTTAGAGGTCACTTGGCTACAGAGAGAGCAGGATACAATGGAGGCTGCAGAGAACACTGCAGAGGCAAACATGGCTGTTCGTTTCAGTTTTTTCTTCTGAGCCTCACGATTCACCACTGGCCTTCTTCATTGAACAAGAGCCTCTGTTCCCCTAACTAAGGATATGTTCTGTTTATTGTGTGACTGAGGCTCCACTGATGTATCAGCTGTCTATCTGTGCTGCTCTTAGGAGAGCAAGTAATTGGTCAAACCCAAAAGCAAAATGGCATGCTTATCCCATTCAGCTCTCTGGTGATCATATGACAAGGCTGAGAGAATATGATGGGGTTCTCACAAGACAAAGTAAGATATTATTCCCAGTGAAATCCTGTGGCTACATGCACCTCTCTCTGAAAGTACAATCAGGGTCTTTGTTCTACTGTGGATTCTGGGAGTCCGCTTGCTTCTCCCATTGAGAAAACTCAAAGCAATTTCCCACACTTGTAGCAAGGCATCTCTTGGCTGTAAAGATTGTTCTGTCCTCTGAGCACACAACGTTTAGACAAAAATAGAAAATTAAAACCAAATTCCCTTTTCATTTAACTGACCTTCAAAAGCTATGCTCTTAAAAGTGGGCACAGTAAAATGTGTTTGCACCAACAGAACATGAATCTTGACTACACAGAATGTGCTTCAAGAAAAGCTTTTCCCCATGTCCAGTTTTGTTTACAATTTTCTATACTGCTTGTCTTTAAAGAAATCAGTGTTGGTCAGCAAAAGTGCCAGAGATACCAGCTACAATCTACACATTTTACCTCCTCACAATTTCACTTTTGCCCATACATGCATCTGTCCTCACAGAGCCACCAAATTAACTACTCTTCTGCAGGCTTAAAGACAACCAAGATAACTGCTGAGATATATTAACCTTTTTTGATGGTAGTCATTATACAGATAAATGCTAAACTGACCACCTTTTTGAAAGGCAGAGGTCAGCATTTCAAAGTCACCTTGAGTGCTGTCATCAGAAATTATCTCTTGCCCCTAAGCTATTCTGTCTGCATTTAAAAAAAAAGGCAAAAACTAATGAAGCACCTGAAATGTTACTTTTTATTTCCCTGCTTCTGAAAGATGTAGAGACTAATCACATTTCTACTCTCCTGAAGCTTTCCAGATTTGGGCTTTGTTTTGCTATAAAACTAAAGACTTCAGGTAGAGAAGCAATATTGGGATGATATGAAGGTGAGGTTGCCTATTTAACAGAAGATTAGAAAAACTCTGTTTGTTTAGCCTAGTGAAACAAAGGCTGAGAAGAAATAGAAGCTAGTCTATAAATACATTAGCAGGGTAAACATCAGAAGACAAAAGAACCATTTAAATGAAATGCTAGTGTTGTCACAGGAACAAATGGATGTGAACAGCTGGAAATAAATTTATCAGGAAATTAGAAGAGATGTCCCAAATCCTAGAGCAGTCAGGTTCTGGAACAGAGCCTTCCAATTGGAATAAATAGGACAAAAAAATTATAAATAATAGTTCTGAAGATAGAGGTTATTAATGAATGAGTTTTCCAAATCATGAGAAAATACATTAGAGAATTTCAAAGACTTTGGTTCTTGGGCTTTTTTTTATTAAATGGATTTACTTACTTATTTTGATTTTCCATAACTGAAAAACCTGAATGAAATTTCAAAAGCAGGTTAAAGGAATTAGGTGCGGAAAATAAGTTAATTAGGTCTTTAATTTCTGCCTGGTCTCATTTGACAATCCTGGTGTTGAAATGGATCTCTTTAGATATGATTGATAACTTGATCTTGAAAAATTCAGTGCTCCTCTGGGGGATGATTCAGGGAGATACTTGAACAGTGCCTAGAAGGTCAGTAAAGTGTGTTTGAACATCCCTCCCTGCTTATGATCAGCTTTTAGACACCAACAGCTACAAGTGTCTATCTGCTGTAATCCACAGCGCAGGAGTCCAGCCATCTGTGGTCCAAGGCCCAGCTCTGTGGAACACAACTGTATGACCTTGTCTCAGTTTTACTGTAAACATTGTTGTTGAACTGTGGGAGAGTTCCTTTGCTGAGGATGTGCATGATAAGGAAACGAAAGAGAAAACAAAGACAGAGGAGAAATTCTCTAGACACTACTGGTTACTAGCTCAGGGAATAAAGGTAATCATGGTAATGTGAAGCAAGATGAAATGCTGAGGAAAAATAGAACTTGGTAAGGGCTTTGTTCAAAGGCTGACAATCCTTCTCTTGCCTGGAGGGTGTCTGGGCAGCCCTTGCATGCTAATGATTGGTCTTAGTAACATATTAATGCCAGATATTAGCCAGTATACCTGTGTAACAAGCATATTAACCAACAAATAATTACTGTGCACTTGGAAGCTCTGCATGGATTGGTTAAAGGCCCAAATTCAAGGCTAATTCAGCAGAGGGAGGGTTACATTGTATAAATAGGAATTTGAAATACCATCTCAGGATTCAGAGGGTCAAGGCATCCATTGACAAAATGAATTTGGTCTTTTATACACATTAACTTTTTAAAATACTATCCTCCTGAACAGCCTAGCTTAAATTCTTACCACAACTAAGTTGCTGACAAGGCATCTGGGTAAGATTTAATGCTTCGTGTTCACTGTCACCTTGAGTGTAGGCTGGAAGTATACTCTGGGCTGTGAATGTAAAGAGTACTTAAAGGGTTTTTCTTTCCACCACAGGCCGTGTTATGGCCTTCCATACCTGTACATGTCAAAATCTTTTCCTGTCAGATCAAAATGGCTCCTTATTCCTTAAATTATTCGCATTCATGAGACAGATGAGCACATTTATATCTAACTGGTGATAAAGCTGCACTGCAAACTTTGCTTTTTTTTCATAGTAATGCTGTGAAGAAGCATCTGTAATATCTAATAAGATGGTACAACGGAACCATTTGCCTGGAGACTGTAACTTATGTGGTTGCTAAGAGAAGTAGCTAATAAATATGATTTCAATGGAAATGCTAATGAAATAGAGCTGGATGCTTGTTATGTCATTTAACACAACTGCATGTTCTTCCCAGGATTCTATTTATTGTCACTGAGGTCTATACCCATTTTTACAGCAAATCAGATAAAACCTGTCACATGGCAGGAAACAGTGAACAAATGTAGTGGTGTAAGGTTACATTCAACTGGACACCATCTACCAGAATGATTAATTGAAGGTGTATGCAAAAAGCCCCTGAAACTCAGCAGTTCTGTCAAACAGCAAAAAAATCAATACGAACACCACTGTCTTGGTCTGTTGTACTTTTGTGAGAAACACAAAGACAAATCAAGGATATATTTTCAAACCTGCCAGGAAGTTGCTGTGAGATGAAAGCCTTTTATTTTTTCCCCACTGAATTATAGCTTCTATTAATACAATGGCATCTGCAGTAAGGACAGAATCTAATATGCAACACTCTTCCAATGCCTTTCATTATCCCTGAGGTTTTCAATGTATTCTTGTTCAACCTTTAGTCAAAGATTATTGCTACTATGCAATCAATTTTGGCTGGTCTCCTGGGTAAATGCTTAAGAAAGATTTAACTGCAGTTATGACAAAAAGAGGGGCATTTTAGCAAAAGGTATTTACATATATGTGGCATGTGCCATGTTCAGTTAGCTTAGCCCGTTGGGATATCCTGATGAAGGAACACTCCTTTCTATAGGTAACTGACCCCATGCAAGACCAGTTTGTTTATAGTTCATGTCCAATCATGTGGGACTTCTTTACTGAAATACTAGTGAGAAAGCAGCTTTTGTCTCTGAACCAAAACCAATTGACACTTCAGGAGCCATAAAGAAGTGTCTAAATTGCCTGGCCACTATGCCCAATCTGTTTTCATCAAACAAACAAATCAAGAGACTATTTCAAGCCATGGAGTTCAAACTATATTGGGAAGTACCAAAGATAGCTAGCTTCTGATTCTGAGAGTAAATGTCAGCAGCTTCAGTACTGGCTTTATCAGAGGATGAATAAAACACTATTTGATATTTTCTTCCCCAAATAAAAGCTCCCAGTCCAATATGTTGTGAGATCTGTAAGATCAAATGAATGTTCTCTGAGAACTCTTGAAAACATTCACAAAGGAAGAAGCTTCCTGAGTGCCATATGAACTCATTCTGAGGCCAACGTATTTACCAGAAAGACATAATGGATTTGTTCTTTAATGTTCTCTTTGAAATATTACAGTCATAGAACTAGTGGAAATGGTATAATGTCTCTTTGCTGACTAGCAGAATATGAATAAGCAAAGCCTACAATATGAATTCCTTTTCAGCAGTTTTAATGTTATTCAGAAGTAAATAAAGGTCACATCCAGAGTGATCCACTAATTCATAGACATAATGAATGCTTGAATGGTTCAATGAACTCTAATGAATACAGATTCCAGTAACATCTCTTACTAAAATAATGTGCTCAAAAAAAAAAAAAAAAAGATATTGATAGTAATATGTCAGTATAAATACCAGAAGACTTTGCATCCAAATTCTGAAACTAGACTTGAAATACAGATTTGCACTTCTGAACACATTCAGATGTACAGTGCAGCTCCTGGAAACTGAGGAGGACAACAGCTCTTTGAAGAGCTTTGTATGAATACTCCTGACCTAGAAACAAATAATAGGAGAGAAGAAAAGAAGCTTCTGCAGGGTTATGGTTTGATTCAAGAAGAAGACATCAGATGTAAATTGCATTTACTGTTCTTGAAACAGGTTATACCAGCATTGGTCTGTTGCTGATGTTGACTGACTGTTAATGATATTTCCTGAAGTCCTGTTGACAAAGGTGGCCACAGGGCAGAATTAAAAACTATTGAAATGTACATGGAAAACCCATAGAGGTTAGGGATTGATCTGATGGAAAGCAGCTCTGTGCAAAAAGACCTGGATGTCCTGGTGGACAGCAGGATGATCATAAGCCAGCAAGGCGCCCTTGTGGCTAAGAAGACCACAATGAATAACATTAAAACTGCTGAAAAGGAATTCAAGAAAAGTGAGGCCAGCAGGGAGGTTCTTCTCCCCATCTACTCTGTCCTAGTGAGGCCACATGTGGAGTATCGTGTCCAGTTCTGGGTTCCCCAGTTCAAGGAGAACTGGGAAATTCTTGAGAGGGTACAGAGAAGGGCTACAAAAATGATTAGGGGACTTGAACACCTTTCTTACAGGGAAAGGCTGAGAGAGCTGGGGCTGTTTCACCTAAAGAAGAGAAGACTGAGGGGTGATCTTATTAATGCTTATAAATATTTAATGGGTGGGTGTCAAGAGCATGGGGCTGGTCTTTTTTTGGTGGACAAGAGGTACAGGACAAGAGGTAATGGGCACAAAGTTGAATATAGGAAGTTCCATCTAAAGATAAGGTGGAACTTCTTCAGTTTGAGGGTGGTAGAGCACTGGAACAGGCTGCCCAGAGAGGTGGTGGACTCTCAGTCTCTGGAGGTATTCAAAACCCATGTGGATGCCACCCTGTGCAATCTGCTCTAGGTGAACCTGCTCTGACAGAGGGGTTAGAATAGATGATCTCCAGAGGTTCCCTTCCAAGCCCGCTTTGAAGCTCAGTGGCATCTCTGTATGAAATTTTCAATCTCCTTGGCAGATTCTTGACATTTCAGTGTAAGAGGGAAATATAATCTTAACTGCGAATGGAGAGAGATGGAAATCTCCAAGGGGTGATATATCCTATCCTAAAATAATTATTCTTAGGTGGGATAAATTGTTATCTGGAGATATCTACTTCTCTTCATCATTCACAGTCCCAGCTAAGATAATGTTTCTGGGAGATGTCTTCTACGTCTCATATGTTTAATCACACACATAAGGCCTCTAGATGAAGACAGCTGATCATTACATTGCAGTAATGCCATAGCTATATATCACTGTGGTTCTTACAAACCCTCTTTTGCTTTCATTTCTAGAAGAATGTTTAAGATGACTCACAGACGAGGTTGAAATTCTGTGTCACTAGTAAATAATGAAGTAGTTAATAACTTTAATATCCTTTATGACTGTTCAGGAAAATGAGTATGGTTTTTAGTTCAATATAAGCTTACAATGTAGTTTAAGGCTTATTTTGCTTACAAAAAAGCATGGGGAAAATTAAGGAAAAAAGAATTTTGGCATTGCTTTTGATTATGTAAACCTGTATATTTGTCTAAATACGTAAAGAAGGGAAAAGATCTTTTGTTAGGTAAACTCTTCATCAAAGAAAACTCTTGTCTTTTCCCTCAGGAAGAATCTTTTTTTTTTTAATTACCTATGTTAGCAGAATGTTTGCATAGCAATTCATGAAACAAGGATCAGATTACAGAATCCCAGAGTCACTAAGTTTCAAATACTCATACTCTATCAGGTATTTTTCCACACTGATAAGATGCCTCTGAGACTTTCCTTCACTAGGATGAACAGTCCTTTCCCATCCTCTCCTTGCAGGACAGATGCTCAAAGTTCTTGATAATCTTTGTGGCTTATCAATGGAGTTGCTGTAGTTTGTCTGTCACTCTGACACTGAGAAGCCTAGAATTAGACAAAGCACTCTGGGTGTGTCTCACCAGGGCTGAACAGAGAGGAAGGATCACCTTGCATGACCTGCTTTACTCTGACAACACCAATTTTTCAGATATTCATAGGAATATATATATGCATTGCAAGAAAGGATCATTTCTGACAAATATGGTGTTTTAAGTAATGTTAGAAAAAGAATGTTCTGAAACTTTCAAATGTACTATTTGGAAATGTAAAAGAAACCCCATGATAATCTGAAGATTATTTTTCATGTAGAAATTTTATTTATAATAATAATAGTAAATTTTAAGCAGAAATTGAAATACAGTGTATTGATTTACCTTACTAGATTATTTTGAATAATTGTATTTTTTCTCATTCAATACATAAAACTTATTTGGAATCCTATTAATTATAACAAGATAAAAAAGATATTTTCCTAACTGACTCCATACACTACTGTTAGTAAATAATCTCTGCCAACTCTAATTATCAGTTAAACTCAGAAGCCATACATTGTGTACCTGCAGGTCATCAGTAAATGAGAATGCTAATGCCAGCAGGAACCATATCCAGGAGACCTCCTCTAGTCTCAAAAAACCCACAAACCTCAGGATTTTTCTTTAGCTAAAGGCATTGAACTAAGTATATTTATTTTGAACTTAGCTTCCCAGTCAGATTCATGTATGATTGAGTCAGTACTGTTTGCTGGAGATTTGTTTATTGACATAATGCAGAAGGTTGCTCTGTCTCGTGTTAAAAATGTGTAACGAAAAGAACACCAAGAAATAAACCTCAATTCTTCACCACCACAGAAAGGAAAAAAAAGGCAAAATATTACATCTCTCAATCCACGCTGTAGGAAAAACAACTGCTACATTCACTCAACAGGCTGGTCTTCAGAGAATAATCATTTACAAATCAGTTCAGTATTTCTTTTTTCACCACAGGTTTTATTAAATGGTGCATAAGTTCAAGCATTGTTGTTTTTTTTTTAACAATCCTATTTCTAAGAGAGGTTCTTTTATTCAGTAAGCATGATTTCTGTTTTACTATAAAACTACTGAAATGACAATAAAAATATTATTACAAAAGTCTGGCACTGTGATATAATAAAAGGAGAAGAATTTGCCATTTAATATATCCACTCTGTTACCTAGCACTGGATAACAACTGAACTAATTTACTCTTTTAGAGAGATTTTGCGTTAGATCCAAAGTCAACTCATAAGATTTTGCGTTAGCAATGTGATTTTATGAAATAACTTACATTGCACGCTAGTATTCTCTCAAGTGGTCTATATTCAAGAAAATCATCATCTATTCACAAAAGTTTCACAATGATTTCTCCCTTTGCTCATTTTTGCTGTAGTTTATCAAAACTGATTTTACTCTGTCTTACTTCAAGATTGTCATGTCTTTCACAACAACCTTGTCATTTCTTTTACATTCCTAGAGAGTTTATTGCAATGGCAGGTCAGATGCTTTCATTTTAGAGGATACTTTTCCAACTTTCCTTTGACTCTTTGGACTTTGTCCAACAAAAGCTTGTTTCTAAACTTTTTTTGACGTTAACTGAATCAGTGAGAGCCTATTTCTCACAAGAATAGAATATGGGCTAATCATTGATGAAATGCCCATGATATCACAAACGGGAAGGATTTGATGTTTTGTACAAGTTACCCTGTATCGAAAACAGAAATCTTTCTGAAGCTTTGTTGAATTGTAGGATTAAGATTAATTTATTTTTCTTGTTTTTATTACACTTCCAACTCCTAGCTCATTTCTTAAATCAGAAGACTTACTAGATGCCAGTGTTGAGGTTTTAAAACTCATAATAAGATTTATGTATCTCACTTATAGGGTGAACAATGGTCAAAAAAGCCAAAATTACAGACACCTGCCATCCCTATTCAGGGAAGAAGCAAGATCTAATAGAGAGCAAATGTTAGCTTCCTTTAAACCCTAATACCACAGAAAAGTTGGATATGTTAATATGATACATGTATCTCACATGGTTTAAAATTTGCCTACGTTACTGAAATTACAATTTATGTTTCAGAGAAACACATGGATGTCTTTGATTTTGGTTATGGACTCTATATACTACAGTTGACATTTTGCTCAGTGCATTGTTTTGCATGTAGCTCTCAAGAACAGGAAAATGAAATAGGAAGTAGTGGAGTTTGGGGTTTTTTTGCATATGGAATGAGCATTAGGTTTAGGGAAGGAAGACATCAAGTTCTCAACTTAGCTGGGAATTCTTTTGCAACACTTTATAGTAGTAATCTCCACCCCCGCACCTCCCCCCCCAAAAAACCCCAAAATAACCCCAACCTAAGCCCCAACCCTAAATCTAGTGTTTCAGGCTGTACTTACGCAGAGAACTTAACAAAAATAAATCCTGGAGTGTATTGCATTTATCAGAATGCAATACACTGTCTGTGCCACTGTACATATCACCTCTGAACTGGTTCAGAGATCTTTGACCAGCACCAGATGTCAGAGGGATGCCTAATTTATTCCTTCTTTTTACAAAGTTTATCTTTTGAATTGCTGATTCCCTGAGAGGACTGTGACTTTTTCCACTTTAAGTGAAGCTTAAAATATGGGGTTTAATGTGAATTTCTTCTTTGAAAGAAGAGGAAAATATATGGAAAATACATTTAGAAGCTTAGGGGTTTAGTTACAGACTATGACATCTGCTTAATATTTACTGTATGACATTGCATATCTCGTTAGCTTTATAAAGGGGGCTTAGAGTAGTGCAGATAAGTTTAACCTCCTATGGGAATCAGAGTAACTTTTATTACTAAAAGAAGGAAAGAAAAAGAGATACTCTCTTACTAAAGAAAGTATCTATTACTTATAATATTATGTACACTTAAGCATGTTTTTTAAAACTATGCTTTCCTTATCAATGTCAAATCTGATATGTATTTTTCCTTGTTTGATTATCCTTATTTTATATGGGATATTCATCCTTATTTGACAGTAGATTTTCCATGAATGAATGTAACCCACATTTCCCCAAATAGGTCCTAATTTGACATTAACAGCAAGATAGGATTCTGTTTTGCTATAAAAACTAAAATATTGTCATTAGAGTTGAACAGAATATAGCTTTTCCATTTTATGGAATTCCATTCCATTCTTCTCATCAGCAACAAAATTGTCTGTTCCACAAAAGCACAGTGATTTGTGAGAACTAGATTCTTACACATACAAAAACTTCAAATGGAAAATATTCCTAATGGTTTACCTATCTGCAGCCAAACCAGGAACAAGTGATCAGTACTACAATTTAGGTTTCGAGGCAGAATCAAGACACTTGAATTTTGCATATCTGTACCCTATACAAGCACACAGACCCCTAGGCTTTTGACAGTTCTGTGGTGAGAAGTTCTTACAGTTTTGTAAATTTAATTCATTCTGAAGTTAGTCTACCTCCTAAAAGATTTCAGTTTAAGTAGAATTTTCATCACAGAAGTACAATAATATACATTGGAGATTCTCCAGCTTTATCTGTCTTATAATTTTCTATATGAATATTTCAAGAGTATCATAGATATCAGAATAATATTTAAACTATGTAAACCTATGAACTTTTCACAAACAGGAAATATCCAGAGTTTTCCTCCAAAAGGAAAATTAGTGTTCCAAATTCAACTAGCTGAAGATGGGTAGTTTGTATAAATTCATCCAAACAATTTATTGAATCAGAAATCTGGGCTTTCTATTTTGGCTTTTTGTTTCCCCAGAGCAAAGCCTATTTTAGGCTTAAAGGGGGAAAAGGAAACAAAGTTTACATTTAAAACATATACACATTCAAATAAATTAAAGTATTTACAAACAATCTGGATATACTAAAAGACTCTTAAGGTTTCTAGCAGGCTTAATTAATAAGACTATTGCAACAAAGAGCCAATTTACCCCCTCAAGCATAGCATAATGCTCCCAAGTCACTTAAACAGAGCCATAAAAAGCCTGTGGAGAAGATCAGACAATTTCAGTGATCATCTTCATTACCTCTAAAAAGAGCTAACCTAAGACAGATCTCTGAATAGATCAAATGATACCAACAGTTTCAAAAAAAAAGGGGGGTGGGGTGGGTAAAGCATAAATTCATTTGTGATTTTATTTCTAGTCCAAGTTCAATTTCACTTTAGAAAGAGACAGTAGAAAAAATTTGACTTGAGTTCCTCCAATTAATTCCATATCTGCATTCAGAGTCATGGTCATAACTTTTTACCCTAGTCAGAAGTCTATGTTCAATTATTTTTTAATCTTATTTACACTTTAAAGATAATATAGCTGAGAACAATAGAATTATTTAATCCATTTTATTTTCTTTCTTGTGTGCTGTTTAGGAAATTGAGCTGAATTACAGAACAAAGCAACTAAGGATTAAATATCTCCACTTGAAACATCTCTTAAAGCCCTGATTTTCAAAGTCAGGAAATTAACATTTTTATCAAATACAAGGGCCTTCAGGAAAAGTTTGTTGAAAGTCCAAATATTAAGATGCTAAATATCTACTAAGCATAGGTGTTTATTTTCCTTTTTTGTAGAAGAGGATTTGTTTGCTAGATCTTGGCAGATTCTAAATTCCCAGGATATCTAAAACACTAAGGCTGAAAACGTGACTTGAGACCAAGATCTGGAATGGCAGAGATTTGCAGACATTCGCGTTTAACAAAGGCAAGTTCCGGGTTCTGCACTTGGGAAGGGGCAACCCAAAAACCACCTACCAACTGGGGAATGAGAGACTAGAAAGCAGCACTGCTGAGAGGGATCTGGGAGTATTAATAGATAGTAAGTTAAAGATGAGTCAACAGTGTGCGCTGGCAGCACAGAGGACCAACTGGGTCCTGGGGTGCATCAAGAACTCCATCACTAGTCGAGCAAGAGAATTGATAGTTCCACTTTACTCAGCACTGGTGTGGCCTCATCTGGAGTATTATGTGCAGTTCTGGGCACCACAATACAGGAAGGACATGAAGTTGTTGGACAGTGTCCAAAGGAGGGCCACAAAGACAGTTAAAGGGCTTGGAAGGGAAGTCATATGAGGAAAGGNGAAGTCCTATGAGGAAAGGCTGAAATCACTTGGCCTGTTCAGTCTGGAGAGCAGAAGACTGAGGGGAGACCTCATTGTGGTTTATAACTTCCTCACCAGAATAAGAGGGGTGGGTGATGATCTCTTCTCTCTAGTGACCAGCAACAAGACCCAGGGGAATGGCAAGAAGCTGTGTCAAGAGAAGTTCAGGCTAGATGTTAGGAAGAGATTCTTTACCCAGAGAGTGGTGGAGCATTGGAACAATCCTCCCCAGAGTGGCAGTCATGGCACCAACTCTTGTAGAGTTTAAGAAGCACTTGGACAATGCTCTTAGACACATAGTGTGACTTTGGGTTGTCCTGTGCCTAAATAGGAGTTGGACTTGATGATCCTTGTGGGTCCCTTCCAACTCAGGATATTCTGTGATTCTGTGATCTAATTTATCCACACTGCATGTTAAATAAATTCATGAAGAGACTGAGCTTGGTGAGCCACTAGCGATAAATGACTGTATACCTTAGACAAGATCAAAGTGCTGCTGATTGGAAGAAGATAGAAACAGCATGAGAAAGGGAATGGGCAGTCCAGATAACAGCAGATTAAAGGTCTGTTTATGAGACAGCTAGGAAGTAAATCACTTATATTTGCTCTTGGGAGAGAGGGTATATCTCCATGCTTCCAGGCCAGGATTGGATACCAGCCTGTTGCTACCAGGAGGCTTGATTTGCTTGCTTTTGCCTAGCTCTTTCTAGCCAGGAAAACCACCATCATCCCAGTCACCCTGCAATGCAAAGAAGATGTATATTTCCTTTGACATTTGTAACCAATATTTAAACTAGAAACTGGGAAACGGATGCAGAGAAATAACATTTTAACATTCAATTTAATTTTACTGCTGTGCCCCTATTTAAGCCTTCATTACAGCAGTAATGAATGTACATAGTTGGTTTTTTTAGTGTCTCCTTTCTTTAGCACAGAATTACAATATGCTCCTGTTGGAGCAGAACAAATATAAATTAAAAAATGAGGAAACTGAGAGCTCTTTTGCATCTCACATCTCTAAGTCCGTAACACTTTATTAGAAGCCTCATTTAGTTTAATAAAAGGCATTCTGTAGAATTTAGATCTTCCAATGTTAGAAACCACAATGATCTTGAAAAAAAGTCTGTAGGCTATAACTCACAGAATTTTTTGCAATATTCATAATACTAATTAAGATGGACAAGTGTTTTACAGATTCATTTCTCAAGTCACTTCATACGGACAACTACTGTCCTCAGTGTTTCATATCAAACTTTAACATAGACACATGTTGTTGAGTCACTGAAATGGGTAAATTTAAGAAATAGCACATCTCAATAAAACCTCTAGTATTTGAGACAGCACATTTTTACTTTCACGCGTTCTCTGGATTGATAAGATCCAAACACTACTTCTACTAAATTCTGCAGAAAAAAATCCCTCCTTTTGACCTCAGTGGATTTTATTTTCTAACATGTAATATTGATAAATGTGGGCCAGAAATTTTCTGCGAAACATCTACAAATACGGTAGTTGCAGTTCCTTTCAGTCATATTATAATAGGAGCCAGGAAGTTACTTCCTCGACTTATTTTCTCCTGTTTGGACTGAAACCAGTAAATTAGGTTTAGGGATACTTCTGACTGCATTATGAAGCAAGATCTTAAAAATATTAGAAATACAAACACAGTTACGGACAAGTTGAAAGCCTCAGTGAAATCTTTTGCAAACATTCTATATTAGATATTCTGAGATCAAACATTTTTTTTTT